>CM046440.1:34990049-35201860 GCA_025506505.1 Flaveria sonorensis | reverse complement strand
AAAGGGAATTGGTGATCTTTGTGGTGAGGGGATGGATATAGAGAGGATGGAGGATTCTCAGCTGCATGAACAGAAGGCCCAGTGTGAGGATCACCACCTACATCAACCTGTGGTGACACTGGCCTCTGACCTTCTTCAGCTACATCAGCTTGCTCATCAACATTGTGTTGACTAGAGCAGCTTGCTCAGCATCAGAAACCCTCTTGAGCTTGTTGCTCAATATGCTCATCTTGGTTGATCTGTTCCAGCATCCAGGGTAATAGAGGAGCAAATGAGCCTGTAGAAATTCCTGGGGTCTCTCTTCTTATGTACTGATAGGACTTTGCATTGTAGTGAGGAATATCCATCACTGGTCCTTCAGGTATAATCTCAGTGAAAGCTTCATTGATGAGGCACTGCAGAA
Organism: Flaveria sonorensis; assembly: GCA_025506505.1. Taxonomy (NCBI): domain Eukaryota; kingdom Viridiplantae; phylum Streptophyta; class Magnoliopsida; order Asterales; family Asteraceae; genus Flaveria; species Flaveria sonorensis. The sequence continues at coordinate 35,201,457 of CM046440.1, read as the reverse complement.
ATCTGGGATACATGAGGAACTTGTATCTTCTACCCTCCGAATGTTTGACACCAGACCATTAAACATAAGCAGACATGTTGAATGGCCTGTTTGTGCACAGAGCACATATAACAGAAGAGGTGGTCACTGATATGTCATTCCATCCAGTCTTTCTCTTTGACAGGCAATGTTGGTAGAGATGAATGAGGAATCTCCATTGCAAGTCAACCAACCCTTGACGATCTGCTTTCCTTCATAACCTCCCTCATAACCAATGTTTGCAAAGAAAGTTATGATTTCATCATCTTCTAATTCCAGAGGAGAGTTGGCATCATCACCAAACTGCAGACACTGTCTCACAGTCTGTTCATAATGGCCAAATTATGATCAGGAGTTATTCTTCCAGACAGAGTCCTTACACCATCTATGTCTGACACCTCAGCAGTGCTCCAGAATGACCTTATGAATCTCTCATAGATGATAGACCTAACTGTAATAGCATGAGCAACTCTGGTAGTTAAGATGAATCTGATCATGTCTCTCAAACCCTCTGCCTCAGTAACATCAAGATCAAGATAACCACTAACATTATGGAGCTTGCTCCATGTAAGATTATCCATTGAAACCTGCATTAGAGGCATATGAATTAGAAGATGCAACTGTAATTGACGGATTGTAATACATAAATCAAGTGGTGTGTTCTCAGTTTGACTTTTAATGGTCAAAATTGAGTGAACATGTGTACAGTTTCATAGAACCCATACACAACTTGATTTTGTCATGAATAATCACTCTTATATGTTTTGCAAGTTATATAGATTATTATGGGTTTTAACCTCCTTTAATCATTAACATCAGGTTTTGACATTCACTTTTTCAGAATTGATTGTCCCCTGTTCTTAACATGAACAAGGTTTTGTACCCTATTGTAGGAGGTAAATTCTTGTTATTGATTAATTGCCTTCGAAATGTCATTTAAACCTTGGTTTGATGTTACTTTTGGTGATTGATCTTAACCTAGAGTTCTATGTTCAAAATCAGTTTTTGACTGTTCGATGTTTTAGGTTAAGAACTTTGAAGAAATTCACCTTTCTTCGATAATACTGTTGTAATGAATCGAAATGAGGAGTTTTTTTGTGTGAATGAGTCTTAGATCACAGGTGATGAATTTTAGATGATAGGGATGATGATGGATGAACAAAGGTGAAGATCGCTCGTCGCACTGTAAGACTCTCAATTTGAAAAGTATTAAATGACCTTTTAAATTCGGGTTTAAAAAGATGATTTAATGACTTTTACAAATATTACAAGTGTTGAAAAACAATGCGAAAGACCTTTAAAAAACTGTAGCAAATGCGGATAAGAATTTGTTCATCCGCATTAGTGTACTGTTACAATGCGGAAGAGTAAATTACTTGTCTCACAACTTCAACAAATGCGGTAGACCAGAAGTTTATTCGCATTTCTTGACTTGCATCCATCATAATCACAGAAGAGATTAAGCACTTGATTGGATCATTTTGATACACAAGATAGTTTGAGTGTTAAATTCAACCAGATTCAGGAATACGATGAGTAAAAAGAAATGCGGTAGAACAAAGGTTTACCCGCATAGACAAATGCGGTTAACACTTCTGTCCGCATAGGTTTTTGACAACTTGTACACTTCTTTTCTTTGACACAAATCGGTAGATTTAACTTGTCCGCATTAGTTTCACTTTGTTTAACTGGTATGAAAACAATTACCCGCATTGGTTATATGCCAGGGATACCTTCATCCGCATTAACCAATGCCTTACCCGCATTAATATTTGAACTTAATCAATTAATGTTTTTGTAGATTGAATTCTTTTCTGTTTTCTGATGAACTGATGGCTGTTATGAAGAACTGTCTATACTTTTCACTTGTTTCTTATGAAGTTTTGACAGATGTTGGGATTGTCAATTCTTGCTTGGATTGACTTGTATATCAGGTGTGATACATACAAGTTTCCCAGAGTTTGACTGATCTTGGACTTTTGTGCATCCAAATGTCTGCATAAGCTGAGATACTATAGTATAACTTCTGCACCAACACAGTCAGATTCTTTTTGTTTTGATTTTATAAAAATAAGAAATAAACTACCTGTACAAACTGATCAAAATTTAAATTACTCCCCCTAAAGTTTATATCCTTATTTAGATAGAAACTTTAAGGATTTAAAATTTTGGATCATAAACTCTTTGAATTTTGCATGAAGAGGAAGTATACTTTTGTTGGATCATAACAATCCTACATTACACAAGTGCAATCTTTTGATTGTAAAATAGACATGTTTATGAACTTATTGATTGAAGGTATGTTTGTCCTCTTAAACTCATACTTGGTAAATATTATACTGTATGTGACATTTATCATGTTTTGATTGATTTGAATATTCAACATGTACCTCACACACAGAACATGGTTTGATCAACCATCCTCATGTAATGCATGGTAGACTACTTTCACATCTTACATGACCAGTTACTTAAATTAAGATCTCAATTTCACTGATCCTCATTGGGATTCTTTTACTTTGATCCTTTTGATATTTTGATCCACATTGGATTCTTTTGCACTTCACTTTGGAAGGTGATCCATATGGGATTCTTTTTGCATACTCTTTTGTTAATTCATCCAAGTGAATGTGTTCCACATTGGGAATCTTTTGGATCATGACATCAGCACTATGTGCTTGTTTCTTCAGGTCTTTGCTCAGCAAAACAAAGAGAAACTGATGCAGGTGAATGAGATTCATAGTTCATCATTATCTGGTGTGTTTGAGTTGCTACACACACATACACTTGAATAAGCTGATACTTACCAGTACTCTGAGATGAGTGTTTCACAGTTGAATATGATTATTTAGTTCATCACAGCATGTATCTTCCTTTCCAAGTTGAGCCTACCTACATATCAGGTAAGTCATGACAGTCTTTTAAATTTTGAATTAAGCACAGTGAATGATATAACGACTGTAATTATATCATTTCCCAAAAAGTATAAGACACAATTTCAGAAAAAGACTTCTTTTTGTGATTTTTGATAATTTCTGAATGATTTTTTTTTTTTATTTTATTTTTTATTTTTATTTTTAATCTAGGTATAATCATGCCAATTGATTGAACTAGGAATTCAAACCTATTAGGTTCAAATGCCTTGGTAAATAGATCAGCCAATTGATTGTCAGTATGAACTTGAATCAATTTGATTAACCCTTTTTCAGCACAATCTCTCAAAAAGTGATATCTGATTTCAATGTGTTTTGTTTTTGAGTGTTGAACTGGATTATTAGTAATAAACATTGCAGCTGTGTTGTCAATGTGAATTGGGGTGTGCAGGAAGTTAAAACCATAGTCAAGCATCTGGTTTTGAATCCAGAGAACTTGAGAGCAACAAGCTGATGCTGCTATGTACTCAGCTTCAGCCGTCGATACTGACACATTGGTCTGTTTCTTGCACTGCCAAGACACCAGTCTGGGACCAAGAAATTGACAACCGCCAGATGTGGATTTTCTGTTGAAATTGCATCCCCCGTAGTCACTGTCGGTGTATGCATAGAGATTGAAGTCTCCATCCTTTGGATACCATAGTCCAAGAGCAGGTTTGCCCTTAAATATCTGAAATCCTCTTGACTGCATTCACGTGAGATTCCTTGGGATCTGCTTGATACCTGGCACACACACAACACCAAACATGATGTCAGGCCTACTGGCTGTTAGATACATAAGTGAACCTATCATAGACCGATAGAGAGTCTGATCCACTGATTTGCCTTCTGGATCTGACCAATCTTCACTTTTGTATCAACCGGTGTTCTGATGGACTGACAGGCTGCAAAGTGAAACTTCTTCAACATTGATTACATATTTTGACTGGTTGATGAAGATTCCACTGGATGTTTGTTGTACTTGAAGACCTAGAAAGAATGTGAGTTCTCCCATAGCACTCATCTGAATTTTGAATGCATAAGATCTTCAAAGTCTTTGCATAGTGTTTTGTTAGTGGAGCCAAATATGATATCATCCACATAAATCTGGACAAGCAGCATCTCATTCCCTTTTCTCTTTCTGAATAAAGTCTGGTCATCTTCCCTCTTTCATAACCATCTCTTCCCCTTTTCTCTTTCTTTTTAGAACTTTCCAATCCAAATATGCTCACTTTTACTCCATTTGATAAACTGTGAATTTCATGGATGCAGAGTACGCAAGAAAGAGTCGTATGGCTTCTAGTCTAGCAACAGGAGCAAACACCTCGTCGTAATCTATTCCTTCTTCTTGTGTATAGCCCTGTGCTACCAATCTTGCTTTGTTTCTGATGACGATCCCTCTGTCATCAGTCTTGTTTCGGTACAGCCATCTGGTGCCGATGGGTATTGTCCTTCGGGAAGGTCTACCAGTTGCCATACTTCTTGTTTCTTGAATTGTAGCAACTCTTCCTGCATTGCCTCAATCCAACTATTGTCTTGAAGAGCCTCTTTGATGTTTTTGGGTACTGTTTGACAAAGAAAGCAAGAGAACAAACAGATGTTTGCTATGCTTGACTTGCTTCTTGTCACCCGTTCATTGAGATCACCAATGATGCTTTCAACTGGATGATTCTTGTGTGTTCTGGTGGTTGGAATTGATTCACCAGCAATGGTTACATCAAGATTGGAGACATTCAGATCATCTTGGTGAGAGGCCAATTCATCTTGAACTGTGGGATAGTTATGAAAATAATCAAAACCGGTTTCAGTTCCTGCTTCAACATCAGCAGCACTTTGATTACTTCCATCATTTGAGGTTCTTTCAGTTTCAACTGGAGGTAAGCTTGATTTTGATCTCTGACTTCAGTTGAAGGATCTTCTGAAGGAGATGGTAGTGTGCTTGGACCAGCTTCAGTTGAAACACATTGATTTTGAGATGGTTGTCTGACAGGGTCAGCTTGTAGTGGAACATCTTCAGTTAGTTGATCAGTAGAAGTTGGAGGAATCATTGGAAATTCATCTCTTCTTTCTACTCCTGAAGAGGATTCTGCTGAATGTAGATTTCCTGCATCAGACAATGAAATTGATCAAAAGATTTTGTAAAGAGTCAATATCAAACAACCAGTCAGGACCATTTGTAGATTTGGGAAATGAATGTTCCTTGAATTGAACATTTGTTGATTCATCAATAATATTTAATCTAGGATTAATACTCTGTAAGCCTTTGAAACAGAAGAATAACCTACAAAGAATCCTTCATCAGACTTAGATGAAAATTTTCCCAAATAGTCTCGGGTGTTTAATATCGAGACAGGACAACCAAATGACTTTAAAAATCCAATAAATGGTTTTTGTGTGGAGAAAGTTCATAAGGCGTCTTGTTGGTTTCTTTTACAATCAAAGTCGATTTTGCACAAAGCACGATGTATTAACTGCTTCTGCCCAAAAGGTGATTGGCAGTTTAGCATCAGCTAGCATGGTTCGTGCTGCATCAATCAGTGTTCTATTTGAGGAGTTCTAGCTGCACTAAATTGATGAGCAATGCCTTTGGTTGTACAAAATGAACTCAGATCTTCATTCTTAAATTCAGTCCCATTATCACTTCTAATGTTTTGACCTTATGATCAAGTTGGTTTTCAATTTTGTGATAAAATCTTTTATCAATTGGGACGCTTCGTTTTTATGAAGTAGGAAGAAGACCCATGTAAATCTGGAAAAGTCATCAATGATCACCAAACAATACTGTTTCTTCCAATACTCATAACATGAGTTGGTCCAAAAAGATCCATATGAAGCAGCTTCAATGGAGAGTTGTTTGTGTTCATTAGTTTTGGCTTGTGGGAAGACTTATGTTGTTTCCCTTTGAGACACGCTGAACAGTGATCAATAAAATGGAATTCTTTTTGAGGTACACCAATGACGTGGTTTTCCTTGACTAATCTGTTCATGTTTTTGAAATTTGTGTGTCCCAACCGTCTGTGCCAAAGCTGTGACTCATCAAAGGATGCTTTAGACAGAAGACATGTTTCTTCTTTTGGTGTGGCAGAATTGAGGTTTAAGACATATGTGTTATTCTTCCTCGGGGTTTTTAAGACAACCCATTCTTCAGGAACTTGAAATCCTGGTTTCAGAATATAGCAATGAGTGTCAGTAAAGTGAGTAGAATATTTCTTGTCACAGATCTGAGAACGCTGAGCAGATTGAAATTCAGTTGTTCACAGTAGTTCACTCGATCAAAGCTCAACATCCCATTTGTCACAGATCCTTCACCGTGATTCTGCCACCTTGTGAATCTCCCCGAATGCCACAGAAGTTCCTTGAATATGCTTGAAATCATGAAGGAGGGAACGATCTCCAGTCATGTGTCGGGAGCATCCACTGTCCACGTACCATAAACTATTGGACCTGTATGGATGACCCTGCAAGCACAACAGAACTAGTCAGAATATGGAACCCAAGCCATGATGGTCTTGGGTTTCCCGTTCCTATCCATGATAGTAACTTCTTGGTACTTTTCCCTAAATAGTGACTTTGTGTGAGGTGTTCTGGGAGATTTTTGATGATATTTTGCATGTTTCATCTTATCAATTTCAGTTGAAGAGTCAGAAGAATAATGAAACCTTTGATCCTTGTTTCTTTTAAGAAACCTGACCTATTTTTGACTATCAAACATCATTTTTGAATTATGAAAATCATGTGTTTGGTTGATGTTATGACATTTGTTTCCTTGAATTTTCCTTGACTCTTTTATGTTACCCCTATCCCGATCAGAAATGGCAGTTCTGAATTGAGTATTATGAAAGTGATTTCTGATTTTGGGTCTCACAGATGAGATTGGTGAGATGGGCTTGTGTTGAGGAATTCTCAACCCTTTTTGTTTGAAGAAACAATCAGATGTATTGTGGTTGGTCATATCACAGACTGAACAATATTTATTAAAATAGCAGTTTTTGGTGGAATGATTGTTCATGTCACAGATTGAGCAATATTGATTGAAAAAGCATCTATCTGTACTGTGATTAGACATTTCACACACATCACAATACATGTGTTTGTCTCTTGAAGCTGATCTTGATGTTGAAACCTCAGTAGATTTACCAGTTTTTGACTGAGTTTCAACCTTTGATTTTGGTGAGGAAGCAGAATCAGCCTTTTTAGTAGCTTGTTTCACAACTCTACTAGGTTTGTTCTTCCTAGATTGTTTCTGCTTTCTTACCATTTGCTTCAATTCCTTTCGAATTGATCTACATGTTCTTTATTAAAAATATCAAAACCAACTCCTTGCTTTGGTTTTGACGATTGAGGGTCAGCCTTGATTTTGGTTTTTGAAGTTTTGGAGTTTTGGTGTTCTTTGGAAGTGAAACTGTGTCTGATTTGATTGAATTGTTTGGAGATTTGATCTCAAAATCAGAACTGCTTTCAGCAGAAGGTTTCACTGAAATCTCAGCTTTCTGCTTTTCTTTCAAAATTGCAGGAACAAATTTTACAAAAGTCACTATGGCTTTGACTGGGCTTCTTGGTTTAATGACATTCACTGTCTTGTCTGAGGACTCTTTGATTTTGATAGGATGACCTAACTTAATTTTCTCCTCATTTGTTTCAATGTAAACATTTGGTTTATTTTGAGGATTAGTGATTTGTGTTATTATTGTTTTAGCTTTACTAGTTTTAGGTTCAATTTTATCAGACAAAGTGACAGATTCTAGCATGACTGTGTAATTGTCATTATATGGTGGAGGACATGAATTGTATCCAATCCCAGTCAAATCATTGTGCTCCTTCTATGAATCAAGCATCTCTTGCAGCTTAGCTGAAGACAGTTGAAACTTTTCAAGTTTCACTTCAGTAACTGATTGCTCAGCTCTGGATTGTGCTAATTTTTCAGTTAACTCTTCATTCTCAGCTGAAAGAGTGTACTTTTCACCATGTAGCTTTTCAATATCAGAAATGAGAGATTTGATTTTTATTTCGAAACTTTTGATTTCTCTTTTAAGCATCTCAGATTTTACTTTTCTTCTTTGATTTTATCAGCCAATTTGTGATTGTGCTCACGATATCCTTGCAGTTCAGCTATGCATTTATCACTACAAAGATTAGATTTTACCTCAGATGGCATTGGATTTGGGCCATCATTGATGTGAGCATAAGAGCATGATTCTGAAATTGAGGCTTTACTTCTTCAGCATATAGGCTCCAATCACATACTCCATCTTGTCTGATGACAAGTGCATTTGAAGTAGTTTGGCTGCTTCCATGAGCTTGGTTAGTCAGTTGTGACTGACTTTGATAGGGTTGTTGATAGTGATGCTGCTGTTGATGATTACTGGAGTGGTAGCTTGCGCTTGGTTGTGGGATTATTGGCCCTGTGAATTTCTTTGAATACTGTGGTTGTTCCTTTTTGGAGCATTACATTCCCTTGAGAAGTGGCCAGTCATACCACAATTGAAACATTTGACTTTGGATTTGTCTTATCCAAGTTTTGTATTTTCATTCAGACTCAGCTTTCTCCCTTTTCTGAAAAACTTCTTGGCTCTCATTGCAATCATAGCCATTTGCCACTGCAGATCCATTTCTTCCACATCATCGGGATCCATTTCTTCCAAGTCTTCTTGAATCAAATGAGCAGAAGTGAGTCTTCCTCCAAGATAAGCTTCAAAACTTGCAACAAAGGCATTGTAAGTAGCCTTTTGCTCTTCAGTTCTCTTATCTTCAGATATACTTGTAGGAGTGGTAGCAAATCTAGTTGACTGAATTGAAGGAGATGGCTTGGTTGTTGAGGGTGTGGCAATGAATCCTGTTGTTTTTAATAGATCTCTTGATGAGAGGAAGTCATCATCTTCAGTGATGAATACATTTTCCATAGAATGAGTTTCTGATGGAAATTTGTATGCCTCAATGACTTTAGGTCCACCTAGATTTCTGCTCTTTTCATCAAGTTCAAGAGCTTCAATTTTAGCAATCATAATATCCAAGGTGGTGCTCTCCAAATCAAGAGTGTTTTTCAGCATGGTTACATTTTGTTTCCAACTTTCTGGAAGACTGTGAAGCATCTTTTTGTTCAGTTCTTTGACTTTATATGTAACCCCCATAATCTCTAAATCATTCACGAGCTGCACAAATCTATGCAATTGTTTAGAGATTGACTCCCCTTAAAGTGATGAAAGGTTTCATATTGATTAACAAGCTTATCCTTGTTAATTTCAGCTACTTCACTGCTTCCTTCACACATTATTAACAGTGCATCCCACACAGCTTTAGCTGTTCCATACTTCTCAAGTCTTTTCAGCACATCCATCTTCAATGCTTGTGTTAGAATGGAATAAGCTTTGAGATCAATTTTGATCTTCTTGTAGTCATCATCATCAAGAGTGAGATCCTCAATAGGTATTCTTGAGGTTTTGTACAGTGCAGCCTGATCAGCAGAGAGTGTCACTGGGATGTGAGGCCCTTTACATATCGATATCCAATAGTCCGGATCTACCTGTAATGTAATTCATGAACCTGATTTTCCATTGCTTAAACTCAGATTTGTGTTTAAGCATAGGGGGTTTAGGAGTGTGACCAAGTTCAGAAAAATTATGTGAATCCATGTTAATAAGCTGTTTTTTTTAACTGGTATAAATATGGATTAAATTGATTATTATGTTCAACAAGTCCAAGTAGTCCAAATAGTCAAAACAGGCTTATGTAGATAGATCTATTTATGTTACTGGTCTGATTTTATGGATGAGAAACTATTCACAGATTAGTTTTTAGATGGAGAATGCCGAAGAACAGTGACTGTCAATGAGTTTCAGCAGATATTCAGTTTGTATACTGAATAGAGGTAGTCGAACACTCTATCAGCAACTCAATCACCAGATCTATCGAGTTCAGCTCAGATCTGAGCAGATCTAAAGAAGAACCGAGTGCCAAAGCTCTGATACCAATTGACTGGGTTTGAGAATGATATTCTCTGTTGATGTGAATCAACAAGGACCGAATATGATGATTGAGTCAATGATTGTAAGGCGGAATCAAACAATCACAGAACATGAATGCTGAATAATACTCATAAATGCTCTTTGTATTAAAGAAGGTAAAAAATGGTTACAATGAATGCTAGGGTTTTCAGCATGAACTGTAACAGTACACCTTGAAATATTATAAAGCAAAAAATATTCTGATTGTCTAATGTCTAACAACAGTCAGTCTCAGTCACCTCTCATACGAGGATTTCTATTCTATTTATAGGCTGACACATGCCTGAACAAAAGACTAAACTAACCCTGACCTATACATCAGAACTAGTCCTACAAAAGTCTTCATCAGCATTGGTGATTGGTCATCAGCATTGACAAATGCGGATGAACAAACACTGCGCATTTGTTGCCGAACATCCGCATTTGTTAATGCGAAAAAAACAAACACTTGGGCGCATTTGTTCTATGATCATCCGCATATACAAATGCAGATAGCCGACGGTTTCTATTGTTGATGCAGATTCTTCATTTGCATTAGATCTTGGACTTGGGGAGATTGCTAAACAACTATCAATCCACACTTGGGCATGTTGATCTTTCAGGGTCCAACAAAGTTCAAAAAAAGGATTCAAAGGAATCCACATTTGATTTAAAAATCATAAATCATAGTATCATGGTTGGTGGGGATCACAATCAACCCTGCACTCAGTCCCGGCTAGCCTCTTCTAAAGTTATGTTATACCGGCTAATCCCGAAGGAAGAACTGAGCCTCATACGGTGGACCATACCTGCTGGATGGTTCACCCTAGTATCTTATTAAAACTTGTCACATGCCACAAACGACCCCGCAGGATCTCAGTGTGGTACCCTTCCCGTTCACCAAGGAAGGCACTGTGTGTGGGGATTCCCCAAGTAGATCTACCCATATAAAACAAGCGGTTCACACAAGAATTAATGATCGTGATAAAAGTAAACGCAGGTTCTAACACTTCCACAACATATAGCATCATCATATAGCACAGATTTAATTCAGTTTAAACAGAGCATGCTTCATCCCAAAAACAGTAGTAAAAAGGGGACACTAGAACTCACCTTAGGGTTTCAAGCAACGGGTTCTTCGTGTACCGGGAAGGTTTCAAGTCAAGCACCCTACCAACAAGATTAAGTGATAAGCCACTAATTCTAGGGTCATACGAGGTAGGCAAAATGTGTTAAGAGGTTAAATGTTCAACTAGCTTAGATTTGCCAAGGCTTGCATTAAAAGTTTCCTTTTATAGAAAGTCATGGTTTCTTATGGATAAATATAGATTTTTACACTATTAGGTCATTGATACCAGTTAAATTAAGTTTACCAAGTGATTACATGTCCATTGGGTCGTTTTATAGAGTTTTGGCAGAATTTACAATTTAGCCCCTCAAGTTTCAGAATTTACAATTTCTACCCTAAAGTTTTGTTTCTTTACATTTAATGGCCTTTATGACCAAATAAAAGATTTTTGGAGTTAAGTAATACATCTTAATCAAGTTAAGTTTCCAATTTTCAGAACTTTAAAATTGAGTTGGTAAACATATGTTTTTAAGTTACCAGTTACGGTAAAACCGAAGGTTTTTAACGGTTAAGTATTAAACCTTATAATTTTATGTCTTAAAACTTTAAATATTATATTAAGGACTTTTAATAAGTTTTATAATCTGTTGAGAATGTATTCTTAAGCCCTTTTTGTTGAAAGTCTCGTTTTTAAGTTCAACCCGTTAAAACGCGTTTTTACCCGAAATCGACCGTTCGAAGTCATGTTTGACCAATTTTCACCATCTTTAAGTCTTAAAGTTCCCAATTACTGAAATAACAAGTCTCCCATAGATTTTAGGTTTATTCTTGCATTTCCATGATTTTCTTCCAAAAATCACCCGGTTAAGGCCCGTTTTTAACTAAAAATTTCATTTAAATTGTTCTTAGACCCATTTATCCACAAATCCGACCAATTTCACTTTGTTAACATTTTTAGAGCCTGGAATTATTTTTAACATGGTTATACTCTATGTCCTATTATTTTTTTAAGTCAATTTACCACCTTTCGGGTCCCCGAATGTGTTCAAAATGCCTATAATCCCTACTATTACTATTTTTCAGCCTTTGACAACATTTCATACACCCAATAACATCCAAAACCTACTGAAAAATAGCTCTAACACACGGATCTAACATGTAACCATGAAATAAGCTTGTAGTTGAGAGATTTCACCATTTTAGTCCTTTACACATGTGTAAAACATCATAGATTGCACCCATTCATCACCAAACATTTTGTAACTTTCAAAAAAGGTTATTAAGAGGTTTAAAAACTATTTTTAAGCAGATCCCAAGCTTGGGTTTCGGAGGGTTACAAGACAAAGGGTTCAATGATGCCAAAATCACCCAAAAGAGGGTTTTCAAGGTGTAACTTGTGTTCCACCCTTAGTATGACCAATATATCATGTGAGATACCTCTAGTGAAGTTAAAAGCTCCTCAAGAACGAGATGATAGCAGTGGACTTCTGTTAGAACAGAGAAAGTAAGGGTTTTGGTGGATAAAAGAAAGAATAACACATGACATAGTTTGTTTCGGGTAAGATGAAGCTTACTCTTTGTATGGTTCACGATTTGGAGAGTGTAGAGAGAGAAAATGGTCTGGAAATCTTCGAACAAGGGCTGGAGAAGTCGAGCTTGCAAGAACCATGTATCAAAAGCTCTCAAAATGCCACTTTCTTGCTTGCTTGGACTTGGCCGATGGTTGTTTGTGGTTGTACTTCGATTAGGAGGCTGAAATGGAGAGGGATTATGGTGTGTTGTGTGTGTTTTTCTGCTGGAGAATCCAAGAGTGAGAGAAGAGAGTGAGAGGAGTGTGTGTGGGTTTGAATGAGATTGCATGAAAGAAGAGTGGAGGAGGGTTGTGGTGGTGTGTAGTGGAGAATATGGGAGGGGATTGGTGGTCAAGGGGGCGGCGGAAATTGGAGTCTTGTGGAGGTGTAATTGTTTTAAATTTTAAATGTAAATTGTTATTATGTGGTATTGTTTTGTTGTGTAGTATTTTAAGTGGGTAATTTCTAGTTAGTTGATTAAGTATTAAGTATGTATATGTATATTTCAACCGTGAATTATGTGTATATACACACATTTTAATTGTTTCAATTAAGATTTAATTTTTGCAAGGGTGACTAATTGACTTTCCCGGAACACGAAGTTACTCTATGCTAAGGCTAGATTTGACTAAATCATGCAAAATGGCACATGAAATAACAAAAATGACACTAATAGCAATAACAATAATAACACTAATAATAATAATAATAATGATATTACATTAATATTAATTGTATGGATAATGATGCAGGAGGTTAAAGGTTAGAATTATGACCTAGAGGTCGGTTGTTACATTCTCCCACCGTTTGGGAAATTTCGTCCCGAAATTTTAGTGGATCTGAAGAGGTGTGGATAATTCTTTCTCATCTCATCTTCCGCTCCCAGGTGAATTCAGGTCCTCGCCTAGAATTCCATCTTACCTTGACCTTGGGTATGCGACTTCGCCTGAGTTTCTTGACCAGCCGGTCAGTAATCTCTACAGGCTCTTCCATGAAGTTCAACTTGTCATTAATCCTTGCTTCCTTCAAGGGTAACTCCATGGCTTTGTCTACCATGCACTTCTTTAAATTTGACACATGGAAGGTGTCGTGTATGTGACTTAGCTCTTGCGGTAGCTTTAATTGATACGCCACGGGGCCGATTCTTGCTAGTATCTCAAATGGTCCTATATATCTCGGGCTTAGCTTTCCTTTTCTTCCAAACCTCACAGTCCCCTTCCATGGTGCTACTTTTAGCATTACCTTGTCGCCCACTTGAAACTCTAAAGGTTTTCGCCTTCTGTCAGCATATTTCTTCTGACGGTCTCTGGCTGCTCTTAAATGCTCCTTAATTTTAAATATTTTGTCGGTGGTCTCCATCACGATGTCGGGTCCCATTACTTGGCTATCTCCGATCTCATTCCAACTCAACGGTGATCGGCATTTCCTACCATATAAGGCCTCATATGGAGCTGCTTTTATACTTGCGTGGTAACTATTATTGTAGGAGAACTCTATAGGAAGATGGTTATCCCAGTTCCCTCCAAAGTCAATCACGTAAGCCCTTAGCATATCTTCCAAGGTTTTGATGGTTCTTTCACTCTGACCGTTAGTTTGTGGGTGGTAAGCAGTGCTTAAATCCAAACAGGTTCCTAAAGCCCGCTGGAGTGACTTCCAGAAATGAGAAGTGAAACGACTATCACGGTCGGAGATGATTGATAGTGGCACCCCATGCCTGGTCACTATTTCATCGATGTACAGTTGGGCCAGCTTTGTCAGGTCGTTGTCCTCTCGAATCGGCAAGAAGTGAGCCGATTTAGTTAACCGATCAACTATTACCCAGATAGCATCATGACCTCTGAAAGTTCCGGGTAGTTTTGTAACAAAATCCATCGTGACGTTATCCCATTTCCATTCTGGGATTTCAGGCTGTTGTAACGTCCCTGGCGGTTTTTGATTTTCAGCCTTCACCATGGCGCACGTTAAACATTTCCCAACATATACGGCGATTGATTTCTTGATTCCAGGCCACCAGAAAAGTGCCTTTAGATCTTGGTACATTTTGTCACTTCCGGGGTGAACCGAGTACCTAGATTTGTGGGCTTCGTCTAGGATCACCTCTCTAATTCCCCCGTACTTCGGTACCCACGTTCTTCCTTCATATTTATATATACCATCGTTGCTCAACTCTAACCGCTTCTCCATTCCTGTTAACAACTCCTCTGCTAATTTATCTTCCTTTAGCGCTTCGCCTTGAGCTTCTTTTAATCTCACAATAAGGTCAGTATACACACTCATCCTTAAGGCACGGACACGAAGGGGTTCTTCTCTTTCTTTCCTGCTCAAGGCATCCGCCACTACATTGGCCTTGCGGGATGGTAGCGGATTTCGCATTCGTAATCATTTAATAGCTCAACCCATCTTCTCTGACGCATGTTTAGCATCTTCTGATCAAGAATGTGTTGCAAACTTCTATGGTCAGTGTAAATAATGCACTTTGTGCCATAGAGATAATGCCTCCACATTTTGAGTGCAAACACCACGGCACCCAATTCTAGATCATGCGTTGTGTAGTTCTTCTCATGATCGTTCAGCAGTCTGGATGCATAAGCAATTACCTTGTTGCGCTGCATTAGCACGCATCCCAGTCCCTGACGCGAGGCGTCACAATAGACCACGAAATCTTCAACTCCTTCTGGGAGGGCGAGGATAGGTGCACTACATAGTTTTTCCTTGAGTGTTTCGAATGCTTCATTCTGCTCTTGTTCCCACTCAAAAGCTGTATTCTTCTTGATCAAGGCAGTTAACGGTTGTACAATACGCGAGAAGTCCTTGATAAACCTTCTATAGTATCCGGCCAATCCAAGGAACTGTCTTATCTCGGTAGGAGTTTCCGGAATTTTCCAGTTCTTAATAGCCTCTATCTTTGAAGGATCCACTTGAATTCCATCTTTATTTACGACATGCCCTAGAAATTGGATCTCTCGCATCCAAAATTCGCATTTGGAGAACTTGGCATATAGTTGTTCATTCTTGAGCAACTCGAGAATCAGCCTAAGGTGCTTCTCGTGCTCTTCCTTTCCACGGGAGTAGATCAGGATGTCGTCGATAAATACAATCACAAATTTGTCTAGATATGGGCGGCACACTCGGTTCATGAGATCCATAAATGCCGCTGGTGCATTAGTCAGTCCAAAGGGCATGACCAGGTACTCATAATGTCCATATCTAGTTCTAAAGGTTGTTTTGGGTATGTCTTCCTCTCTTATCTTTAGTTGATGGTACCCTGACCTTAAGTCTATTTTGGAGAAATAGCTTGCCCCCTGCAGTTGATCGAATAGGTCATCGATTCTCGGAAGAGGGTAACGATTCTTTATTGTCAGCTTGTTTAGTTCCTGGTAATCAATACACATACATAGGGTTCCATCCTTCTTTTTCACGAATAGCATCGGGGCACCCCATGGAGACACACTCGGTCGTATAAACCCCTTGTCGAGTAGCTCTTAAATTTGTAGCATTAGTTCTTTCATCTCGGGAGGGCAAGTTGGTACGGTGCCTTGGCTACTGGTGCAGCACCAGGCAATAGATCTATTTGGAACTCAACCTGACGAGTCGGAGGGAGTCCCGGTAGGTCTTCGGGAAATACTTCTGGATATTCCGAAACCACTGGTATATCCTCAATCTTCTTTTCCTCTTTGGCTTTCATTACATGAACTATGAAAGATGGGCATCCCTTCATGAGACTCTTGGTTGCCTTCAAATAGGATATCCTAGGATATAGCGTGTTACTTCTTTCACCATGAACAACTAACACCTTCCCGTCGTTCAATGGTATCTTAAGTAGGCGCTCATCACACACGATTTTGACTCTATACTTAGCCAGCCAATCCATACCAACAACCACATCAAATCCTCCTAGCTTAATAGGCATCAGGTTTATCTTAAATGTACTACCTTCTAGGTTCATTAAGCAATCCTTGATGACTTCATTAGTTTCTAAGATGTTACCGTAAGCTAATTCTACGGTAAACGTATCAGTCAGGACACATGCACTCAAGTCAATCAAAGGCCTAAAAGTACTAGAGACAAAACTAGCAGTTGCTCCAGTATCAAATAGAACGGTAGCAGGATGATTATTTATAAGGAACGTACCATTGACCACATCAGGTTCCTTACGAGCACCGGCTGGATCCATCACGAATGCTCGTCCCTTGGGCTTATTGGGTCTGGCGTCCTTATCTCTCCCCAGCTTAGGACACTTATTCCTCATGTGCCCTGGATCTCCACACTCATAGCATTGTTTACCTGGCACATACGTACAATCCTTAATCAGATGACCTGGTCGTTTGCATCGGAAGCAGGGCATCGGGTTGCACTCCCCTTGATGATGCAGTTTACACTTGTTGCAGAATGGGCTTGTTCCCGAGTATAGCTTCCGAGTCCTTCCACCCTGGTCTTCGCGCCTCATACCTTCAAAACCCTTCTTGCTTGACCCACTACTGCTACCAATTGCTTTCTTCCCATCAAACCATTTTCTCTTCTCACCCATCGACTTCCTCCTTTCCTCTATCCTGTTTTGTTCAGTCCACCTAGCCCTGACTAGATCATCGGTCAAACTACTGGTGAAGTCGACCGCAGCTTGCAGGGTTGAGGGCCTGGAGGATCGAACCATACCCCTGACTCTGGGATGTAGTCCCAGATGAAACGTGCTACGCCCTTGGATTCCGGTGTCACCAGGTGTGGCACCAGTCGAGCCAGGGCTAAGAAGCGGTTGATGTACTCGGTGTAGTTAGGGCCTTTCATTTCAAGGATCAGAAATTCAGACTTTAGTTTCTCCAGTTGATTGATGGGGCAGTATTTGTTGGTTATCAATTCCCTGAATTCGGTCCAACTTATTTAGTTAGCAGTGTTTCTTCCCCTGGGCTGAGTAACAGTCTTCCACCATTCCAGTGCTGATCCCTTGAGTGACTGGGAAGCATACCTCACCATGAGTTCCATCTTACATTCGCTGATATCTAGGACGGCTTCCATTTCATCAATCCATCGGTACGTCTCAATCGCACCCTCGGTACCATAGAAATTCTTTGGCTTGCACGCCATGAAAGTTTTGTAGGAGCATCCATTCCTTAGTGCTTCAGCTTCCTCATTGTTGCCCTTATTGTTCCCGTATCCATCATTACCACTAGGGTTGTTCCGGTCCGCATTGATTTGACCGATGATGGTCGGGATGGCGTTAGCAATTTGTTTTGCTACGAGGTTGGCAATTCTCTCATCATTCCCCAGATTGACATTCTCTCCACGGGGAGTTCCTGGTGGAGTAAGGGGTTGGTTGCCGGTTGGTCTAGCTTCCCCATGACGACCACTCGTAGCTCCTGGTCTTCCAATATGGGTTCCTTGTCTGTCGGCATTCTGTTAGCATCACAGATAAATTCGTTTAGCAGGAGGAGTGTAATATACACACCACTAAATACCTCAAATATGTTCCATTAAATTAATTTAGGACAGTTCAACCCAAAAAGAACGCAAGACAAAATTCCTACACATGTCATATCACATTGCAATTCAATACAAATTACCCTTCAGAATCAGCACCATTAGAAGTAGTTTCATAGATAGATTGGGTTAATAGTATCAGCAAAATAGGATTGCATCAGAGTTATACTCTTACAAATTGGAAGGTGCCATCACCCCCATAATACATAATAATAATAGTATCTGATAATAATAAAATTGTTTCCTTCAACTGTCTAAGAGACAGACAATCCCACATCTTCTCCATGCTCTCACATCCATTTCTTCTTCAGCCACCCTAGCCACCCTGAGTTCTTCTTCCTTTGTTCTTGCTCCAACGCTGGACCCCATGCGAAGCCATCATGGCCTGAAACTGGGAGGACTGGGAGGTCCGAGTGGTGTGCTGGAGTGTCAGCTCGTGACGACGGACGTCTTCAGAATCTCGTCCAATGCAGCATCAGAGGGACCTACGTCGCTTGCCCGGCGGCTAGACTGGGAGTACCAGTCACCAACTAGCACACTAAGGCCATCATACACGCTGTGCCTCGGTGGCATCCAGTGCTCATCATGTGGGTGGTGTCGGAGCGGGTCAAACATCGGTGGTACAGGTGTCGATGTCCTAACAGATGGGGGAGGAGGAGGTGGCATCCTAAAGGATACTGAGGGTCCTGGCCTAGTACTCTTGCATGGGCGGGTGATAACACGTGCACCCCTATTCCCGATAGGCAGGATAGGTGAGTGTGCAGGAGCTGCGACATGCGGTGATTGGGAGCGCGTTCGGCTCCTGGAGGGAGATGTCGAGGAAGAGTCCTCAGATGGCTCAGTGTCATCAGACGTAATGGATATCCAGCCCGGGTGTCCGCATCTCCTCAAGTATTCTTCAAACTCTGTCCGCGGCGTCACCCTCTTAGGGCTCCCAGCTGGTGCAGTACCGTCAGTTGGGTACGCAGGTGCCTTCCCTTTGTCAGCCATAGCCTCGATGTCCTGTAAGAAATATCATGAGTAATTTGGTTTCTCATAGCTCATGATTGCAATAATAATAGTACTTATTGTAGTAGTGATGGCAATAGTATCAGATATCCCAGCAGTATCAATAACCCGAGGTATCAGTAATCAATAGTATCATAAATCATTAGTCTCTTCAAATAATAACAATAAAGTAGTTTCATTTTAAGAAAACCCTTAGACCACTCAAAGTAAATTTTAAGAATTATAACATTCAAACAAAAGTCCAATCATTGCCTAACGGTCCATGCTGGAATTTACGGGTCCGGTAAGTTCATGATTACGTTGATCAAGTGTAATCATCAATTTACCCAACCCGATCATCCCAACACTTTCCCATGAGGACGGTCCTAAGGTATCAGGGTTGTAGCCTAGGGTCTACTATGGTATTCCCGACTTCTCTACAACCTTTGGCTCTGATACCAATCTGTCACACCCCGGGCCCAGGTAGGGTGGGACGTCACAGACTAGTAACAACATATGGCAGCGGAAACAAACCATCATAAGAGCACAAAAGGAGAGAACATCACATGGAATTAAAGTTTAAAGAAATATCGGGCTAGCTGTAGGTCTAGCCACCCATACAAGTATATGATTCAACCGTACAAATTGTTCCCAACAATAGTAAATAAAAATAATTCCAAGTTGTATAAAAACAAAATAAAATAAGTCAATGCCATGGGTCACGGTGCTAGGTCAAGTCTTCTACACAGCTAGACTCCCTTCAAGGATTACCTGAAACATGCTCAAAATAAATTTGTGTCAACTAAAAAGTTGGTGAATTCAAGTGCTTAAAGTTCAAAAACAAAAGGATTCAAAAGAATCCACATTTGATTTAAAAATCATAAATCATAGTATCATGGTTGTGGGGATCACAATCAACCCTGCACTCAGTCACGGCTAGCCTCTTCTAAAGTTATGTTATACCGGCTAATCCCGAAGGAAGAACTGAGCCTCATACGATGGACCATACCTGCTGGATGGTTCACCCTAGTATCTTATTAAAACTTGTCACATGCCACAAATGACCCCGCAGGATCTCAGTGTGGTACCCTTCCCGTTCACCAAGGAAGGCACTGTGTGTGGGGGATTCCCCAAGTAGATCTACCCATATAAAACAAGCGGTTCACACAAGAATTAATGATCATGATAAAAGTAAACGCAGGTTCTAACACTTCCACAACATATAGCATCATCATATAGCACAGATTTAATTCAGTTTAAACAGAGCATGCTTCATCCCAAAAACAGTAGTAAAAAGGGGACACTAGAACTCACCTTAGGGTTTCAAGCAACGGGTTCTTCGTGTACCGGGAAGTCCTCAAGTCAAGCACCCTACCAACAAGATTAAGTGATAAGCCACTAATTCTAGGGTCATACGAGGTAGGCAAAATATGTTAAGATGTTAAATGTTCAACTAGCTTAGATTTGCCAAGGCTTGCATTAAAAAGTTTCCTTTTATAGAAAGTCATGGTTTCTTATGGATAAATATAGATTTTTACACTATTAGGTCATTGATACCAGTTAAATTAAGTTTACCAAGTGATTACATGTCCATTGGGTCGTTTTATAGAGTTTTGGCAGAATTTACAGTTTAGCCCCTCAAGTTTCAGAATTTACAATTTCTACCCTAAAGTTTTGTTTCTTTACATTTAATGGCCTTTATGACCAAATAACAGATTTTTGGAGTTAAGTAATACATCTTAATCAAGTTAAGTTTCCAATTTTCAGAACTTTTGAATTGAGTTGGTAAACATATGTTTTTAAGTTACCGGTTACGGTAAAACCGAAGTTTTTAACGGTTAAGTATTAAACCTTATAATTTTATGTCTTAAAACTTTAAATATTATATTAAGGACTTTTAATAAGTTTTATAATCTGTTGAGAATGTATTCTTAAGCCCTTTTTGTTGAAAGTCTCGTTTTTAAGTTCAACCCGTTAAAACGCGTTTTTACCTGAAATCGACCGTTCGAAGTCATGTTTGACCAATTTTTCACCATCTTTAAGTCTTAAAGTTCCCAACTTACTGAAATAACAAGTCTCCCATAGATTTTAGGTTTATTCTTGCATTTCCATGATTTTCTTCCAAAATCACCCGGTTAAGGCCCGTTTTTAACTAAAAATTTCATTTAAATTGTTCTTAGACCCATTTATCCACAAATCCGACCAATTTCACTTGTTAACCTTTTTAGAGCCTGGAATTATTTTTAACATGGTTATACTCTATGTCCTATTATTTTTTTAAGTCAATTTACCACCTTTCGGGTCCCCGAATGTGTTCAAAATGCCTATAATCCCTACTATTACTATTTTTCAGCCTTTGACAACATTTCATACACCCAATAACATCCAAAACTACTGAAAAATAGCTCTAACACACGGATCTAACATGTAACCATGAAATAAGCTTGTAGTTGAGAGATTTCACCATTTTAGTCCTTTACACATGTGTAAAACATCATAGATTGCACCCATTCATCACCAAACATTTTGTAACTTTCAAAAAGGTTATTAAGAGGTTTAAAACTATTTTTAAGCAGATCCCAAGCTTGGTTTCGGAGGGTTACAAGACAAAGGGTTCAATGATGCCAAAATCACCCAAAAGAGGGTTTTCAAGGTGTAACTTGTGTTCCACCCTTAGTATGACCAATATATCATGTGAGATACCTCTAGTGAAGTTAAAATCTCCTCAAGAATGAGATGATAGCAGTGGACTTCTGTTAGAACAGAGAAAGTAAGGGTTTTGGTGGATAAAAGAAAGAATAACACATGACATAGTTTGTTTCGGGTAAGATGAAGCTTACTCTTTGTATGGTTCACGATTTGGAGAGTGTAGAGAAACAAAATGGTCTGGAAATCTTCGAACAAGGGCTGGAGAAGTCGAGCTTGCAAGAACCGTGTATCAAAAGCTCTCAAAATGCCACTTTCTTGCTTGCTTGGACTTGGCCGATGGTTGTTTGTGGTTGTACTTCGATTAGGAGGCTGAAATGGAGAGGGATTGTGGTGTGTTTTGTGTGTTTTCTGCTGGAGAATCGAGAGGGAGAGAAGAGAGTGAGAGGAGTGTGTGTGGGTTTGAATGAGATTGCATGAAAGAAGAGTGGAGGAGGGTTGTGGTGGTGTGTAGTGGAGAATATGGGAGGGGATTGGTGGTCAAGGGGCGGCCGAAATTGGAGTCTTGTGGAGGTGTAATTGTTTTAAATTTTAAATGTAAATTGTTATTATGTGGTATTGTTTTGTTGTGTAGTATTTTAAGTGGGTAATTTCTAGTTAGTTGATTAAGTATTAAGTATGTATATGTATATTTCAACCGTGAATTATGTGTATATACACACATTTAATTGTTTCAATTAAGATTTAATTTTGCAAGGGTGACTAATTGACTTTCCCGGAACACGAAGTTACTCTATGCTAAGGCTAGATTTGACTAAATCATGCAAAATGGCACATGAAATAACAAAAATGACACTAATAGCAATAACAATAATAACACTAATAATAATAATAATAATGATATTACATTAATATTAATTGTATGGATAATGATGCAGGAGGTTAAAGGTTAGAATTATGACCTAGAGGTCGGTTGTTAAACACTACTACTATAATAATAATGATATTCAATAATAATATTAATTGTATGGATAATGATGCAGGATTTAAAGGTTAGAATTATGACCCTACGTTGTACAGCTATAGGTCGGTGTTGTTACAGCGTAGTGTAGAATCGCTTAAAACTCATGGTCTAGGGCTGAGTTACAGCGAATGTACATTTTTGATTGATCAAAACTTAGGTTCAATCAACAGCGAATCCATTAAGTTGTGCCTGGCAAAACTATAGTTTCGCCTGTCAGCGAAACTGTTGAACTTAATTTCATCCACAGCGAAGCTGTCTTGCTGTTCATGGCAAAACTACAGTTTCGCCATGACAGCGAAATTTTTTTTGTTTTTATTTTTTTTGTGTTAATTGTCTTTATGTGTTATCTAACTTACCTATGTCTATTTTTGCAGTTCATGACAAACTTAAAGTTCGACGAGAAGACAAATCTAGTGGCATTATTAGACGACAGTAATCCAAAGCTTGTTGGATTCAGAGATTATCTTAGATGGCTGAAGCTCTATGCCATATCTCATTTACCCACGATCTATGATTCACATAGAGATTTCTGGGTAAATGCAGAATGTGATTTGGGATCTACTCCACACAGAATTACTTCCAGAGTTCTGGTGAGAATATAGTTGTTAGTGCTGAGACATTGCGAGGTGTTGAGGTTAGAAGAAGACTGTGGAGATGAGGTTGTTATGATTGATGCTAAAGTTCTTATCGCTTATCGAAGCATGGGTATGAAGGACCATCTTTGGATCCAAGAAGGAAATCAAAAGACATTTTTGTCCAAGGAATGGAGATACATTGCTCACGTATTTATTATGTGTTTGGATCACCGAAAGGGAGGATCAGATGGGTTAAATGCACAATGGGCTAAGGCCATGATTGTATTCTGTAAGGACAAAAGGTCAACATTGCTAGATTAATATTTGACTGTATGACTGAGAATGTTATGGCTCTAAAGAAGGACAAATGGCTTATATATCCAAGGTTTATCCAGATGATCATTAATAATGAGAAACCCAATTTGCCAAGACATGGGGAAGTTAAGAGGTTGATGCAGATAAATACAAGAATATTTACAGATTGCTCAGCAGTTAGACACAACTTCAGTGGTAAAATAACTTATTTACTGGAAAACATGTACCCAGCTAAAAGATGGAACTACATAAAAAGGCTGATTGAAAATGAAAACAAGAATGCTGAAGAAAATCAAGATAAACAAGCTGAAGCAATAAAGAAGAGCAAGAGGTATGCAAAGGAGAAGGAATACGATTTAGAAGCTGAGATTAATGAGGTTGAAGAGGAACTATAGGCTCAAAGAGAGAGAAGGTCCAAAAGGAAGTCTGATCAAGGGGAACCGGCTCATGAACTAAAAGCAGAACCAAGCATAAACAGCCAGTGTTCGCAGAAAGGAGGGATTCCCGATCTGAATTGGACCAAGATTTCATCAGAAATGTGAATGCTTCGTTGGCCAATGAACTAAGCATGATAAAAACTAAGTTGGTCAATCAAGAGTTGAGAGAAAAGGAGAAAGATGAGCAAATAGAGAGTATGAAAGTAATGATGAGTGACCAGCAGGAATTAATCAAAAGACTATTGAGGAGATGAATGAGCTCAAGAGCAAAGTTGGTCTGCCAAACCAGCTATCATAAGAGGAGCTAGATGATCTGACCGACACATTTAAGTATTCGTTCTTGAAAGTAGGAAAGTCATCTGGGATAGGGGGAGAAGCAAGTACAGCTGGAGGTGGTGCAAGCAGCAGTGGTGATGGAGGTCCTAATATTGTTGAGACAGAAGCTGAGAAGAGAGTTGATAAAGGAAGTGATGTGAGAGATGAGCCTGTGATTGTTGAGGCTGAATTTGTTAATCTGGGATTTGATATAGAAACAGACTTGACGAGGGCTGAGGTGCTTAGAGAAGAAACTAGTAAAGGTAACAAGAAGGATACAAGGAAGAGCCTTATTGATGAAGAGGAAGAATACGAGGAACAGCTGGTGACTATGACTCCGAACCCGAATATTATGAAGTGGAGGAGCGTCCAATGACTTATGTGGCATTAAGGGGTTCTGAAGAAGGAGATGTAATTGAATTGAGCAAAGAAGACTGGTTCGTGAAAAAGAAAGAACCAGAACAGTTAACACCACTGTTCCAAAACATTAGTGAACCAAGCAAGAAGAAATCTGATAAGAAAATTATGAGTTGGAAATATAATTCTGAAATGAAAATGTTTATGATTAAACAAAGTGGTGGGGAAATATCATAAATGCATAAAAGGAAGGCATTCAAGACCTTGCCTAGGTGGGACTTGAGAGATTAGCTGAAATTCCACTGTTGGATGCCCATTTGAGTGAACATGCCATGATGCTGGAGAAGGAAATCAAGGCAGGCATGAATGATAATTTTGAAGCTTTTGGGTTTATGAGGACAGAAAGAAGAAGGTTGAAGAAAGACTTGGATTGGGCTACTTGCAAAGGAAAGATTGTTTAAAGCTAAAGCCAGCTAATACTGTGAATAGGATAGAGTGCCCAATCCACTTCCCCCTAGACTACAAAAGTTCGAGAAATGGTTCTATGACAACAATACAGGGGAAGTAGTAATTAGAGTAAAAGATGAAGCTGAGATTAAAATTTTTGATCCAATGTAGGTGTTCTCTTTTTGTGATGAAGACTTAGTGATTCTATGTGAAAATCACATCAAAGCGGGAGCTGGAGCTGAAACGAGGAAAGAAGCCAGTTTCTTTATGACGTGGCGAATAAAGCTCGTGGAGTAAGGCAGAGGTCAGGGAGCTATCTAAGAAAGTATCCAAGGCTGACGAGTTAAGGTTGGACATGCAGGATCTTACATGACAGTTCGCAAGGGCAAGTGCAAGGGCTGAAGAGTAGAGTGCAGCAGGAGCAGAACAAGAAACATCTGATAAAGCTAAAGAGGTAGCAAGAGAAGAGCCAAAAGACCGAGAGTGAGGTCCAACCTAGGGGGAGAATTGATAATCTTACATAGGTTGGACTCACTATAGTTGATAGGTTTACTTTGTTATGTAATAGGCTAAATGTTAGTTTTATCTTGTAATTTGTATTTCTTATGTATTTTTGTATTTCAACGAAACTACGGGCGAAACTATAGTTTCGCCCAGAGTCAGCTGCTTTTGATCACCCGGCGAATCTGTAGTTCGCTGCCGGGTGAATCTAGTAGTTAGACAGGCAGTTTCGCTAGTCAGCGAAACTGCCAGCGAATCTAAGGTTGCTTATTTATTGTAATTTTTCTATCTTTGTAAGGAACCTTTTGCAAAATCCTAAAATAGAATATTGTTGTTGCAATTGTATGTGTGGCTGGAAGTTCATTTTCAACATCATTGAGCCTTTGTTATTGTTTATTATTGTTTAGATTCAATCTAATTCATTATGTTATTGAGTTTGTAAGTGTTTATTTGGTGGGAAATCATTGTCAAGCATCAAGTGGACTGTTGAATCGATCAACAGGACCAACAGGGAGAGAGAGTAGTTCATCCACATTATAGTTTCTAGTCCCTAAGTAGTTTATCCTGGCTGCCCTCAACTTATCATCTTGAGTGTTTGGCCTGGGGGCAGCCCGGATAGCAGCTTCCATGAAGCTTAGAGACCCTCTTGAACTCTCTCCCCTTAGATTCCTCTTCCTCTTCTCTTCTCATCCTCTATCTCCTCAAAGGTCATCTCCTTCTCCCTTTGTCACTCACAGGCCTTGGTGACTCAGGGTGGAGAGAGCTTTGGCCTTCATTGCTTGATTTTCCAGTCACGCTCTGGCTAAAGAGAGGATGTGAAGCACCTTCACCAGCTGGTGCCTCACTAAGGGTACTGGATGTTGAAGGAGATCCTCTCTCAAGGTTCACAGGTTCAACTTTTGGGCCTTCATTCAAGGCTTCCCCTTCGAAGATAATCTTAGAGTCCACCTCAACATCCAGTTGACCAAAAATCTCACCTGCTAGCCTCTGTCTATATAATCTTGATCTCATCTTGACTCTTCTGGCACCCTTCCTTGATACCAATCTGCTAATCTTTCAGCTTGTTTGTTTTGACTTGGGTTGACAAGTGGAAGATCAATCAGATGGATGCAGTCATAGAAACTCAGGTTTGAAAAATTGAAGATTTCATGTTGACCCTGAGCTCTAGAGATGACAAGAGCCCTTCTTTCTATGTCGTACCTCCATCCCATGATTGGGTTCTTAGAGTGAAGAGATGGGGTAGGCATGGCTATGGGTATACCCTCCTCAAACAGGCTATGTATGACCAAGTCCATATCAATGTGGACTTGGGCAAGTAAGTCCACATTCATGTAGACTTGTGGAGGTTGCTGCGTATGGACCATTACAAGTGAGGGTGGTGAATTCTCTAAGTTCATACTCTGAGAAGAACTCCCAAGTTCTGTGACTGTTCAGACTTTCTCCCCCATTTTGGTAGCATCACCTTCTTGCATAAGTGAGCTAAGGGTTGAGTCTGTCACATTCACAGGTTCTTGTGGACCTGGTTGAGTTCTCCGAAGTGCTCTCTCAGCAAACTTGCCCTTGAGATCGGTGATCTCAAGTTTCTGGTCATTGACCCTCCTTTGTAAGATAGTCACCTAAGATTCCAGGTGACTTATCTTTCAGAATAAATAGGTGTATGTTTTAGTTAGTTGTTGCACCTTTAGTTTCAAACTCCCCTCATCTTCATCAGAAGAATCACAGGAGGATGAGAGAATACGACCAAAGTCATCTTCCTCATCACCAGCACTTTGTTCTTGGCAGCTGGATTTCCCCTACATCATGACAACTTCAAGAGAAGTGTCAAGAGGCTGGGTTTCCATGGTTGAGGTTTGAATGATGTAATCACTTTCTAAAGTGAGAGCCTCCTCCATATGGATCTCCTGAACAGGTTCAGGGAGATCCACCTCAATAGTGGGTAGATGATGTGGGCTAGACATGGGTGAGACAGGAGTACTCATCTCTTCTTGAGTAAAGGTGAAGTAAAGAGACTCATGGTACTCACTAAAGCCCATGTCTTCATCGTCATAGAAGTCAAGGCTGGGAATTGGGTGGTTTAGATCAAGCGGCTGGGGATGGTAACTGTCCCCTGAAGGTTGTTCACTAGAGCTTTGAGACTCTGAGTGAAGGCTTAAGGCTGTGGAGGTTGTGTGCTCATCAGGCTAAGCACGAGGAACCTCGGCACTAATCATTTGAGAGATGGGAGTGGTTTGCTCCTCAGGGGAAGTGGGAGCTTGAGTTTCCACTTCCTCCTGCATGGGTGAGGATATGGAAGCCTGCACAAGCTGAGTAGCATGTGGGGGGTTCGTTTAGTTTTTCTTTGGAAGGTGAAGGCTATTGTAGGCTGTATGTAACACCTGGGTATTTTTTTTAAAGACGAGAAAGAAAGTATAAACGTGCAGAAAAAGGAAGAAACACAATTTAACTCAAGTTGAGGGGCTAAATGTGTCAAGAGGACAAAAAAGAATAAAAGTGGGTGTAAAAAGGTGATGGCCGCCCACACCTTCCTGCACATTTCACTTCAACCGGATTTTCTAGAGAGAGAGAGGAGAAGAGCTGAATTTTCGGACTTTGAAGAAAGAAGAAGGAGAATTCGAATTCAAGGTGTTTGAAATCATTTGCAAACGGGTTTGAAGGAAGTCATACTCAAAGGCTGCTAAGGCGAGTTCTAGAACCCCCTTTTTACTTGTTTTAACTGATTTTGGGGCTGGAAATGCATGTATGTATGTTTTTATGAATGTGGGTTTTATACCCGTATGAATGTGTATGTGTGAATGTGGGTGAGTTATGATTTGGGTGATTTATGATGTTATGATGATGCCATGTTCATATTATGATGCTTAGAATGCTAGAAGTAAGCTTAGAACATGATGAATTGATGATTTGGGGCTGATTATGATGTTATTAGTATGTATTGGTTGCCCATGCGCCTGAATTTGGCCCATGCGCCCAACGATCAAATTGCCTAAGTGTCCCCTATGCGCCCAAAACCCATGCGCCCAAATAGTATCCATGCGCCTAGAATAGGCTGGGATTGACTAAGTGTTCCATGCACCCAAAACTGCCCATGCGCCTAGGCACTCATGCGCCTACATAGTGCCCATGTGCCTAGAAATTTGCCCAAGAGACTAAGTGTTGGGTCATGCGCCCAAATAGTGGCCATACACCTGAAAGTTCCCCATGCGCCCAGAAGGCCATGCGCCTGCATAGTGCTCATGTGCCTGCATAGTGCTCATGCGCTTATGCCTTAGAATATTTTCTGAAATTTTGGGGAAAATGTAAAGTGTAGGCTTTGACATGGGATGTTCCCGGGGGTGATGTATGTTGACTTTATGATGTCATATGTGATGTGATGATGTTATGTATGGTATGGTTATGTTTATGTTATGTTCCTTATTATGTATGTTTATTTTCCGTGGCTTTACGTGGTATGATTATGAAAAGTAAATGGAAAGTATTATGTAACGTAAAGCGAAAGATAATGAAATAGGGAACATAAGGAATGAATGAATGCATGCATTAATGAATGAATGAATGAATGGAAAAGTCTTGCAAGCAAAGGTTGAGGTGAGTGACTGTGTTGTCACAAAAGACTTGTGTGCCAAAGATTGAGGTGAGTGACTATGTTGTCACGAATGACTCGTAAGCCAAGGTTGAGGTGAGTGATTGTGTTGTCACGAAAGACTTGTATGCCAAAGATTGAAGTGAGTGACTGTGTCATCACAAAAGACTCGTAATCCAAGGTTGAGGTGAGTGACTGTGTTGTCACGAAAGACTTGTATGCCAAAGTTGAGGTGAGTGACTGTGTTGTCACAAAAGACTCGTAAGGGGTTCAATCCATGAGATTGACCTGGATCTTTGTCGCTTAACCCGGTGCTGGTGCCAGGCTTTGTGCGCAATGAATGGAAGTCTGATAAACTTCGGCCCAGTACCCGCTTTGTGCCTACGTTTGGGTTATAGCTGATGACATTGATCCGGAAGGAATGAACGAAAGAAGGTTAATGAATGAAATGTACACAATGAAAGGTAACGAATGATAAAGATGATGTTCGATGATGAATGAACGGAAGTCAACGAATGACGATGAAAGATAATAATAAATTATTATCTATGTGTATGTATCTTGCATGATCGCGTATGAAAGTAAAGAAAGAATGGTTTTAATGAAAGAAAAGTAATTTATTTTATAAAAACTAGAACTCACTCAGCAACGCTGACTTTTATGTGTTTCCAGTTGACAGGTAATGTTGCTGAGGATGGCACGAGGCAGCTACTTTTCATTTCTGGATTGCATCCGTTGTTTAAATTATAATGTTTTTGTGATGTAATGCAACGAGTGATATTTTGTAACAGTTAACTGCAATGTATTATTTTGCAAAAGCAATTATAATGAAATGGTTTGTTTAAAATAATTCCGCTGCAATATTTTAGTAAAGTTAATGTATGTTTTATGCTTTGTGTGCAATGATTGGCCAGCTGTAAGCGTTCCGGTAACGGGGCCTTACAAGTTGTTATCAGAGCCAGGTTTAAGTGAAACGGGTTAAAATTTTCAAAAGAAACCTAAACTTAAACTGAGAATGGGACAAAGGGAAGGGATGCCAGTCCGAGTAGCTGCGTGCCATCAGGTATTTTCTTGATGTTAACCGGTATTATGTGCGCATGTTATGTGGTTTATGTGTTTCTTAGTAGATCTAGATACTGATGTAGTCAGAATAGGAAATGCTTGGGGTATGAAAAGTAAAGTAAGTGGCTAATCACAACTGGCCACTGTAATTAGGGACTTACTATACTTGACATAAACTGAGCTATTACCTTGAATGACCGTGTTAGTGTTTGAATCTTATAGCGTGTTAGAGGATGGCCGGTGCTAGATCTTCGAAGGCTTCTAAAGGTGGAGGTCGTGGTGGACGTATTGCTGGACCGCGGGTCACGAGAGGAAGGCCTAGGGCTAAAGAGTTGGCTCATGAAGAGCCCGAGACCCCTTATCCGGAGGGCGGTGATGAGAGTGCTAACATAAGAGCCTTAGTGAAGGAGGCGGTGGTGGAAGAGGTTCACCAGGTCATGCAGACGATCTTACCGTCTATGGTGACTGAAGTGATCAAAGCTATGTGAGAAGAAGAAAGGAAGGAGAGGAACAGGTCCTTGGGAGGGAGAGAGCAACCAGAGACCGAGACGGTTGTCTCAACTGATAAGGAAGAAGAAGAAGAGCCTGTGCTAGAGGCAGCACGAGGCTGTAACTATGGGGTATTTCATAGATGCAAGCGCCTGACTTTTGACGGGAATGGCACTACTGCTGCTGCTCACCGGTTGGTGAGAGAGATGGAAGTTGTTCTACATATCAGTGAGTGCCAGGAAGATCAGAAGGTGAAGTTTGCCACCCACTCATTTGTGGACTCAGCCCTGTGTTGGTGGGACAATATTATCCAGGCCGAGGGTAGTAGGGCGATTAGCAGGATGAGGTGGAGTGAGTTGAAGAAACTGATGATCGAGGAGTTCTGTCCTCATAGGGAGCTCGACAAGGTTGAGAGGGAGTTCCTGCAGCTGCAGGCGGGAACCATGACGCATCAGCAATACACCACTAAATTCAACGAGATGGTACGGTTGGTGCCAGATCAGGTGACACCTCTTTCGTGAAAAATCAAGAGGTATATTCAGGGCTTGCCGGCGGATATCCGCAAGCATATGATCGCCGCCCGGCCGAGTACGTTCAGGTCGGTGGTCGATCAGGCGGGAAGGCTGTACGACGAGAGGGAAGTGGTGGTGGCTGAGGTGAGCAAGAAGGGTGGTGGTGGCCAGAACTGGAATGGGAAGAGGTTTGGACATGGTGGGGCCGCTCCAAACAACAAAGTTACGAGGGTGGATTATCGACGTGTGGTCACACCAGGTGCGGGGTCGAAGAGGTGTGGCAAATGTGGGAAAGAGCACACCGAAGAGTGTAGGTTGGGATCCAATGTCTGCTTCTGGTGTGGGAGGACAGGACACGTGGCAAAGGATTGCAGGGTAAGGAGATGTTATAACTGTGGCGAGGAGGGCCACATGATCAGGGAATGCAAGAAGCCGAGGGATGAGAGTTCCAGGGCAACGAAGACAACCGGGACTGAAGGGCAGAAAGCTAGCGCCAGGGCTTTCACGATAACCAGGGAGGAGGCTAGGACGGACCCCAATGTTGTGTCAGGTAAGTTTCTAGTAAACCAAACTCTTGCTTCTGTGTTATTTGATTCAGGTGCTAGTAGGAGTTTTATTTCTGCTGCTTTCTGTGCGAAGTTGCCTGTTAGTAGTAGAAGTATTGATGAGCCCTTTGATATAAAAACTGCCATAGGTAAGTCTACCAGGATTGTTGAGATGATAGAAGGTTGTGATAGAGAACAAGAAGGTCATAAGTTTCCAGCTAGACTGTTTGTGATGCCCTTAGGCGGGTTTGACGTAGTCCTAGGAATGGATTGGTTGGCGGATTACGAGGCGAGCATTGCGTGTTGCAAGAAGATGATTAATCTGACCGCGCCTGACGGGAGTTCGGTGACGATTCACGGCGATCGAGTTACGACGATTCCGAAGGTGATTTCGATGGTGATGGCGGGAAAGTGCATGAGGCGTGGATGTAGTGCCTATTTGGCCTACGTGAAGGATTTAGATACGCCAACACCACAACTGTTGGATGTACCGGTTGTGTGTGAGTTCCCAGATGTGTTTCCCGAAGATTTACCAGGTGTGCCATCGGACCGTGAGATCGAGTTCCAGATTGACTTGATACCGGGTGCCCAACCTGTTGCTAAGGCACCGTATCGGTTGGCTCCGACCGAGATGAAGGAATTGATGGAACAACTACAGGAGTTGCTTGATAAGGGGTCATTAGACCGAGTATCTCGCCTTGGGGTGCTTCGGTCTTATTTGTGAAGAAGAAGGAAGGTAGTATGAGGATGTGCATAGACTACCGTGAGCTGAACGAGTTGACGGTGAAGAATCGGTATCCATTGCCGAGGATTGATGACCTGTTTGATCAGCTCCAAGGCGCCAGTTGGTTTTCGAGGATAGACCTTCGATCTGGTAACCATCAGTTGAAGGTGAAGGAGCAGGATATTCCTAAAATAGCTTTTCGCACGCGTTATGGATACTACGAGTTCCTCGTTATGTCTTTTGGTTTGACCAATTCGCCAGCTGCTTTTATGGACTTGTTGAATCAAGTGTGTCGGCTGATGTTGGACAAATCAGTGATTGTGTTTATTGATGATATCCTGATTTATTCAAAGAGCGAGGCGGAGCATGCCGGACACATTCGAGAGGTGTTGGAGATGTTGAGAAAGGAGAAGTTGTATGTCAAGTTCTCCAAGTGCGGGCGCAAAGTTCAGTTCTTGGGTCATGTAGTGAATCCCGAGGGGATTATGGTAGACCCGAAAAAGGTGGAAGCAGTGATGCAATGGATGTCTCCAAAGACGCCATCCGAGATTCGTAGTTTCTTGGGGTTGGCAGGATATTATAGGAGATTCATTCAAGACTTCTCTAAGATAGCTTATCAGTTGACTAAGTTGACTCACAAGGATGTGAAGTTTGTATGGGGTCAAGCATAAGAGAGTGCTTTTAAGGAGTTAAAGGCAACGTTTACTCAAGCTCCAGTTTTATCATTACCCGAAGGAAGCGAGGACTTAGTGGTCTATTCGGACGCTTCTTACCCGGGGTTGGGTTGCGTGTTGATGCAGTGAGGAAAGGTTATAGCTTATGCATCCCAACAGTTGAAAGTTCATGAGGTGAATTACCCTACCCAAATAGTGCCCATGCGCCTGAAAGTTCCCGATGCGCCTAAGTGTTCCCATGCGGCCAGAGGGCCATGCGCCTGCATAGTGCTCATGCACCTATGCCTTCGAATATTTTCTGAAATTTTGGGGAAAATGTAAAGTGTAGGCTTTGACTGGGATGTTCCCAGAGGTGATGTATGTTGACTTTATGATGTCATTTGTGATGTGATGATGCTATGTATGGTATGGTTATGTTTATGTTATGTTCCTTATTATGTATGATTATTTTCCGTGGCTTTACGTGGTATGATTATGAAAAGTAAATGGAAAGTATTATGTAACGTAAAGTGGAAGATAATGAAATAGGGAACGTAAGGAATGAATGAATGCATGCATTAATGAATGAATGAATGAATGGAAAAGTCTTGCAAGCAAAGGTTGAGGTGACTGACTGTGTTGTCATATAAGACTTGTATGCCAAAGGTTGAGGTGAGTGACTGTGTTGTCACAAAAGACTCGTAAGCCAAGGTTGAGGTGAGTGACTGTGTTGTCACAAAAGACTTGTATGCCAAAGGTTGAGTTGAGTGACTGTGTTGTCACAAAAGACTCGTAAGCCAAGGTTGAGGTGAGTGACTGTGTTGTCACGAAAGACTTGTATGCCAAAGTTAAGGTGAGTAACTGTGTTGTCACAAAAGACTTGTAAGGGGTTCAATCCATGATATTGACCCAGATCTTTGTCGCTTAACCCGGTGCTGGTGCCAGGCTTTGTGCGCAATGAATGGAAGTCTGATAAACTTCGGCCCAATACCCGCTTTGTGCCTACGTTTGGGGTATAGCTGATGACATTGATTCGGAAGGAATGAACGAATGAAGGTTAATGAATGAAATGTACGGAATGAAAGGTAACGAATGATAAAGATGATGTTCGATGATGAATGAACGGAAGTCAACGAATGACGATGAAAGATAATAATAAATTATTATCTATGTGTATGTATCTTGCATGATTGAGTATGAAAGTAAAGAAAGAATGGTTTTAATGAAAGAAAAGTAATTTATTTTATAAAAACTAGAACTCACTCAGTAACGCTGACTTTTATGTGTTTCCAGTTGGCAGGTAATGTTGCTGAGGATGGTACGAGGCAGCTACTTTTCATTTCTGGATGGCATCCGTTGTTTAAATTATAATGTTTTTGTGATGTAATGCAACGAGTGATATTTTGTAACAGTTAACTGCAATGTATTATTTTGCATAAGCAATTATAATGAAATGGTTTATTTAAAAGAATTCCGCTGCAATATTTTAGTAAATTTAATGTATGTTTTATGCTTTGTGTGTAATGATTGGCCAGCTGTAAGCGTTCCGGTAACGGGGCCTTACACTTTATAAGTGGTTGGGAAGTAGAAGGTATGAGTTCAACACTAGCTGGTGTTTCTAGGTTGTCACCTTTAGCAATGAACTCTAACATTTTTGGGACTATGGTTGCTTCTACCGCGAAGAAGCCAACAGTTGGCTTCCTCATGGTTTTTGAAGATGTCGGCCTTCATCTATCCCAATTTTAGAATATTACCTGTTCCCCTCAACTGTGAGCCCAATTCACAGTTGAGAATGTGCTGGACATATCTAGGTAACATGTAATACTCTAAGGAGTCTAAGTTTGCAAGTAAATTGGTATATACAAATTGTGAATACCTGAACTTGACCCCCTGAACCATCCCATGGACTATAAAGGAGAGGACTTCTAGAATCTGGTCCTAACCTCCATGCTTATTGGATAAGCTGTGTATAACAACATGGAGGAGGTACTTCCACTAAGAGGAGACCTTCCCCTTTCTGAAGGTCTTGACTGAGAAGTCACCTTCATAGCCCATCTGCTCAAAAGATTGGTTAACAGCAGCTTTGGGAAATGACAAATCACCTTCTACATCATCCAGCTAAAAATGAGTGTTTATGGTGGCCGGAGTGATGAAGATTGTCCTCCCTTGCACTGTGGCAGACAGTGCCTTCTCCCCATCCATGGTGACCTCTTGGCAGGTCCTCCAAAATTCCAAAGTTGATCTTCAAAGAGTGGAGGATCAATGGTGAGGGAGGTGAAGTAGTTCGACAAAGAAAGAAATCGGCAAACCTCTGAGAAACCAGGATCCTTCTCAGAGTCTAACAGAGCAAATTGATTATGTTGCCTGTGAAGATGCATGGAGAAATCAGGTTGGTTTCTGTGGTCAAGGTTGGCCATTTTGATGTAGCTTTATGGTAAAGGAAGATAAGAACAAAGGGCGGTTTGTGGGTAAATTTAGGTTAAAGAATTTGCGGATGAAGAAGAGAGTGAGAAAACGGGGAACCGCTGAGAAAATATATGAAATGGATTGAGACAAAGTTAATACAAAAGGATAAACTTTGAAATCCGAAAGTAGGTCCCACCTCGAAAAAAGTGCTCAAAAAGGTAGTTATTTTAGAAGTTGAAAATATTCCGAAGGTAATTTAGCTTCGGAAGTTTTAAGAAAAAGCTCCGAAGTCAATTTGGTTTCGGAAGAGTTTAGAAAAAGATTCCAAAGCCAATTTGGCTTTGGAAGATATTCTTAAGTGTTGTGAAAATTTGGCTTCGGAAGAAAAATACTTAGAGAATTTTTCTTCCGACACATATTTGGTTTCAGAAGATATTAAGACTTGGGAGTTTTATTCTAAAGAGAATAAATCTTTCAAGACTTAATTGCTTTCGGAAGATATTTGTCCTTCAAATACATGTAAGTACTTAGAATCATATTTATGCTTTGGAAGATATTCTCGGAATTTCTTCCGAAGGTAACTTTCTTATAAGTAGTTATTTGATTCGAAGACATAAATTTCTTCCGAAGGCAACTTGAAATCTTCCGAAAGAAAATATGTTTTTGGAAATTTAAAAAAATCTAAGAAATTTCATTTTAAAGATTTTCTTCCAAAATAAACTGGGCTTATGGAGGTGATAAAATAGATAATTTAGGACACACAGGTCTAAGAAATAAAATTAATTTAAGTTTTAAGAAAATCTACTCAAAGTTAATCATCCCAATAGCTGATACAAGATATTTGAATATCTGTTCATCAAAAGCTTTAGTGAACAGATCAGCATATTGTTCATTTGAGTTAACTTTGACTAGTTTGATTAATCCCTTTTCAAAATTATCTCTAATCAAATGATACCTGATGTTGGTGTGTTTTGTCCTTTTCATCAATCACCCCATATAGAAAGCACACTTGACATTAAATTGGTAGACCTTGAAATCCTTGGATGCAGCAAAAACCAGGAATATTCTTACAGCTTCAAGTCTTGCCACAGGAGCAAAGACATCTGTGTAGTCAATTCCTTCTTCTTGTGTGTATCCTTGAACAACTAGTCTGGCCTTGTCCTTGATGACAAGTCCTCTATCATCCTTCTTGTTTCTTAAAACAACCACTTCGTTCCTATGGTAGTCTTCCCATGAGGAAGAGGACATAGGTTCCAAACCTTTTGTCTTTTGAATTGAAATAGCTTTTCTTGCACTGCTTCAACCCAGCTTCCATCTTACAAAGCCTCATCAACTTACTTTGGCTCTACCAGGGACAAGAAGCAAGATTATAGATAAACATTTTTGTCATGGGTTGGTCCTCTTGTTCTCACCCCTTAAAGTAATGTAACCTCTAGCATTTCCTCCAAAAGCAACTGGCTTAAATTTTGAAGCAAGGAGCCATTACCTGTCATGTGCCTGGAAACAACCACAATCAGTGATCCATACATTCCTATTGATCTTTAGTTGTTCCTGCAAAAAAGGAAATGTTTAGTTACATTTGGAAGCCCAGGCCTCATTGTTCTTGGGCTTATCAAAGTGATTTGAAGACAATGTAATAGTAATTGATCCTATGTCCAAGCTTTGAGGATCATTAGCTGTTGTTGATGAAGAACTTTCAGTCACCAGGTCTTTCTTCATCTTCCACACCATCTTTGAAAGATTGGACTTGACCTTCAACATCTCGGAAGTTTTAACAACTTCTAAAGTTTTGGAGATAGGGCCTTCAGAAGATCTTGCTTTCACTACAGTAGGAATCAGTACTTCGAAAGCATTTATTTCTTCCGAGACCAAAATTTCTTCTAAAGGCAAATTCTCACTTGTCTTCTTTTTCACCTTGAAGCTTTCGAAGGAAAAAGATTTTCCTTCCGAAGTTAGTTTTTCCTTCTACATCTCAGAAGTTTCTCTTTGATCATGTGAGTAGTACCTTTAGGATTGTAGATGTAATCC
Source organism: Flaveria sonorensis (assembly GCA_025506505.1). Taxonomy (NCBI): domain Eukaryota; kingdom Viridiplantae; phylum Streptophyta; class Magnoliopsida; order Asterales; family Asteraceae; genus Flaveria; species Flaveria sonorensis. The sequence goes on along the minus strand of CM046440.1, from coordinate 35,163,832 downwards.
ATAGCAAGATGAGAAGTACTACCACACATGATGCAATCTGTTTGCTTCGTTCTAAGAGTCTTCTTTTGAAAGAGAAACTGACATTGATCACTTTCCACTTCCATTTTCATCTTCATAGATGATGCAGCAAACTTCTTAGCATGAGGCTTGCTCTTGGAACTGGATGGTTCAGGCTGTGTAGCAGTGGTACATAGCTGATCAGCCTTTTTCTCCTTACTGGAATGATTTGGACATGAACTAGAACTCCTGGTACTAGAGTTCATAGTTGAGTCTTCAGTCTTCACCACTTCAAATCCTATAGAGATGAACACTTTTTTCTGCTTAGAGTTGAAAGTGGCCTTGATCTCTTGAGCCTTCTTTGATCTCCTCTTGGCTTTCTTGATCAAGTTCTTCCTCTTAGACATGGTCATCCCAGCTTCTTTCCTCTCCTCAGGAGAATAGTAACCCTTTTTAGGATGATCTTCTTCACTCTTCCCAGAATCATCCTTCACTATCTCTTCTTCATCCTCTTCATCAATGGGGTCTATAAGGGGAAGCGCATCTTCAAAAGTTCCACACCTTGGAGATCTTACAGACAATAGAGTGTGCGGAGGAGCTTTCTCAATAGATCCTAGTCCCTGCTTAATCTGATAACAAACTTTTGCATGCAAGGATGAGAATATCATGTTCTTAAAGGTCTCTTCTTCAAGAACATGTCTACCCTGGCTTTGCTGATCACAAGCATAGCTTGGCATTTAGTTAACTTAGTGATGAGATCCTTAATGAATCCTATAGTTTGTATGTTCATGCTTAAGAGTTGAAAAGGTTTTCTCTAAATCTTCTATTTTGTGAACATTTTCAGCTCTTTTGAAATTAGGTTTTTAAAATTTTTAAGGACTCAAGATCAGTTCTCATCTCTAAGTTATTGGACCTATATCAGTTAACTTTAGCAATACATTTAGGTGTGTAAGGATTTTCCAACACCTTGGCTTCTTCATGATCTGCCATCAGTGCTTGGTTTGGAGATGCATCCCCAACCTGAAAGCTCCAGTCAAAGCCTCCTTCATCAACAGCAACTGCAACTTGCTACTTGGGCTTCTCATTCTGGTGAGCTCCATCTGTGTAGTTTGGTCTGGTTTGTGCTTGGCCAACAGTTGTCTTTGGTGCCTTGCACTCTCTAGCAAAGTGTCCTATTTGGTTACAGTTGTAACACTTCACTTTTCTTTTATCCAACCCAAACTGTCCACTGGCTACATTGCTAGGAAACTTCCTCCCTGTCCTCTTGTAGAACTTCCTTGCTCTATGAGTGAGAAGAGCCATCTGCTGGACTATTTCCATGTACTCCAGATCATCTGGATGGATACAGTCCAGGTCTTCAAGGGTAAAGAGAAAGTTTCTTGTGCTTTCATCATGAGACACAAAGGCTTATAAAGAGCTTGTCTAGTGGAATGGGCTTCCATGGATGTAGCTCTCTCTTGGTGTCTCTGGGAAGGTGATGAAAGGACCCTTTTATGAGTTGTCAGGGTAGCAGATGAGATGATGTTGTGGTTCTCTTAAATCCCTTTCAACCACATGAAGGGCTGAACTATGTTGGTTGTTGGAGTTACGAGATGGATTTTGCATGTTCATCTCCATCTGGTAGCCATTGAGGATACCATACAACTCAGTGAGAGTAAGGGTCTTGAGGTTTTAGTCCTCTTAATGACCACATAATAGTTGGTCCATTGTCTGGGAAGAGAGGACATGAACTTCCTCACAAAGTTCCTGTTCTCAAGAGTTACTCCAACATCCGCTAGAGTATCCATAATCTCAACATACCTGAAGTATTGTTGAGTCATGGTTTCACCTACCTTAAAGGTGAAGTTCTCAAACTGTTGCTTCAAGAGGTCCTTCTTATTTTCTTTTGCTTCATTTGACCCCTCATACATCAGCTTCAGTGCATCCCATAGTTGCTTGGCAGTCTTTCACTTCTTAAAGCCTCTGTAGATAGAGTTTGGAAGAGCAGTTTGGAGGGCGGTCATGGCCTTCTGATCTATATCAATCTTCTTACAGTATTCATCAGAATAGTCAGCCACTTCCTTTGGTATCATGCCACCACCAGCAGTAGCTAAAGAGGTGGATGGTACATGAGGTCAAAGACTACTGATCCCCACATCCTGGAGTCCTGAGACTTGATGAAGCCTTCCATTCTTTAGCACCAAGTGTCAAAGTCTTAGGAGTGATCAGTGGAGATTTAGTCATAGTACTAGTTTCCTTATCAGCCTTTGTGATAGCTGCCATTTGAGATGTTAAGTGTTTTGTGCAACTAAAAGGATATAAGATGATAAGATCTTACAATCAAGAGCCTAAAACGCTCTGATACCAATTGCAGGACTGTGTAAAGGGTGGTCAGTACAATCAGTCTCACAATGAGGAGAGTGTTAGAACACTTTAGCAGATCAAATGGGGAACTGAGTTTGTGCAAATGATACTAAGAACACAAGTAACTAAGACAGAACCAAGAACAAGAACAGATGAATATAGTTTTCAAGGATGCTGTATATTGCTCTCAAGTTCTATTACAAGTGTTACAAAGCATAAAAAGAAATACAAGAACCTGAGATACTTTATACTACATCCTACAACTATCAATACTAAGAATGTAAGAACCATCTGAGGATTATGAGACTGATACAACCAACAAGCCAGAACAACCAAGTCTTCCATGCATGCACTAAGGAACAAAGATGAACTAGCTTTGGAAGTCTTACACTCTCAAATGTGTCTAAGTGTAAGATCTTCCAAAGCTAACAGTTCAGAAGGAGTTGCTTTGGAAGTTTCACACTCAAACAAAAAAATATTCTAAGTATGAAATCTTTCGAAGACAAAGACCAGCATCTTCCGAAGCCAAAGATGAAATCTTCCGAAGCTTCAGAGACAAAGTCTTCGAAGCTGTGAAGACTGATTTCTTCAGAGGACAGAGAAAATATGCTTTCTCTGAATCAACTTTTGATAAAGCTGACACACTTTCCGCTGCATGCTCTGGTGGTTCACCTACTTTACACAAGTTGGTAAAACTTCCATTCTTTATCAAAAAGTATGAATGGTCTTTGTCTGTAACTTACCTTACTTGTTCAGGTAGACTTTTTGTATTAGGTAAAGTCAGTGAGCTATGGCATGTCATAGTCACTAGTCAAAAGGTAATCTGCATTTTGACTATAGATTGATCTTGTTGTCTAGATTAGTCAACTGTCTTTACATGTAAGTGATGGTTGTAGGTTGTAGTATAAATGTGTCTCAGGTCCTTGTAATTTATTTATGCTTTGTAACACTTGTAAAAGAACTTGAGATCAATATAGAACATCCTTGAAAACCAATCTTGTGTTCTTGTGTTGTTCTTAGTTCTGTCTCTTTAATTTACTTGTGTTCTTAGTATCATTTGTTTTAAGTTACCAGTTCCCTCTTTGAATTGTTAAGTGATCTAAGATCTCTCCCCAGTGTGAAACTAAGTGTTAAGTACCCTTACCCGGTCCTGCAAAGAAAGACAGTTGGAAACACTAATCTAGACAACAAGATCAATGTAGAGTCAAAGGCAGATTGCCTTTTGACTAGTGACTATGACATGCCATAGCTCACATCCTTTTCTAATATAAAAAGGATAACAGGTAAAAAAGTAAGAAGTTATAGACAAAGACCTTAATCTACAATTTACAAAAGCATGGACTTTTCACCAACTCATGCAAGTTGGCGAGTCTTCAGAGTTGTAGCGGAAAGTAAGTTAGCTTTATGAAAAAGTAGGTCAGAGAAAACATGTCCTCTCTGTCTTTGGAAGAAATCAGTCTTCACACCATCTGGCTTCAGAAGACTTTGTCTCTGAAGCTTCAAAAGACTTCATCTTTGGCTTTGGAAGATTTAGACTTTGGCTTCTGAAGATTTTACACTTAGAATATTTTCTGTGGAGAGTGTAAAACTTCCGAAGCAACTTCTACCTTGTACCTTAGTGCATACATACAGGAAGACCCTTGGTTGTTTTGGCTTCTTTGGTTGCATCAGCCTTATAATCTTCTAATAATACCTTACACATTCATATCAGTCATAGAGACTATCATATCATCTTTTATCGTGTTCATTATCTTCATTTCGTTCATTATCTTTTCTCTTTCAATAACTAGGTTTGCAACAAGCAGGAACCCAAACATCTAGTGACAACAAATGTTAACACCTGCCAATACATATTATCATGGTTAGCTGGACCCATAACAGTTGATTCACACTATCACAACCAGCTCATGAATAAAGTTCAGTTCCATTAATTACATTCACATAAGTGAAGTCCATTCATATTGCTTGCAAAACTTTTATTTTGGGCACATGACATTTCCTTTAGTTCTACTTTCTTTATTTTCATTTATTAATGTTCCATTTTACTATCAGTAATAATTTTTAGAACATAATTCATTTCATCATATAAATGGGAACAATAAATAACATTTTGATAGAATAAGACATATCAGAACTCATATTGTAGAAACAGTCACTTACAATATCAATCAACTCCTTGTGAATTTTTTTATGAAAATATGATAAGAGTCACCTAGTATGGGTAACATAGTGTGGGTGACTATATTAAATGTGGATAGATATTGGCTAATGTGAATAAGTAATTCAAAGCGGGTAGTAGTTAATGCGTGTAATAGTCAATGCGGGTGAATTAACACTTGATGAAGATAACTAAAGTCCAAAATGGACAACAGTCAATACGGCTAACAGTTGATGTGGATGACTCAACAATTGATGTGGATGACTAAGTCCAATGTGGACAACGATTAATGCGGGTAATAGGACCTAATGCAAATGAGTGGGAGATCAATGTGGGTGTGACAGAACTTAGTGTGGACTATTTTAAGTTAGATTCTACTCCAAGGCAAACCCAATACGGATAGTAGTACCCAATGCGATTGTATAATATCTAACGTCCAACTTTATACTTAGCATTTATATTTCATCATTGAGTTAATCATACATCTAGATATAAATCTAGGGCTCATATATCTCGGGTCCATTGCTAAACATGGCATGCATATCATATCATCAAACAGGTAAAAACATCATATTCAACCATAAAAATGTCATCTTGACGTGTAAAATCATTAGTTTGATAAAATACCAAGCATAGGTGTGCATATTAGCTCCAAAAGAGACAAAACATTTAAATCATAGGATCTAGAACTCATCTTTTAAAGTTTTCAAAAAAACCCTAGAACCAAGAGTTAAACTTGAGATCTACACACATCCTCACATAAAGTTTCAAACTTTATACACAAAATACATAGTAAACACCATTAGAGCTTAGATCTATGAAAAAGCATGATAAAAATCATACTTTTTGCGATTTCTTCAACTTTCTCTCTCTACAACTGTGGTCTCTTTCTCTTTCTAGCTTAGGGAATAATGAGTGTATGAAAGTGAGTGAAGGGTGGCCCTTTCCTTTATACTAGCATATGGGTTCATCTTTCATCTGTCCACCTTTGGCCCTTTGTCTTTAATTAAAATTGCAAGTTATATATATTTTATTTTCTTTTCTAAACTTCGGGGGTTACATGAATGTGTTTTGTTATGGACCGTAATACAACATGTTTGTGAATCTTGTAGTATTTATTCTGGAGACAAAGAATCAACAGTTTTACATGACCAAATGCAACATGCATTGCACAACTTAAGGAAGGATATATCAGAGGTGATAGAACCAAGCATATTTTGCTAAAGTTCTTTTTCACACAATATTTATGAAAAATGGTGATATTGTCGTCCTACGGATAAGAAACTAGTTCATGGGATTGAAATGCGACAACTCAAAGAGCTCAACTAATAATCATCTGGGGGGAGAATATACTTGTTGCACTATTTTTCCTTAGCTATGGCTCAACTAATAATCTACCATTTGATAACCACTATGAGTAAAATTTATTATGGTCATCCAACTCTTATAGGTTACTACTATCTAATTAATTTTGTATTTATAACATTGATTACTGATGATCTACATAGGTTGGACTCATTATAGTTGATAGGTTTAATTTTGATTATGTAATAGGTTAATTGTTAGTTTTATCTTGTATTTAGTATTTCTTTGTAATTTTGTATTCCAGCGAATCTACGGACGAAACTATAGTTTCCCCAGGAGTCAGCTGATTCAGTTCACCCGGCGAATTTATAGTTCGCTGCCGGGTGAAACTAGTAGTTAGACAGGCAGTTTCGCTAGTCAGCGAAACTAGGTTTCTTATATATTATAATATTTCTATCTTGTAAGTAACCTTTGGCAAAACCCTAATACATAATATTTTTGTTGCAATTGTGTGTGTGTGGCTGGAAGTTCATTATTAATATCATTGAGCCTTTGTTATTGCAATTTATGGTTTGTATTCATTGAATTTCATTATGTTATTGTGTTTATAAGTATTGATTCAATAGAAAATCATTGTCAAGCATCAAGTGGACTGTTGAATCGATCACTAGGTCTAACAATATGGTATCAGAGCCATTGTGCTCTTGATTAGTTGGTTTTTGGTTATTTTTTGAAAATAGTACTGTTCCATCGATTTTGCATACTGATTCGGGTGTTTCTGTTATGGAAATTGATTGAGGATGGTACGTTTTTGATGGGCGACGCTATTGTAATCATCAGATTTCAAATTCATTGTGTTTTGGATGAGATTGGGTTGATTCTGTTCTGAAAGGGGTTTCAGATTCATCGGGCAAATTTAAAGTTTGTCCAACGAATTTACCAGCGAAACTGCTGGATTTGGTGATTTCAAATTCGGGTGCTATTGTCAGTGAAAGTAGTCCATCTTTGAACGAAAGTTCAACTGTCTGCTAGTCACTACCAGCGAAAGTGCTGGCGAACTTTGTTTAGAATGAAAGTTCTACTAGTCTTAGTGAAACTATCGCCGAAACTAGAGTTGTCGATCATTGGTTCGAGCGAAACTGCTGCTTGTATTCCAACGAATCTAGCAGCGAATTTGCCAGCGAAGTTACCAGCGAATTTACTTGTTTGTCAGCGAAACTATCCTCTTTAGCTAATGATGTCTACCAATATTACCATATCTGACTTGGAGAGTGTTGCTCCAAACAGGCCACCGAGGCTTATAAATGGTGATAACTTTGAGGACTGGAAAAGATGTTTGAAAGCCTTCTTTTACTACACCAATTATAATCAATGGGAATCAATTGTAAATGGTCCTCACACTCCAACTGTCACTGTCGGTCAAGTCACTTCTCCAAACACCGATCCATCTACCTTCACTAAAAGAGATTTAAGTTAATTGATCGTGATCAGAAAGCTTTTGGAGCTTTAACTCTCTGCTTATCTCAAGACATCTATGACAGATTTTCTGAACACAAGGATGCAAAATCTTTGTATTACTCCTTGTGTGAATTCTATGATGGAAATGAGGATCTGAATAAAGACAGGAAAGCTCAAGATGAAAAGGAGTTTAATTCTTTTGTAGGACACAAAAATGAAAGCCTTACTGATATAACAAATCGATTTTTCCATCTCAAGCACCTTAAAGAAATATGATGAGCAATTGGGAAATCATGAACAAGTCTCTAAACTCTTGGACTCTCTTCCACCTCAATGGAGCCTGCAAGTAAGGATGTTGAAGCAGGAAAGAAACTTTGCTGATTACAAACTTATGGATGTAATCAACAAATTGAAATCATTTGATTTGGATTAAAGAGAAGAGAATACAATCAATCCATGATGCCAGCCACTGTATATCCACAAAATGCTGCATTATTGTCATCCACTGCAAACTCGTCTGTGTATGGTTCAGCTTATGGTGGTTCTGCAGGATTTGGTGCTTCAAATATGTCCAGTGGGGGTCTATTGGTGTTAGTTCAAGCTCAAAACCTTCTGTCACTGCTTAGATTCCATCAGATACTATGGCATTCTTTGGGATGTTTGTGCACAGTTATGAAGCTTTAGTTGCGGGGGAGTTAAAGGGAAAAGGAATGACTGTTGAAGATATGTATCAAGTTGATCCAGATGACTTAGAAGAAACAGACATCCAATGGCAAATGGCCATGCTCATACTACGTGCAAGAAGATTCATGGAACGAACTGGTAGAAGGAGCTTTGGAAATCAGAATCAGAATTCTAAGCTGGGTTTTGATAAGTCAAAATTAAGATGCTTCAATTGCAAACAGCTGGGGCACTTTAAAAAAGAATGTCCAAATCCTATCATTTCTGAACCAGGAACTTCTGGAACTTCTAAAGTTATCCCCATTACTGACAAAGAAGAAGTCAAGTCAAAGAAGGAAACGGCTCTCATCTCAAATTCTGATTGGAGCGCAAAAATTAAGGAAACTGAGGAAGAAATCAATCATGCACTAGTGGTTGAATTAGTTGATAGTGAAGTGGAATCTATTGATGACTTTGATCCTTTTAGAGAGCTCAAGGTTGAGACTTAAGAGGTTATTGGTGAAAGCAGCAAGGAAAGGGTTCAGGATGAAGAGAAAAAGGTTGAGAAAGCTGAAGTTGAAGAGGGTGGATGTGAGAAAGCAGGTATTGAAGATGAAAAAAGATGGATGAGTCAGAAGAAAATGTGAAAAAGGATAGTAAAGCTGAGAAGGATAGCAGGAAAGCAGTGGAGGATGAAGAAGACAAGAAGAATACTCCGGTCTGTCAGTGTGACAAGGGCCTAGCTGCTGAAAAGGTAGTTATGGGTCTCCATTATGAGGTAATTCAAGACATGTGCTCTCCTCCTTGCAAAATTCATTTATTTGGGGTTTATAAGGAAAACAGACTGTTGTTGGATGATGAAAAGGAATTGAAACAAATTAATAAGGAACATAAAACTAATGAGTCTAAATATTTGTTAAGTTAAATGAAGCATTAAAAAAATAAGCATTTAAAAAGAAATCTTTTGGAAAGAAACGTTGAAATAAATGCTTTACTGAACGTGTGGCACTTGCTGAATTTGAAACAAGCAAATTAAAAACCAAACTTGAAAAATGGATAATTTCTGGGATGAAACTTGAGGAGCTTTGGAAGAATCAAAGGGGGGCTAGAATTAAGATTGGTTTAGGAAGCAAAGAAACCACTCATGTTTATCCTCCACGTAGCACTTATTGTTATTCTCCTATGCCTACACCTCATCCAACTAATGAATTAATTCAAAAAGATACTGACAGTTTGTATGCAGGTTTAGAAGGAGTAAATCATAAGGAGATTCGAGAGGAATATGATTATGGTGCAAGTAGTGGTCTGGGCAGCTCTAGTTTTAATGTTTCAGATTCTAAAAAGTCTTCTATAGACAGTAGCTTAAGTAGATTTGTGTCACAAACGTCTATCACAGACAGTAGTTCATATAGCCCTAGTTCTAGTTCATCTTGTTTATCCTCTGATGTCGATGAATCTAATGATGATATTTCAAATTCACTTGATTATAGTTATGATAATTGTTTACCTAATGCTTCAAACAGATGTTCACACCCAAATTATTTTGAAAAGTTTCTTTCTCATCGTATCCCATCTTTCACACCCAGTCGGATTTCAAATCTTAAAGATATTGAGATAACTTCCTCAAACGTTAACAATATTAACAAAAATGAATCCGGATTTGCTAAAATTAAAGTTACAAAGGAAATATTAAAAGAATCACATGACTCATGTAGCAATTAGAATTCTTACACGTCTGAAGGTGAGGAAGAAATCTTAACTGATCAAGCATATGTTTTAAGATGTAACAAGAAAATATTGAAGTCCCGATGTTTTAGATGTGGAAAGGATGATCATGTTCTTAAAACTTGTCCTGCATTTGTTAATAGAAATATAAATCATAGTTCCTTTGGAAGTAGATTAAATCATTTTGTAAATAATTTCTTTGTCTTTCGTTTCAACGCCTAAGTCAGTCAAGACTTGGGTCCCAATTTCCAAGTCTTAATAAATTTTTGTTTACGCCAGGAACATTCAAGAAGAGCTATCAATAGTTTTTGGCACGTTGACAGTGGATGTTCAAGGCACATGACTGGGTTGAAAGACTTACTCACAAAGTATCGAATAATTAATGGAGGATATGTCGCTTTTGCTGGAGATAATAAGGAAATGATTGGTCAGGGAGAAGTCTCGAACGGTTCATTAACTCTGAAGAAAGTAAATTATGTTCCCGAATTAGCATTCAATCTGCAAAGCGTGTCATAAATTTGTGATAAAGATATTCCAGTGCTGTTTATGTCAAATGAATGCTTGTTTCTTAAACCAGAGTTCATTATTTTAGAAGATCTAGTGATCATGTGTGCTCCAAGAAAGAATGATACCTATCTTCTTGATATGGGATCACAAGAGTCTACATCCACTATGACATGTCTTCTGTCCAAAGCCTCTTCTTACGAATCCTTCCTATGGCATAGACGATTAGGACATGTTAATTTTAAAAATATAAATAAATTAGTTAAGAACAATCTCGTGAGAGGACTACCACTTAAAGATTTTTCTATGGTAGAAAAATCCATGGCTTGTGCTCAAGGCAAACAGCACAAAAACCCACACAAACTTAAGCTTGACAACATAATTTCAAAACCCCTCGAATTGTTACATAATGATTTATTTGGTCCTATCAGTGTTAAGTCGATTACTAAGAAATCTTATTATTTGGTTGTTACAGATGATTTTTCCAGATATTCATGGGTGAGTTTTCTAACAAGTAAGGGAGATACTACCGAAGAGCTTCAAAAGCTGATCCTCTTAATTGAGACTGTCAGCAAAAGAAACGTTATAGCCATCCAAAGTGATAACGGTAGTGAATTCAGAAATCATATCTTTGACTCGTTCTGTGCAAGCAAGGGGATTCTCAGACAATTCGGTGCTGCTAGGACACCTCAGCAAAACGGTGTTGCTGAGCGAAAGAATAGGACGCTTATCGAAGCAGCTAGAACTATGCTGATTGAGTCAAAGCTTCTAATAATTTTCTGGGCTGAAGCAGTCAATTGTGCTTCTTATGTACTTAATAGGGTCCTTATTGTGAAGGACAAAATGAAGACTCCCTACGAGCTTCTTCATAAGCGTAAACCCTTGATTAACTTCTTTCGCTCATTTGGTTGCTCATGTACTTTGCTAAATACTCAAGCTCAGAAGTCAAAGTTTGGTGCTGTTTTTGATAAATGTTTCTTTGTTGGCTATTCTTCCTCACAAAAAGTGTATCGAGTCTACAACAAAAGAATGTGTATTGTGCAGGAATCATTTTATGTTGATTGGCAAGAATCAAATTCTCCTAACATGGGATCTGATCCTGCATGGTTCTATGACTCAAATACAGTCTTCAAATCTTTCAATCTTCTAGTTTTTGATGATGATGTGGTTCCTCAAACCAATGTAGAAATCATAACTTCAACTGAACCTCTTCCACCTGTACCATAACCACTTGCACCCTATTAACAACCATCAATAGACCATCACCCTCAACCTCCATTTGATGTACCACCTACACCTCCACCACAATCATCTTCTCCAAACCAACCTCCCACTTCCCCATCATAGTCTTCACAACCCACCTCCTCATCACAGCCTTCACAACCATCACAAACCACCACCTCATCTTCAAAAAATCCAATAACCCTTAACACTAATTTTAAAACCTTAAAAGACCACCCACACGATTATATCATTGGTTCTATTACTGATGGAGTGAAGACACGGAGCCAATCTGGATTGATAAATGAATGCCTCTATGATTGTTTCTTATCTCAAGCAGTTCCCAAAAATGTCTCAGCAGCACTTCAAGACCCAAGTTGGGTTGAATCTATGCAAATTGAGCTTCAGCAGTTCAGGAAATTGAAAGCTTGGCAATTAGTTGATCTTCCTCCAAACAAGTTTTCTATTGGTACTAAATGGGTATTCCAGAACAAACCAGATGATCGGGGAGTAATAATTCGAAACAAATCCAGGTTGGTTGTTCAAGGTTTTATTCAGGAGGAAGGAATTGACTATACTTAAGTGTTTGCTCCAGTTGCTCGAATTGAAGCCATCCGAATCTTTCTAGCTCATGCAGCTCACAAAAACTTTAAAGTCTTTCAGATGGACGTGAAATGCGCATTTCTCTACGGGAATATTGATGAGGAGATTTATGTTTGTCAACCTCCAGGTTTCGAGGATCCAGATTTTCCAGACAAAGTGTATAAACTTGACAAATCCTTATATGGACTACATGAAGCCCCTCGGATCTGGTATGAAACTCTGACTCAGTATCTGCTGAGTAAAGGTTTCTCTCTAGTGGTTCGATCAACATGACTCTGTTCAAGAAAGAAGTTGATGGTGAAATGTTGATTGTTCAAGTGTACGTTGATGACATCATTTTCGGGTCAACAAATGAGAAACTATGCAGAGAATTTGAAGAGGTCATGAAGGATCGTTTTGAAATGATCATGATGGGGGAGTTATGCTTTTTCTTGGGATTACAAGTTGAACAAAAGCAGTCTGGTATTTTGATTTATCAGGAAAAGTATTTCTGGAGATTCTCAAAAAGTTCAAAATGGATGATTCTTCTCCAGAACTTACTTCATTCACTGCTCAGACTTGCTTAACTCCAGATGATAATAGGAAATCCGTAGATGCTCATCACTATCGTTCTATGATCGGATCCCTCATGTATCTTACAGCCAGTCGTCCTGATAATACATTCGTTGTGTGCTATTGTGCTTGTTTTCAGGCCAACCCAAAGAATCCCATGAAAAAGCTGTTAAAAGAATTTTTTGTTATTTACAGGGTTCCTCTTGTTTGGGTCTTTGGTACCCAAAAGGAGGTAACTTTGACTTACATGCATATTCTGACAGTGATCTTGGTGGTTGCAGAGTCAATCGAAAATCCGTCACTGGTGGATGTCAATATCTAGGAGATTGTCTCGTTTCATGGCAAAGTAAGAAGCAAACTACAGTATCTCTATCTACAGGAGAAGCTGAATATGTTGCTGCCTCCAGTTACTGTTGCCAAGTGCTGTGGATACAACATCAAATGATGGATTACGGGATAAATTTTCTTCATACACCACTTTTCTGTGATAATGAAGCTGCTATTGGGATTGCCAAAAACCTAATTCATCATACTCGTACCAAGCACATTGAAATGAGAATTCATGCCACCGGAACGCTTAGGAAAAGGGTTTTATAGATATCATTCCGATTGATACAAATAACCAACGAGCGGATCTTTTCACAAAAACATTTGATAAACCACGTTTTTATGAATTGATTTCCATGTTGGGTCTAATATCTTTTTAAAAACTCTTTTCTTACCAAAATGTGAATCATTCTGTTAATAACTCTTTTTGTTTATAAACTTTTTTGATAAACTTCTATGTCCCATATGTCTTCACATCTTTATTTTGTTTGTTTCAGCTTATATTAAAATTTCTTTTTGTTTTGTGGCTGCTAAAAAAAAATTTCTGGGGAGAATAAAAAATACTTTTTGTCTTTTTAGGAACTTCATGTAAAAGAAGTTTGAAGGAGAATCAATAGCATTGTTTGGGATATGAATGGTAGGCTGAGCCCGATAACAAAGTAAACAGTGATCGTGTAGCCTTATTAAAGTTTAAGAACTCGATGATAAGGATTATCCTCATGATATCTCAGCCTGCACAAAGCTATAAGGCCTTGTCTAATATGGGTTGAGAGTTTCATATCTTTGCCTTGATGCATAAATTTTAAATAGAATGGGTGACATATCTCGTGCTTATCTCTTCTGCTATGTGTGAACATTGACCTGGAGTGATGATCTCCTCTGTTATACGTGAGTATAGACCTGGAGCTCTCATCAGCACATTCTGATGAACTTCTCTATTATACGTAAGTATAGACCTGAAGCTCTCATCAGCAAGATAAAATGATTATCTCCTCTGTTATACGTAAGTATAAACCTGGAGCTCTTATCATCTGTCCCCATATTTCGAATCATCATTGAAATATATAAGAATTCAAGCAAAGTGAATTATATTGCTCCATAAACCATGAAGAACAGGATTAGTACTTTGCTGAATATCTGTGAGATCTAAGTCATCTGAGTTTTTCAATGAATCCAAAACATGATAAAACAGCTGCAGATTACTTGTTGAAAAGAGCAAGGCATGAGTTTAAAAGGACAAATATATTAGCAATCCCGCAAATCTTTGACTCTCCGGATCAACTTCTTGAAAAAGAAGTCTTTATATCCTTTTATTTTTTTTCTTATTTGTTTTTAAATTTTTTGTTATGTTTTGATGTTGTGGGATGAAGAATGTTTTTCATAAAAGCCATATAAATTTAATTTTTTAAGTTTTTGGCTGCAGCGAAACTACAGTTTCGCTTGCAGGTTCGCCGAGCGAATCTATAGTTTCTCCCGGCACTATAGCTGTTCACCGAACACTGATTTCTTTTGTGATGCCAATGAAACTAGGTCATGTATATGGGACAGTGTGTTCATCATTTCACATTATGTCGTGCGAATCTAACCCTAGTTTCTCTGTGGCCGTATCTTTTTGACCCCATTTTTCATCATTTCCATCGAGATTGTTTGTTTCTAAACCATTTGGTAGGTATTGCGTCTCTGAATTAATGGTTTAATCACGGTTTTATGGCTTAATCGATAGTTTTGGGTTGATTCGCTGGTTCAAAACTTCGCCTGTTTCATCCAGCGAATCTACCAAATGTATCCAGCGAATCTGAACGAAAGTTCCCTATTGCGAGCGAATCTATCTGGTTATGCTGTCCAAGCATACCTGACAGTTTCGCTCGAACCTTTCCGTGAAACTATACTTTCGCCTAGCACATAATCTACTCTGTTGGGGTCAGCGAACTTACAACTTCGCTGTCATCTGAATCATAAGCTAGTCCTTAGTGAAAGTGTAGAATCGCTCAAACTCATGGTCTAAGGCTGAGTTACAGCGAATGTACACTTTCGTTTGGTCGAAACTTATGTTCAATCAACAGCGAAACTATTAGTTGTGCGTGGCGAAATTACAGTTTCGCCTGTCAGCGAAACTGTTGAACTTGTTTTAAAAAACCTCAGCGAAGCTGTCTTGCTGTGCCTGGTGAAACTATAGTTTCGCCATGATAGCGAATCTAGGGTTGTTTTGAATTTTGTATATTGTTTAATTGTCTTTATGTGATATCTAACTTACCTAGGTTTATATTTTGCAGTTCATGGCAAACTTAAAGTTAGATGAAAAGACAAATCTTGTGGCTTTATTAGACGTCAGTAATCCAAAGACTGTTGGATTCAGAGATTGTCTTAGATGGTTGAAGCAGTCTCCCATACTTTTTGCCATATCTCATTTACCCACGATCTACAACATTCACATAAGAGATTTTTGGGTTAATGCTGAATGTGATTTGGGATCTACTCCACACAGGATTACTTCAAGAGTCCTTGGGGAAGACATAGTTGTCACTGCTGAGACGGTAGCAAGGGTGTTGAGGTTGGAAGAAGATTGTGGAGATGAGGTTGGTATGACTGATGCTGAACTTCTTAATGCTTATCGAAGCATTGGGTATGAAGGACCATCTTTTGGGTCAAAGAAGGAAATTAAAAGTCGTTTTTATCCAAGGAATGGAGATACATTGCTCTCATGTGCTTGGATCATAGAAAAGGAGGATCATATGGTTTAAATTCACAGTGGGCAAAGGCCATGATTGTATTCTGTAGAGGACAAAAGGCCAATATTGCAAGACTAATATTTGCGTATATGACTAAAAATGTCATGGCCTTAAAGAAAGACAAATGGGTGTTATATCCAAGGTTTACCCAGATGATCGTTAATGTTGAAAAGCCCAATTTGCCAAGACATGGGAAGTTAAGAGGCTGATGCAAATGAATACAAGAATATATGCAGACTGCTCAGCTATTAGACTTGACTTCAGCGGTAAAATAACATATTTACTGGAAAACATGTATCCTGCCGAAAGATGGAACTACATAAGAAGGTTGATTGAAAATGAAAACAAAATTGCTGAAGAAAATCGAGATAAACAAGCTGAAGCCATAAAGAAAAGGAAGAGGTATGCAAAGGAGAAAGAATATGATCTAGATGCTGAGATTGATGAAGTTGAAGAGGAGCTGCGGGCTCAAAGAGAGAGGAGGACCAAAAAGAAGGCTGATCAAGGGGGACCGGCTCACGAAACTGAAAGGTGATCTAAGCATAAGCAGCCGGTGTTCGAAGAAAGGAGGGATCCCCGATCTAAACTGGATCAAGATGTGATCAGACATGTAAATACTTCATTGGCTAATGAACTGAGCATGATTAAAACTAAGTTGGTTAATCAGGAATTGAGAGAGAAAGAAAAAGATGAGCAGATAGAAAGTATGAAGGTTATGATGATGGACCAGCAGGAACTTATTAAAAGGCTATTGAAGGAAGTGAAAGAGCTCAAAGGCAAAGTTGGTGACACAAACCAACTATCACAAGAGGAGCTGGATGATCTGACTGACACATCAAAGTATTCATTCCTGAAAGTGGGGAGGTCATCTGGTATAGGAGGAGAAGCAAGTACGACTGGTGGTGGTGCAAGTGGAACTGGTGTAGGAGGTGAAAGGGTTGTTGAGACAGAAGCAGAAAAGAGAATAGATGAAGGAGGAGATGTGAGAGAGGAGCCTATGATTCTTGAGGCTGAATTTGTTGATTTAGGATTGGACATAGACACACTGGACCTGAGGTGATTAGAGAAGAAACTAATGAAGGAAATAAAGAGGATACAGGGAATAGACTGATTGATGAAGAAGAAGAGTATGAGGAACAACTGGTTGATTATGATTCAGAGCCTGAATACTATGAAGTGGAGGAGCGCCCAATGACTTATGTGGCACAAAGGGGTTTAGAAGAAGGTGATGTGTTTGAACTTAGCAAAGAAGATTGGTTTGTGAAAGAAAAGGAACCAGAAGAACTAACACCTCTATTTCAAAACATCAGTGAACCAAGCAAGAAGAAAAGTGATAAGAAAATAGTGAGCTGGAAACACAATTCTGAATTGAAAATGTTTATGATCAAAAGGAGGGGTGGTGAAATTTCATATATGCATAAAAGGAAGGAGTTCAAGACCTTGCCTAGATGGGATTTGAGGAGGTTAGCTGAAATTCCACTTTTGGATGCCCACCTGAGTGAACGTGCTACGTTGTTAGAAAAGGAGATTAAGGCGGGAATGAATGACAATTTTGAAGCTTTTGGGTATATGAAGACAGAAAGAAGGAGATCGAATAAAGACCTAGATTGGGCCACTGGAAAAGGAAAGACTGGGTTAAAGCTAAAGCCAGCTAAAACTGTTAACAGGGTAAGGGTCCCAATCCACTTCCCCCTAGACTACAAAATTTTGAAAAATGATTTTATGATAACAATACTGGGGAAGCAGTCATTAGGTTGAAAGGTGGGGCTGAGATTAAACTGTTTGATCCAATGGAAGTATTTTCCTTTTATGATGAAGACCTGGTGACTCTATGTGAAAATCATATTAAGGCTGGAGCTGAAGATGAAACAAGAAGAGAAGCAAGTCTGTTCATGAATGTGGCAAACAAAGCTCGAGAAGTAAGGGCAGAGGTCAGGGAACTTGCTGAGAAAGTATCCAAGGCTGATGAGTTAAGGATGGACATGCAGGATCTTACCAGATAATTTGCTAGAGCAAGTGCAAGAGCTGAAGAGGAGAGGGCAGCAGGAGCAGAACCAGAAGCATCAGATAAAGCTGAAGAAGGTGCAAGAGAAGAGCAAAAAGATTAAGAGTGAGGTCCAACCTAGGGGGAGAATTGATGATCTACATAGGTTGGACTCACTATAGTTGATAGGTTTATTTTGATTATGTAATAGGTTAATTGTTAGTTTTATCTTGTATTTAGTATTTCTTTGTAATTTTGTATTCCAGCGAATCTACGGGCGAAACTATAGTTTCGCCCGAAGTCAGCTGATTCAGTTCACCCGGTGAATCTATAGTTCGCTGCCGGGTGAAACTAGTAGTTAGACAGTCAGTTCTGCCAGCGAAACTAGGTTTCTTATATATTGTAATCTTTCTATCTTGTAAGTAACCTTTGGCAAAACCCTAATACAGAATATTTTTGTTGCAATTGTGTGTGTGTGGCTGGAAGTTCATTATCTATATCATTGAGCCTTTGTTATTGCAATTTATGGTTTATATTCATTGAATTTCATTATGTTATTGTGTTTATAAGTGTTGATTCAATCGAAAATCATTGTCAAGTATCAAGTGCACTGTTGAATCGATCATTAGGACCAACAATTACCAAAGTCCTATCATAGACCTTTATATATGTAGTGGTGTTTGTTAAGAAATACACAAGAAAAAACATTCTTCGGTTCTCTTGTTCTCTACTTTCACTATTTTCTCTATTTCTAATAGGTGTTGTTAACATATACAAAGTTTTAATCCTAATAGAATATTGAAAATAAATTTTCATTTTCCTTAGATCCTTCATTATTTGATTTTTGAATACGACTACGAGTGCTGAATAAGGGTGTAGACAAGTTTAGCCGAGCTTGAACTTGCCTAGGCTCTTGCTAGGCTCATTTTGCCTTAGAAGAACTCGGCTTGTGCTTGAACTCATCTCATGTGTAGTTTTAATTCTAAGGCTCTAGTTTGGCTCGTGTAGAGCTTTAATTCTAACACCTAAGCTTTTTTGTTTGAAGTTTTTCAAGCTTGAGCCTGACTTGTACTCCCTAGTTTATTATTTAAATATTTATCATAATTTTATACAAAATAAATTATTTACATAGTATATTTAATAGATTAAGTAAAATTTATATAGGTAAAAAGCTTGTTTTTGGATTTTGGCTCTCGATCAGCTTGATATGTGAAGCTTCAAATAGAGCTCGTTTGTTAAATGAACCATAATATGAGCTTGGGATCATTTAAGCTTTACTCGATCTAAACTTTTGGAGAGCCCATCCCGAGTAACTTTCAAGCTGGCTTAACTCGTTTACACCCATAATGTTAAATGTTAATGTTAGTTTGAGAACAAAAACATGTTGGTAGATCAATTATCAAATTATTTGCTTTACTTTGGTTTTTTATGTTCTTATTGCATGATCCGATCCAACTTGAACCGCATCATACCAAAAAACTTAATATTTAATGATATAGAACTAACCCCTAAAAATTTCCAAACCCCATGAAAAAAAAATTTGAGTTCGCCTCTGTGCTCGGTTATTAACAAATGAGTTAGTTGATGTTGAAATCAAAGTTGTTACAAACTTTCATTTAGTATTGAAGATTACTTTTATTTCTCATTTGGTCTTAGAGATATCCAACTCATTCTAAAATGTAATTAATGAAACTATAATCACCAATTTCCTCCCTTATTTTAGTGTAGTTCTTAATTTACTTAATCTAACAATCATAATAAACATACTCATGCATAAATGAAAATGTTGTGATGATTTTGATATTAGTATATTACACAATTCAAATACTTGTATATCAATGTGTCTCTAAGGACCGAATCCTTGATGTTCATTTGAATATATGAAGATAATATACACATAAGTTTAACATACTCGTATGTTCTTATCGTGAGAATATATTTTACTAGCCTTGTGTGCATATCCTTCAATAGGTAGGTAAAATCCAAGTTCTAAACTTTTTAAAGCGTCTAAACTTCATACTCAAACGCGTAGTTATTTTACTTTTACACCTGCACATGTAATTTTTAAAAGAACTATTAAAAGTTAAAAATTTTAACCTTCTCAATTTCAAGTCTAAACACATTACCTTAGATTTATCACACATATGTTCTAATTTCTAGATTTCAAGGTTTCTACATTGAAACTAGCACCTAATTTTACATTAGATGCTAATTGAGTGTCTTAACATGAGTGCTTTGAATGGACTTTAATCTTATTCCTACGGCTATAAACGAACTAAACGAACACAAACAAGGTCTTGTTGGTGTTAGTTTATTAAGAAAATAAATTTGTTTATGAACGGCTTTGTGAAAATTTTCCAAACAAGATTTATTGTCTGTATTCATTCATAAGAAACTGCTCATGAACCTATATTCCATTTTTGAGATGTTTATGGAAGTTTGTTTCTTTAAAGCCTATGAGGTAGTTTATCCTCCAAGTAAAAATACCCATCCATTTGTTGAGGAAAGATCATTCATGTTTATAATCCAACTTGCATCAAAACAATCTTCTAATACAAAAAGAAATATAAACTCTATAATGTATGTTAAACCATAATCCATGGTTTTTTTAGATACTTAAATAATTTTTGATAGCCTCCAATGGAGATTACTAGTAGGAGCATTCATAATATGTTTATTATCCTTATCCTTATAATTACACTAAAAATCACTATTTGTTATCTCTCTTTTTTAATTAACATTTTTTTTATATATTTATCATTATCTTTTCTCACTCCTCCACTCATAATCACTTTCCAAAAATATTAAAAAGTTATAATAGGTGAATAGTCTCTTACCAAATATACAAATAAAAAGTAGCATTGTTTTCTCTCCTCCACTTATAACCACTATTGGATCGGTTGGTGTTACATTAACAAGAACTTCTTCTTAGATCGGTAGCTAATGAATGCGAAATATAAGCTAACTACTTACTATTACAACACAAATACTTTGAGAAAATGTAAATGCACAAGTTATTCTTTCAATGTATTTACTTGATTAATCTTTTGAGTACAAATGCATAAATACTTTGAGAGCTGAATTTTTAAGTTTTTGGTATCTTCATACTCTTCATAGATCAATGAATTCCCCCTAGGATGATGCTACCAAAAATTCTATCTTCATCCTTCAAGCATTCTAATCAATAGTAGTTCATACATGTATCATTTCTATCTCTTGAGGGTTGTTCAGAGGTAGATTTACCAAATCCTTCATGTTGTGCCAAGATAGTCTAAAAAGATTATACTCTTTGACTTCAAGTTTGCCGGCACTAGCATATGTTAGACTGAAGGAGTTGGATGAGGAATTGTAGCTCCAATGTGTAATTGGGTTATGAATGCTCAGTGGACTTACATGCAAAACTTTTTTTTCCTTCCCTTTGCTCAGCCTTGTTTCTAAATTTCATTTTCAGAATAGCAACCATAGATTTGTACTTATCTGGCATGTCTTCATATTCTGAGGCTAACTTGTGCATCCTTTTTAAGTCTACAAGGCTAAGCTTCAGAACCTCCAGCTTAGATAGAAAGGAAGATTTAGACTAGTTCTTTCTTTCTATGAAGAAGTTCTCAGCTTTCAAGTCATAATCCCATTTGATGATTGTTGTGTCATCATTATCTTAGTCTTCTTCTTCTTCTTCTTCATATTTTGAGAGTTTTTCTTCTTCCTCTGGATGTTCTAACCCATGTCTCATTCTTTCAGCAACATTGGTAATGATCACTTCATCTGCTGAATCGTCAAATTGGCTCTAGGTAGGGGGTTTAACTATTTCAGAGGCTTATTGGACTTATGGAGAACCATGCTTAGTGGCTTGAGTATGTGAAGAAGTAGTAGGATATAATTTTGGTTGGTAGCTGGGTTCGACAGATGGGATGGATTCGGCAGCTTCATACTCTAGTTTCTTCTTCTTTTGTTCTAATGCCTGCCTTGATTTCTCTAGATGAGTTTTGAAAATCCTCATCAGTACCTTTCTTACTTCCCTTGCTTAAGAGTCATTGCTCAGATTCCTTAGTCTTAGTCTGGTCAAATCAGTTATCTCAAACCGGTTGAAGCATACCAGTTGGTTTCTTGAGAAATGTAAACAGGCATGAAATTTGACACGTCTAAAAAGCCTTTAACATCGTTATAACAAAACCCGAAACTAAACGTATAAGGCCCAATAAGGCCTACTAAGAGATCAGGTTTATTTGAACCCTGATTAGATAATTCTAAATCTAAAAAACAACCAAACACTTAAATACATCTATTATTAATATTAAAAATCATAATATTAACATTTGACGCAAGAAAACACTTAAACCTGTTAAACTTGTTGGATGCACGATGCTAACGTGTTATAACTCAATTAACAGTCAAACAAATTTTAAATATGATCAGGTAAATAATCTTGAAATATTATAACATTTTAAGAATTATTTCATTGTAAAACAAAATTTTAATGTTAGAGAGAGAAGAAGAGGCAGCCGCCTCTCCTTCCCCCCTTCCTTCTAAACTCCGGCCACCCGCGGTGGCGACGCCACCTCAAGCGGCTTTCCACCCTTTTTCTTCCCTTCCCTCTCGTGAACACCCCAGATCCCAAACTGTTCGACAGTTACAGTCCCAAGGGGGTAGTTGTGGGTCCTAAGGGTTTCTGTTTGATGGTGATCGTGGTGGTCGCTTTAGGCTGCGATGAGAGTGATGGAGCCGGTTTGTAGATGATGGTGGTGCGGCTGGGGTGCGGTGGTTGTTGTGGTGTCGAGGTACGATGACGGTAGTAATGTCGGTTATGCTGAAGGTGTTTGTCGGGTCGAAAGTGGTCGGCAGTTGTGGTTTTGTTGACAGTTGGGTTGTAGTCAGTGGTGGTTTAAGTCGGTGGTCAGAGGCGGCAGTGATGAAAGTGATCACGAGAGGGATGGTGTTGGTGCTGGTTGTCGATGGTGGTTGTGATGGTGACTGTCGGATGTGTTGTTGACTGTTTAGTTGTGGTTGTGGACCTAGGCGGCGATAGAAGGTGGATGTGGTTGTTGTCGGTCGTGGTGATGGTGTTGTTTGCCGGTAGTCGATGGCAGTTGTGGGTGGTGATTGAGTAACAACAGTGGTGATGTTGACTGTTGGTTATGGTGGTGGTTGTCGGCTACTGAAGTAGGGATGTAAATCGAAGGCGGTGGTGATGATGTCGGGTGTTGGTGATGATGTCGGGTGTTGGGTTGTGGTGTTGATGGGTGGTGTTATGGTGATGAAGGTGGCTGTAGTGATCCATACATAGAAGGTGTGTGGTTGATGATGGAGATGGATGTGGTGGTGGCTAGTGGTGATGGTGAAGACTGGTCTGATAGTTTTTGCGATGGTGAAGTCGTTTGTGGTGGCGATGCACGGTGATGGTGAAGATGGCTGTGATGGATGTGATTTTGGTTGTTGGTTGTGGGTGATCGACTTTTGCGGTAAGCTAGACTACTGTGACGAAGGCCTAACGTCGGTTAGGTTGATTGTGGAGATCGTGGTAGTGAAGGTGTTTAAGTAGTGGTACAGTGGTGATGATCGATGGTGTTGACTGTGGTTGTTGTTGATGATTATGGTAGTGGTTTTGTTAGAATGATAAGGTAGCGTGCTGGGTATCGGTCAAGCATGGTCAACTGAGGTCGACGGGCAGTCAATAACATGAACGTGATGAGATCGAGATGAATGAGAGTGGGTTAACGTATGGGAACTGAGTGAAAGGAATATCTCTACGTGTGTTATTTATGTTGAGCTCAAGTTATAAAATACATAAATTATCAAATGAAAAAGAGTGTAACTTGATATAATTATTTGATTTACAATGGTTAGTTTCAAACACGAGACTTAAATAATAAATTATTATTATTAGAAACCGATCAAGATAAAAAAAATATGTATTATTTCAAAACAAGAATAATTATAACATGTTAACAATAATAGATCTTATATTTGATCACCTATATGTGGTCATTAATATTTTAAAAACTAAAATATATATATATTTTGATATAACATACATGTACGCTTCAATATATACTTCATCTAAATACTCATATTAATATTAATACCAATGTTGATATTATCATTATTTAAGACAATTATTATTAAATTAATATTAATATCTGACATGCGACTTTAAATATAATATATACCAACCGAATAGGTATATTTTGTAAAAATACACTATATTTAATTATTATTAATAATATCGCTATCAAATTCTGTATTACCACAATTATTAATATTGCTATTAAAAAATCATGTCAATTAAGAATTTAATTCTTTTAATATCATTGTGATCTTCCTGAAACATATAATTATAAGTATTAAAATAATGATTTAAACATGTTTAATTATTAATACTACTGCTAATATTGTTAATGTAATTATTATTATTGTAAATAATAATATAATTATGTTAGTATAAATAGCATTACTGGTAATTATACTAATGTTTAGTTGAATCCTTGATCTTATCAAAATTGAATCCTTGCATGAGTTACAACTATCTGTTTTGATTTTAACTCAGCTGTGCTCCACTCCATGACCTTATCAAAATTGAATCCTTGCAACTTAAGTTGAGCTGCTAGGAGACATTTTTCTTGATCCTTCTTCTTTTTCTTCCCAGTAAAGGTCATGGGTTTGGATTCAGGAGTTGCTATTGTTGAAGCCTGCTGAGTAGCTATTCTTTGGGTGCTTTCAGGAGATGGCCTGGATGACTTAGATGGCACCCTCTTCAATCTTTCGCCTTTGGTATAGGTGGAGATTTTAATGTTTTTCTGCTGGGTTCACCACCATGGCTGAATTCTATTGTTGTAGTTCTGGCAGCTCTTGATTCCTTTACACTTTTGTTCAGTGCAATGATGTTCTTCTTGACAGATGACTCTTATGATCTGCCTGCCTTCAGTACTACAACTTCTTCTTTAACAGTTTATGGGAACAAATCCATCTTGTTAGTCATCACAATTCTGGCCTTTGATATCTGTGACTCAATTTTAATTTCTTCTTCAGCAGTCATAGGTCTCTTACCTTTGTTAGAGGTACAGACTTTAGTAAGTCTGACTATAGAGGAACTAATGGTAACATCTGATGCCTCACCAGCTGTCTTGGGATCATCGGTACTTGCCTGAGCTCTCTCAACATCCTTAGTGACTTCTGAGGCCATTTATTTCTACATTCACCTCAGAGTTAAGTAGGGTTTTGGTTTCAACACCTGATGGACCAAATATCACCTCAACTGATTTTTAAAGTTCATACTCAGGTGTGTCCTTTTGTTGTTTATGAAGTTGGATTGGTTTAGCTTCAAGAATCACCCCATGCCTTTCTATATCATCTTCCATGGTCTAGGTGTCTCTTGTGTAAGCCACCTTCTTGTTGAGGATTCATCTGCTGAAAAAGCCTCTTGCTTAGTGCTTTCAGCAGTTGTATCAGTAGCTGATTTATTCAGCTCTTTCGTAGCTTCCAATAGCACTTTTAGTAATGGTGCTTCTTTTTTAGCGAATACCTTGAGAAAGGCTTCAAGTCCAACCACAAGCTCTCTCTTTAATGATTCCTCATCGAATCTCCTACTTTTAAGAGAGAGCCAAGAAGAAGTGTTGGATCTTTTCATCATGGCCAATCTCTTCTTCTTAAGTTGAAACTTTTGGTTCATCCTCTTCATCACTCTTTAGCTTCTATCTCCTTCTCTTCTGGGCTATCAAAGCCATATCTATCAAGAAGCTCATTCATTTTAGCTTCAGCTTCTGATAGAGGCTCATATTGGTCAGTCTATTTGGAAGAGAAAGAGATTGGCTGTGCAGTATTAATAACTTGGGTTGCCAATCTCTAGAGAATGGCTTTAGCTTCTTTGGGCTCATCTTCCCCCATTTTGGTAGCATCATCTAAGATTCTAGATGACACTAAGCATGTAGAGGAAGGCACATCCAAAGGTTCTTGTGGTGCTGAGAGTTGAAGGCTTAGAATGATAGACTCTTAAAAGTTAATGGTCTTTTCAAGTTTTTCCATTTTTTTTCAAGATATATTTCCTTTGCTACAGCTTCTAAAGAGTTGTAAGTTGTTCTTCAAGAATGGTAACTCTTGCAGCCTGCTATGGAGAGTTCTGAGTTGTGTATCTAACTCAGATACTCTATTTGACAAAGATTTCAGCAGACAGTTCTCGAATTAGAGAACTGTGGCTCTTTTAGCATAACCTTGAAGCCTTGCATTTTCAGCCTATGAGGAATTTAGTTTTTGAGCAAGTTCAAGGTTACGGTCCATCAATTCATGGATTTGTTGCATACTTCCCTCATCCTTGGATGTGGAATCTTTAGGAGATGAGGTCCTAGGCTGAGCCTCTGCACCCTCACTACCAAATATAGTTTCTCGCGCTCTGGATTCCTGTCCTCAAGAAATGACTCAAATGAGACATTCTCAAGGTGAGTTGCTATGGTTAAGGCCTTATTAATGTTGTCTCTGTCCTGTTGATCAAATGATGGACCAGTAGTAGTGACAACCACTTCCAAATTGATCCTTTCCTCCTTAAGATCAATCTCTTAGGATAAAGGATGTTGGTCAGATGTTGTTACAAACATATCAGTTCCCACTGTCTATATTGTGTGGAAAGGGAAAGACAGTGGATCATGATGAAGTGTAGTACGGACATCATCATCCAGGGTAGTAGACATGGGTATGGGAGATTTTGGATTTGAGTCTAATGGCACGGGGTGTGAATCAGTTCCTAATAATACTTCTTCCTAAGAAGTTGTCTTAATGATGTAGGTATCCCTTTTGGTTTTCTCAATGGAGTGTTGGGACTCTAATTGAAGGCTTATAGCTTAGGTGTGGGTTTGATCAGAATAAGAAAAAGAAACCTTCTTCTTTGAGCCTTGTCAAGGTGTGGTTGACACCTTTGACTTGACTGAGACCCTAGTTTCTAGTCTTGTGTTTTTGAGAGGAGGTGAATTGGGGGCCTGCATTGTCGTACCCTCAATTTTCACAAATAGGGTTTTACTGTTAGGCGCGTGACATACCAGGATCTCAGCCACTAGTTACACTAAATGACATATCAATTACAAAACATAAGTACTCATTATCAGTAGAGATTCCCAAAAACAGAGTTAAATATGTAAACATAAAAGTAATTGCGAAAGCGTAATAGTTTGTAAATCAAATGGGGCAGACACGCGCAAATCAAATATAATATAGTTCGTAAAAAATGTAAATGTTTCATTTGAGTCAACGATGATGAATGTAGTGGGTGATGATCCTAAATCGTGCGCACCTTAAGAACCTGAAAGAAACATGCTAAAGTGTCAACACAAGGTTGGTGAGTTCATAGGTTTTGATAAACAGAATATAATAGTAACAGATACAGTAAACAAAGTAATATCAGTAGATAGCTAGTCTACTTAACAAGCTACTAAGCGTATGATGTTCGCAACCGAAGCTGACAATGTAAATGAAGGCCTCGGCTGTGGCTACCAGACCACAGCAACAAAAATTAGGTTAATTAAACACTCGTTTGACGTGCAGTCGTGCTAGCGCGACTAGCCCGGGTAGGGTTTGTCAAACCCAGTAGATCTACTTAGAATTACCTTACTAAAATACATAAATTAACGGTTCGAGAATGAGGACTTAGTTTGGTATAACACTAGTAAGCAAGTGACATTACAGTAATACTGATCAAATAAAAATACGTTTAGAACACATGTTTCTCTCCCCCAAAAGAGTACAAGAAAAGTGGGGTTGAGAACTCACTTGGAATGCATAACGATAAAGTAATGTAGAAAACAGGTAATTAGATTTCTAGAACACCTGAATTTACATTAAATATTTAATTAATATTAAATACCGATAATTCGATCATACGGTTTAGCGTTCTCAGTTCAGTTTCATGCCAACCATCCCATTCCACCAACGCACACACAAACACAAGCAACCAATTATCATTCTCAAAAATTATACTTGACCATGAAATCTGAAGGTTTACTATGATGAATTTTTATTACATAATGTAAACACTCGCAGTAAATGGGTTTGAAAATAGTTTAATTGAATTGCATATTATTAACTTATCAATACACCCATACATAACCCTAGCGTTCAAGTTCACACCAAGATCATACACTCAACTCGCAAGCACATGTGACCAAAACCACCGGATCGTAAATGTGCTTCATACGTAATTACTATACATCACCCATGCTCACCTAACCAATCAGATACACACACACATAGCAGAAACACATGCACAGCCACATAACACACACAAAATGCACACATAACACACACAATGCACATACAACACACACACAATACACACAACGCACATAGTGCAAAACATACACACACTCACACTGCGCCGAATCCACTGCCCAAGCACCCCACGCACACCATTAAATTATAACAATCCTTCCCCCCATGAACTGCTGCTCGATATACTTTGTTGAAGCTCTTAAAAGATTAACATTTTGTCTTTATTTGTTTTTTGTCATATTATGGGGACTTATTTTGTAAATATATGTTCATTTGTTTCTTGATAGTATAAATAGGATATTTTATGTATTGTGCAGGTGTCAGGATCAGTGATCTTAAGTTTGATCAATTAGAGTTGAATCGCAGCGGAATTAGAACAAGAATTAGACAAATATTGCAAGAACACAATAGATATTCAATGGAACAGTACACGGTTATAGAGAACGAGGGTTTTCTGCAAAATGGATAATATCATTCATGCACACATGCTTGGTATGGCGGCTGCTAAGCTTTTCTAAGTTTGCTATAGCTGCGCGTCGCACCTTACAATTAGGTCAACATTCCTTATATAAAGGAATGTGACGTCTGCTGATGTCACTTGATAGTGACATCTAACAGAATTATTACAAACAACTGAAAGTAAGCAAACTACTGAGAATGTTCACAACAACTGAGAACATCTGAGAGTATGCTAAGTACAAGATGAAACTAAAACTACTGAAACTACAAGTACTGATTACAATAAACATAAAACTACTGAAAGGAAACCATCACAACTACTGAAGAGGTCTTCTTCAGTTGTTGTGACAACATCTGAAACTTGGTCTTCAGTCTTTGTCTTCAGTTCTTTAGCTTCAGACTTTGTCTTCAGCTCTTTCACTTCAGACTTTGTCTTCAGCTCTTTCACTTCAGACTTTGTCTTCAGCTCTTTCTCTTCAGACTTTGTCTTCAGCTCTTTCACTTCAGACTTTGTCTTCGGCTCTTTCTCTTCAGACTTTGTCTTCAGCTCTTTCACTTCAGACTTTGTCTTCAGCTCTTTCACTTCAGACTTTGTCTTCAGACCTTGTTATCAGTTGATGTCTTTAGCTGTTGCAGACTACTTCAGTTGTTGTAATGTCCGTGGGACTTAAAGGTTTTTCTGATCAGGCTCATTGGTTCTTTTGATCCAACAAACTCCCCCTGAACCTATGCAGCCAAAACCTTTAAGCTTATTGAGGTCCCATTTATTCTTGGCAGAAATACTCTCTTGATCAGCTTCAGAGATATCGGATAAGCACAGGCCAGGGAACAGGTTTCAGTAGATGTGAATGTCAAAGGATGGAAGGGAACTCTGTCTTGGGGAACTGGACACAAAGCTGTTATCCCAACCATGAAACCTACTTCCCATTGATGAGTCTATAAGACTCTCTGACGTAGGCCTCAAGGAGAACAACTTGTTCCTCCTTAGTGAGTTCTTCTGCTTCTCCTTCGAAGAAGAACTCTGGGCCATAGTACTCTGATAGGTACTTTAACGTCTTTCCATTTTTCAACTCAACAGTTGTTATCTCTCTGTAAGCAAATTCATCTGGGTGAGTCCCTTCTAATAACAACTGGAGTTCATTTTTCTTGATCTCTTCAAGCCTCTTGTATAACAACCCCTTCTTGACCATTTTGTTCTCCATTAGAGTTTGAGGGGTCATCTTTGACTTGTAGGCTCTCTTGAAGTCTTCAAGTATCTCCCAGGGTGAGACTACAATGGCCAACATAATAACAGCATCTATGGTCTTTCTCACTTGGCCATTGTATCTACTTGGTATGGATTTCTTATGAATTCTAGAACTAACCCTGGGGTCTGGCCAAATCCTTACTCTCTCCTTTTGATATTGAAAGGTATACCTGAGAGCATACAGCCTTTGAGCGTGTTTCTTCATGGCTTGTATAGATGATGACTGAGGAAACTCTTTGTCAACCATCTTCAAAAGTTGCTCATCGTGCTGTTTCTGCTGTTCTTCTTCTTCAATCTTAACTTTCACCATTTGCCTCTGAAAGTCTGGTGTGATCATTTGTTGACTTCTGGGCTCAGGTATTTTTAGAACAGCAGAGATTGGCAGACTGTCTTCTTCATCATCTTCTTCTTCTTCTTCCATCCTCAACACCCTTCTCCTCCTTCTGGGTGCATCATTGGATGTGGTTTGAGGTGGTTTTTGGGGTAAGGGAGTTGGTTTTGAGGGTTGAGTTGGTTTAAGTTTAGGTTTAGGGATTGGTTTGGAGAGTTGTGGGGTTGGTTGTTTTTGAGTGGGAGTTTGGGAAGGCTGATCTAGCATTTTTGTGGTAAGTTTGGCTTTGGAAAGCTTGGCCATATCAGTTCTCTTCCCAGCACCTGCTTCATCTAAGGCTTCGATAATCAACCCCTTATTGAATGCTTCAGAAGCACAGATTCTGGTGGTTATTGCCAGAATACTGTCTCTGGTCCATGATTTAATCTCAATTAATGATCTTCCCAAGTATTTTGCAATAAACCTGATCATTATCTCCAACCTCTCCCTTTCCATCACACTGTAACTGGCCCATCTCTCTTGTATCTCTTTAATCTCCAGCCTTCTGATCTCAGTGTCTAAGTAGCTGTATCAAAGCCTTGTCTGAAGAGTTGGTCTATTATTCTGTCCATTGATCTGCTGTGAGCTTCATCAGCTTCTTTAATCAGATCTTCCAATGATTTCTCTTCATCAGGCTTTTGAGTTTCAGCACTTTTCTTTCTCTTGTATGTGATCAGCTGTTTTTCCTTTTCTAACTCCTTTTCTTTCTCTTGTTGTTTCTCATCTTCCACTCTCTTTCTCTTTCTTTCTTTCACTGCCTTAGACTCCCCCTTTTTGGGTGCATTGGGTTCAGGGGTTTGAATGGCAGAAAGCTTCTTTTGCACAGCATCATCAACAAGTGTTTGTAGATTTGAGGAGATCCTCTCATCAATGGCTTTATGCACAATCTCATTGATGATGGGAGTGATGAGAGGTAAGGAATGTTGAAAGTAGCAACCATCTGCTCAGAGGGGTTCTGTCCCTGAGAGGTGGTGCCAAAAGCAGTGGCTGGTGGCTCAGTTGAGTGTAGTGGCTGAGTGTTTGGTGAACCTTCAGATGAAGGTGCCATCTGTGGGTTTATTGGGGCAGATGGACTTTGATCCTGAGACATTTTGGCAAGCAGTTCTTTGAGTCTGCTCACCTCAGCCTCAAGGATTGTGTTATGGGCTAAGACATCAAAGAAAAAGCCCAGGTCATCATCAGTCTTTGCTGAATCACCTGACCTCCTGATTGAATCAGGATGTACATGCCCTGAGTGTAGATCAGTTGTAGCATGTGCCCCTTGTTCTTGGTTCTGGGGACTTCCTGCCTCAGGACTGAGTCCTTCATCGGCAGTTGCCTCTGGTGAGGTCTTAGAGATGTTACCAACTGCATCCTGTTCATTTGCTGAATCAGTAGAAGTGGCAGCCTCACCAGATGTTCTAACCTCCTCCTCTACACGGGGAGATTGAACATTATAACCCCTGTGCTGTGGGTTATCAGCAGCATTTTGGTCCTCTTCCTCAGCTGTTGAGGTTCTCCCCATTGTAATTGGTTTCTGGGGAGGAGGAGAGGAATGCAGCTGACTCAGCACTTGTGCAACTATAATGGTTGGGCTTTGAGGGGCGGTTGCATTGGAGATAGGTTTGAAGCAGATTGCACCCGGGGTGACTGGTGCTCTTCAATGGTAACCTTCTCAATTGAGATAGGTTCCAGCATTGTGGTATCCCCAATTATGGTTGCATCAGGATCCTGTTGAGAGGATGCCTGAGCGGCTAGGGCTGGTGGAGTCTTTGACACTACTGGGGGGTTAGAACCAGTAAGTGTTTCCTGTATTGGTGTTACAGGGGCATCCTCAGGGGACTCATCTCCCTGAGTAGCCTTTTTGGGCTTTTTGGTGTTGGGTTTGGTGGGGACTTTGGATCTGGAAGTGGAGGCTGTGGGTTCCCGCTGCTTGGGTTTTAGCAGCCGGGCAGCCCCTTTCATTGTAGGGTCAGAGTTGTGCCTGGAGTATACTTCAGGCAATACAGCCGGAGCAGGGACTCCAAGGCCAACAAGGCCGTCTGATTTTAGCTGATTTAAAATTATGGCCATGAGAAACCTGGGATATAATATCCATCTGTTTGCCACAGGTTTCAAAGCCAGATCCTTTAGTTCCATAAAAACTATCTCAGAAAAATTTAGATTTTGTCGTTCAAAGATAGAGTATAATACCTGTTGCCATCGGGAGGACATCTGATCCCATGAGGAGGTTTTTGGTGCAAGGCAGACATTCACCATGTGGAATATAAGACGTTCAGCATCATGGAAGTGCTTCTTCAGAATGGTGGTAGCACTTAAGTCTCCTTCATACCCGTTATTGATGAAAGACATATCAGTTGTGCCTTTCGGGTATTCTGTGACACAGGTGGCATCATGTAGATTTAGGGTTTGTCGAATGATGTCTGGAGTGATGACCACCTGTTTCTGGTTAACCAACGACTGGAGAGTGATTTGGCGATCATTCTCACCAGTTTGCACAGAGACGTTGGTCCAGAATTGGCTTAGGGAATCGGGGTATATGGTAGGATTCAGAAGAAAAGCGGTTCGGTACTGGGAATCTACCATAAGATCGATGGCATTATCAAATTTGTTCCAAAAGGCCGATTTCGAGAGGTAGGCAACACAGTTGTGTCTGGGTTTGAGTTTCATGGTCGCCATTGTTGAGAGAGTGAAGGATATGAAACGGCTAATGAAACGTTTGAAATTAGGTTTAGGTATTTATAGGTAAGAAAAGGCTGATATAAAACGACTGAAAGTGTTGGTGCTGTCATCAGTTGTTTGAAAACAACTGAAGACCTGGTATTAACTTTCAGAAGTTGTAACAACTGAAGACTTGGTATTAGTCATCAGTAGTTGTGAAACTACTGAAGACATGGTTTTGGCTTCAGTTGTATGAAGTGAAACAGCATTTGTAGAAACAACTGAAGAGAAAAGTTTCTCATCAGCTGTTGTCGTCAATTCTTAGCTCATCAGCTGTTTCATTCTGACCTCAACACTTATCAGACTTTGTCTGATTTTCAGACGTTTCATTGGTCATCAGTACTTATCTGTTATACTTACATCAGTAGTTGTAACCTACATCAGTTCTTTTCAACAGATAGAGTACTTCAGTACTTTTAAGTAATTTAGTCTTCAGTAGTTATGAAAACTACTGAGGATAAAAGAACTTATCAGTACTTATTTGTGACAATAGTATACGAATGCTCATCAGTACTTGTTGACTGAGATCATCAGTAGTTGTCACTTATTCTAGCTGCAGCATACCAAGCCTTAACACTAGGTTTTGGAAAGTTGAACTGTCCAAAGGCTTAGTAAATATGTCTGCAAGCTCATCAGCACTAGGAACAAACTTTGGATCAATCAGACCTTTTTCAAAACAATCCCTAATAAAATGGTGTCTGATCTCAATATGTTTGGTCCTAGAGTGCTGGACTGGATTCTTGACAATACAAAGAGCTGAAGCACTATCCATTAGTAATGGAGTCTTAGTCTCTGTAATGCCATAATCCAATAATTGATTCTGAAGCCAGAGTACCTGAGATGTACAACTTGCAGCAGCAATGTACTCGGCTTCAGCAGTGGATGTAGCAACAGATGTTTGTTTCTTACTCTGCCAAGAAACCAAACAGTTGCCTAGGAATTGACATCCACCAGAAGTTGATTTTCTAGTTAATTTACACCCTGCATAGTCACTATCAGAAAAAGCAACTAATTTGCAAGAGTGCCCAGTGGAATACCAAAGACCTAGAGATTGAGTACCTTGCAGATATCTAAAGATCCTCTTGACTGCAATCAAATGAGACTCTTTAGGAGCAGCCTGAAATCTAGCACAAACACAAGTTGCAAACATAATATCTGGTCTAGAAGCTGTTAAGTACATCAAGGACCCAATCATACATCTGTAAAGTGTTTCATCAACAGCTTTACCTTTCTGATCTGCATCCAGTTGTGTGGTGCTGCACATGGGAGTAGAACAGGGCTTACAGTTTTGTAAATCAAACTTTTCCAAAAGACTCTTTGTGTATTTTGACTGATGAATGAAAGTTCCATCAGCCTTTTGTTTGATTTGCAAACCTAGAAAGAACTGTAATTCTCCCATGGCACTCATTTCGAATTTTTGTTGCATCAACTTTGTAAATGCATCACACAACTGTGGATCAGAGGATGCAAAAATAATATCATCAACATAAATTTGAACAAGGAGCTTATGCTGACCCACTTTCTTAATGAACAAAGTTTTATCTATGGAGCCTCTAGTGAAATTATTCTGAAGAAGAAAATTTGACAGTGTTTCATACCAGGCTCTAGGAGCTTGTTTCAACCCATAAAGAGCCTTATCAAGTTTATACACCCAATCAGGATGTTTATTATCCTCAAAACCTGGTGGTTGACACACATAAACCTCTTCTTTTACCATATAAAAATGCACTTTTGACATCCATTTGAAAAACTTTAAGATTGTGGAATGCAGCATAGGCTAAGAACAATCTAATTGCCTCCAGTCTGGCTACAGGGGCAAAGGTTTCATCATAATCAATACCTTCTTCTTGTGAAAACCCCTGGACAACCAGTCTGGCCTTGTTCTTGACAATTTGCCCATTTTCATCTGTTTTATTCCTAAACACCCATTTAGTGCCTATTGCACACTTACCTGGGGGTAGAGGAACCAGTTCCCACACTTGCTGCTTTTTGAACTGAAGAAGCTCAAGCTGCATGGCATCAACCCATCCATTGTCTCTTAATGCAATATGATAGTTCTTTGGCTCTTGCTGACTGATGAAGAGAGCATAGAAGCAGAAGTTGGACAATTGACTTCTAGTTGAGACACCAGCATTGATATCACCAATGATTTGAGACATTGGGTGATTCTTCAGCTCTTGGTACACTATGAGATCTGTGCAAGTGTTTGTAGCACGCTCAGCAGCAACAGATGTTGATCCAGATTCTTGAAACCAAGTATTAGATGGCAAGTCAAATGAAGTAGAGGATTCAAAAATCTCATCAGCATTTGTTGTGGATGGTGCTACTGAAGCTACAGGAACATCAAGTTTAGTAGACTCAGGCAGTTGATCACTAAACTTGAATAGGTGAGTACTGGGATCATCATCAACATCAGTACCACCAGATGGATGACTAGCTGCAGAAGGTGATGAATTCACATGATCTGCAACAGCTGGAGGCTGATAAGGAACATATTGCAGTATGTCCAGATCAAACAACTCCACAGGGTTTTGTGGAATTTTGTCCTTAGGGGATTCATTGAACTTCACATGCAAGGTTTCTTCAACCATCTTTGTTCTGCAGTTGAACACTCTGTAAGCCTTGCAAGTGGATGAATACCCAACAAAATACCCTGCATCCACCTTAGAATCAAACTTTTGGAGTTGATCCTTTGTGTTGAGAATGTAACAAGGACACCCAAATGCTCTGAAGAATGAAATTAGAGGAGCCAAATGATGTAGAACTTCATAAGGAGTCTTCATCAACCTCTGATTCACTAAAGCTCTATTTTGCACATAGCATGCTGTGTTGACAGCTTCAGCCCAAAAGGTCAGTGGCAAACCAGAGTCAGCCAACATGGACCTTGCAGCTTCAATTAGGGTCCTGTTCTTTCTCTCCACTACTCCATTTTGTTCTGGAGTCCTTGGGATGCTATACTGCCTCTTGATTCCTTTTGAAAGGTAGAAATCATCAAGTGTATGGTTTCTAAATTCAGTTCCATTATCACTTCTTATACACTTGACTGATAGGGAATACTGCTTCTCAACATACAACACAAAGTTAATAATTGTCTGAGCAGCCTCATCCTTTGAATGCAAGAAGAAGGTCCATACAAATCTGGAGTAATCATCCACAATTACCAGACAGTATTTCTTCTTTGCCATGCTCATTACTCTCACAGGACCAAAGAGATCCATGTGCAGTAATTGCAAGCAGGCAGTGGACTTTGGTTCTTCTATAGGAGGGAATGAAACTTTGTGTTGTTTTCCTTTTAAACAAGCAGTGCAGGTTTCATCACAGTGGAACTCCTTTATTGGTAGACCTCTCACTAAACTATTGTGGATCAGCTGATTCATGTTTTTGAGATTAACATGACCCAGCCTTCTATGCCACAGTTTAGATTCCTGAGGAGAGGCCTTGGAGAACAGGCAAGGATGACCTTTTAAATCAATCTTCTTTGACAAATCCAAGGCATATACTCTTCCTATCCTGTTGGCCTTCAGGAGAGTATGTTCATCCAATACCTTGTCAATCAGCCTCAGAACTTTGGAAGACAGAATCCGGCAGTTCTGGCTTGTGAAAAGTGCAACATGCCCTTTATCACACATCTGACTGACACTCAGTAGATTATACTTGAGATTCTCCACATGGTTAACATCATCAAATCTGATTTCTCCATTTGACACAAATCCTTTCCCGATGATGTAACCTTAGCATCATTTCCAAATGAGACAAATCCCTTCTTTCCTTGAGAGTAGTCATTAAGAAGAGAACTGCTCCCAGTCATATGCATAGATCCTCCACTGTCTACATACCAGATGCTTCTTTGGCATGCTGAAGAACCCTGCATTTATCATAAGAAACTAGTTAGCTTTAGAGACCCAAACCTTTTTGGTTTTGGGTCTGTTTTCATCAACAGATTTAACCATAACTTGTTTCTCATGATTAACAGCTGATGAAGGTGGAGATGGTGCTGAAATGGATTTCTTAGATTTGGGCTTGGATTTCCTTTTCAGTGGTTTGATCACAGGTGCATCTAGTTGGTTAACTCTCCCCAACAAATGCTGAACCATCATAACAAGTTGTGTCTGATTTGTTGCTAAAGCCTTCAGCTCATTTGACACATCAGTACTTGTTTTTGATGAGTTCCTGTGACCCACCATTTCCTCCTTCTTGAAATTCACAGACTTAGTCTGATGTTTATCATGAGGAACACTATCAGCTGTTTTCTGATAAACCCCATCCTTCTTTTTGGATTTGGCGAGGCCTTGGGTTTATCAGTTTGAGATGACTGTGGTACAAACTTGGTCTCAAACTCATTTTTCATTTTATTAATCTCTTCTTTAATGAGCTTATCTCTGTTGAGTTTGGAACCCTTTTTGTACCAGCATTCATCAGATAGATGATTGAATTTACCACATATTTCACATGGCTTATTCTTCATCTTGGATTGATCAACTGCTGAAGTGGAAACTACTGAAGGTGTGATCTTCAGTACTTTCCTCCTTTCAGTACTTGTGTTAAGTACTGAAGGATCGGTAACAACTGAAGACTTGTTCTTCAGCTGTTCTCTATCCGTCCTGAAAGACCGTATGATAGATTCCTCAGCAGTTGTTAATCCTTTTATTTCAGCAGATTTGAAATGCTTTTCAGATGTTGTGACTTGCCCTTCAGTACTTGGAGTACTTTGAGGGACAACATCTGAATTGCTCAGCTTCATGTGTTTATCAGCATTTAAACCATCAGGCAATTGATTTGCTGAGATCTTAACACTGACTTCATCCTCTAATTTTGAATTTTGTATTATCATTTGAGGATGAATCACATGATGATGTGGTTTGGAAATTACTTTCACCTTCAGATTTTACTATTGATTTTGAAGTAAAATCAGTAGGTGGTGCAGTATGATTGTAACCTATTCCAAACTTCACATTTGAAGCTGTTTGCTTGCTGAGAAGCATTTCAAATCCCTTGCAGGATGTTACCCAGCGGTCACACTCAACTTGGGTAGCTGCAAGTGTCTCTTTGAGACTTCTGTGGTTCTCAAGTATGACCTCTACCTTAGCCTTTTCATCATTAAGTTGGCATTTAAGCTTGTAAATCTCATCATCTTTGTCATTAAGAGCAGACTCATACTCAGCTTTTCTTTTGGAAATAGTTTTCTCAAGCTCAAGATTTTGATTGATTAAAGCTACATTTGCCTCTCTAATAGAGACAAAGGCAGCTATGCATGATTCAGAACATAACTTGGCTTTAGCCTCAGAAGATACCTGGGTTACCTGTGAAGATGATGCATTCGGAGCAGGAACCCTCAGTAGACTCCAGGGCCATGAGAGCAAGATTCCCAAAAGGATGTTCACCACCATGTTGACCAGCACCAGCAAATAATTGCTCATTGAAACCAGAAAGATCATCTGGTGAGCTGCTCCAGTCAACAACTCCTGGTGTGAAGAAGCTGTGATGAGGTTGAGATTGTGATGGAGATGGTTGAGGCTCAGGTAGGGCTTGAGGTTGTTGTGCTATAGGAACTTGAACTGGATTTGGCTGTGGCATGTAATAGCAGGGATATGGATATGGCATTGGACCCTGAGGGACAAAATATGCAGGAGATTGAGGTTGTGAGTGATGACCAGAACTAGCAGGATGTTGCCCTTTGTTTTGTGAACTATTGCTTGGAAAGGTCACAAAGGGTGCAGAGGAGTTAGATCCAGTTGATCTACACTCTCTTGCAAAGTGCCCAAGCCTGTGGCATTTGTGACACCTCAACTTACTCTTGTCAAAACCAACTTTGGTTTTGCCAGAGAGTCCTGGAAATTTCCTACCAGTTCTCTTGTAGAACTTTTGAGATCTGATATTGATCAAGGCCATTTGGCTCAAAATATCCATCTCTTCTAAATCATCATCAGCAATACCCATCAAATCATCCATGATAAAGCATAAATTATCACTATTACACCCAGAATGACTGTCAACACCAACAAATGCATGATCAGAACTGTTTGAAGAGAAATCTATATGCTCATCATAATGGCTTTCTGATCCAGCATATTCTGACTCATGACCGACCAAGGCAGTGTTCCCTGGTACAAAGTCATCAGTGAGCTTTCCTGATGATGCCAGTTTCCTTTTCTGCTCTATCTCTCTTTCAAATGTAAGCAGTTTCCCATGGAGTTGGGTGAGAGATAGGCTATCCAGATTTGCACTGGAGCGTAGGACAATGGTGTATGTGTCCCATCTCTCAGGCAGTGATCTGAGGAATCTGTTGTTCATCTGGCTGTTAGTATACTCATGCTTGACCATTTTCAGCTCAGAGATCAAGCAGGAGAAACGCTCAAACTGTTGAGTCAGTGTCTCACCCTTCCTATGAGAGAATGTCTCATATTGTTGGGCGAGGATTTCTCTGTTGTTTGCTAAGACCTCATCAGTTCCTCCGAATTGTTCCTTCAAAGCATTCCAGAGGTCATGAGCAGTTTCATGATGCATAAGCCCAGAATAGATTTCATTAGGCAGTGCCATGGCCAGAATTCCATGGGCTTTAGCATCAATCTCAAACAGTTTACGATCTTCATCTGAGTATTGCTCCTTCTTCTTCGGAACCATTTGGTTGGTCTCCGGATTGTTCACCATAGGCTTGTGTGGACCGTGAACCACAGATGTCCAACAACCTGAACTGTTAACAGACAGGTGATGGAGCATTCTTCGTTGCCATATGTTATACTCACTCCTAACCAGCATCGGAGGCTTGGTTGAGGAGCCAGTATTGTGAGGGTCATTAGAAGGAGTAGTCATTCTCAGATTCAAACCAATTCAATCAAGTTTCAACAGATTTAGCACAAAAACACAACAAACTCAATATGAACCAAGAAGAAACTCAAATTGAATAACCAGAAGCAGCAGAAAATCAATCTCTATAACCAATTCTTGCAAATATGCTAATTCGATCAAACTTTAGATATCGAAATAGTAGTTTCAATGATCAATTGTTAAACCGATCAATGATTAACCCGCTCTGATACCATTTGTTAGGATCAGTGATCTTAAGTTTGATCAATTAGAGTTGAATCGCAGCGGAATTAGAACAAGAATTAGACAAATATAGCAAGAACACAATAGATATTCAATGGAACAGTACACGGTTATAGAGAAAGAGGGTTTTCTGCAAAATGGATAATATCATTCATGCACACATGCTTCGGTATGGCGGCTTTTCTAAGTTTGCTATAGCTGCGCGTCGCACCTTACAATTAGGTCAACATTCCTTATATAAAGGAATGTGACGTCTGCTGATGTCACTTGATAGTGACATCTAACAGAATTATTACAAACAACTGAAAGTAAGCAAACTACTGAGAATGTTCACAACAACTGAGAACATCTCAGAGTATGCTAAGTACAAGATGAAACTAAAACTACTGAAACTACAAGTACTGATTACAAGAAACATAAAACTACTGAAAGGAAACCATCACAACTACTGAAGAGGTCTTCTTCAGCTGTTGTGACAACATCTGAAACTTGGTCTTCAGTCTTTGTCTTCAGTCTTTGCTTCAGACTTTGTCTTCAGCTCTTTCATTTCAGACTTTGTCTTCAGCTCTTTCACTTCAGACTTTGTCTTCAGCTCTTTCACTTCAGACTTTGTCTTCAGCTCTTTCACTTCAGACTTTGTCTTCAGCTCTTTCTCTTCAGACTTTGTCTTCAGCTCTTTCACTTTAGACTTTGTCTTCAGCTCTTTCACTTTAGACTTTGTCTTCAGACCTTGTTATCAGTTGATGTCTTCAGCTGTTGCAGACTACTTCAGTTGTTGTAATGTCCGTGGGACTTAAAGGTTTTTCTGATCAGGCTCATTGGTTCTTTTGGTCCAACAGCAGGCGAGACTAGAGAATACAGACGTAGGTGAACGAACTGTCACCCTTACATATTGTATCCTGTGTATTTGCTATCAATGAAATCTATGAATTTTTTGATGTAATTGCATGTGTTTGATTACTTTGTGTTTGAATTGATCATTTCCTTACGATATCATCACAGATTCAATCCTTTTGAACCGATCAATTGGTATCAGAGCCTTCGGTTCAGTGATCAGAGCTTATCGACATTGTTGAGCTCTTTGAATCTTTTGAAATCCGTGATTGATTGCAATTTGATTGATTAATTGTTGTTTTCAGTTGTGTTTCATCTATAGAAACATGATTTGAATCACAATTGGTGCTCAATTCATTCAGATCTGAGGAATTAATCAAATTTGTGTACGAACTGTGTTCTTCATTTTCGGACTTCAATTCAATCAAAAAACTAATTTATAGTTGTTGTTTGATCAAATTGATGATTGAGGATTGTTAATCGACCTAATTACTACCTAATTGGAAGTTTTTAGATCAATTGAACAAGTTTTGAAGATTTTCATAGGATCTGAGTTTGTTGGAGAAGATGAATTAGAAGCATGTGGTTGAAAAACTGCTGAAAATTAACCAAGTGTCTAGACGCATCACAACTGTTTGGGCGTTTTAGCACTGTGTAGGCGTTTTCAGTTCAGGCGTTTTATCACTGTTGGGACGCATTGTGACTGTTTGGTCACATTGAGACTTTGTTGAAACCAAGTAATTCTAGGCGTACGAGGACTGTTTAGGCGTTTTAACCCAGGCATTTGACAACTGTTCGGGCGTTTGACAACTATTCAGGCGCATCACCAGTTCGGGTTTTTTCAGAATTAAACTAAGTCATTCCCTTAGGCGTTTCTACTTCAAAGTCAGGCGTTTCAGAACAATTCAGGCACTTCACCACTGTGTGGGCGCTTGATAACTATTTAGGTGCTTAGACACTCAGACTTATCAGTAAACACTTAGAAATTTTTTCAACAACTAAAATCCAAAAATATTTTCATTTCAAAGTTTTATTTCAAAACTTAAAAACAACAAAAACAAGTCATTTTCTTAAATTCAACAATACAAAATGGTTAAGTCTGAAGATTCTGAGAACAGGGTTGCCAAGCTTAAAAACAGAGCTGTTTCAAGAACTGGTCTCTTAGATTGAAGCATCATCTATACTCTATTGACACTGACTTGTGAAAGTCAATAGAGAAAGGACTACATACGCCAATTACATCTGCTGGTCCTGATAGATAAGTTGTGTATACAAAAGACTCTCTAGAACCTTATTCAGAGGATGGTCTACAAGGTGATGACTTAAGGAAGGTGAAGAATGACATCAAAGCTTACTCACTGATGTGTAAGGGATTACCATTAGAAGTCTTGACTAGACTTGATGGTTATCAAACTGGGTACACTATGTACAAGGCTTTGAAGATCATTTGCGAAGGTGGTAAAGAGATACAAGATCTCAAAAAGCAGAAACTCAAGAGGCAATTGGAGTTATTTGAGCATCTTTTTGGGGAAACAATTAATCAAATGATGAACAAATTTGTGCAACTAACTACTGAGATGTCAACTGCTGGTATAAAAAATGACCTTAAAGATCTAAATTACAGACTTCTCAATGCTCTTCTATCTTTATGGAAACAGACAGTTACTCTGTTAAAGCATACTGAAAAGTTTCCTATGGATCTAGATCTTTTGATTGCCAAGATTGAATCAGTTGAGATTGATGAGAGCTCTAGAAATAATGATAGAGATGCTTCAATGTCTCAGTACAAGTATGTTGCATCTCCAGCTAACACAGTGGAGAATGCTTTTCTGGCAAAAGATGATAACTCACCAGAAGATGGTGATTTGTTCGTTGGAGCTGGTTTCTTTACAGATTCTTCTTACACAAGTGCTCCTGTTTATACAACTCAACCTCAAACTCAGTCTCCTCCTAAAACTCAAACTCGTAAACCTCAAACTGAGACTTCATCTTCTAACTCTGTTAAAACTAGCAAAGTTAAAGATGTTATTAATATCCTTTTACAGGATGATGAGTCAAAATATGCTTTTACTGCTTTTATGGCAAGTTTTCAAGCTTATCAAGGTAGTCATCTAACCCAATTAGATCTTGTTTTGCAGGATTTGTTAGAGATGGATCCTAATGATGTGGAAGAGATGGACTTGAATTGGCAGATGGTGATGATTGCTTACAGAACACAGAAACACTCTTATGTTAACAGGAACTACAAGCCAAGTGCTAAAAAAACTGTTGGCTTTGACAAATCAAAGTCAAGGTGTTTCAACTGCAACAGTTATGGTCATTTCTCAAGGGAATGTAAAGCTCCCAGAAACCAAGGAGGAAATGCTCAAGCAGGTTCTAGCAGTCAAGATATC
This sequence comes from Flaveria sonorensis, assembly GCA_025506505.1. NCBI lineage: Eukaryota > Viridiplantae > Streptophyta > Magnoliopsida > Asterales > Asteraceae > Flaveria > Flaveria sonorensis. The sequence goes on along the minus strand of CM046440.1, from coordinate 35,120,972 downwards.
ATCAGCAGTCTCTGAAAACCTTTCAAAAGCCTTATCAGAGTCTTCCTATGCCAGAACTTAAAGATGAATCAAAATCATCTGAAGAGCCAAAGAAAGCTCTTGTTGTTAGCATCAAAGATGGATATGACTGGAGTGCTTATGCTGAACAATTTATAGCTGATCTAACCTCTAGTTTATCTCTTGTTGCAGATATTCAAAATGAAGACTGGTCTAAAGATAATGATCCTAGGGATGATAGTGATTCAGAAAATGATGATGAAGACTATGACTGGAGTGACAAATCTAACCCAAAAGAGGATTTAGAAGAAATTGCACTCATGGCGCAGTCTGAATAACCAAAGGTTGAGCATCCATCATCTGACTCTGAGACTTCATCTTCAAGTCATCTTGAAATTCCTATTGAAGTCAGAGAGAAAATGTGTACAAAAGCATGTTTTGATCAAGTTGAGTATTACAGAACATATTCATATAAGATCTGTGATAAACTTAAACAAGAAGAAGTAATGCACAACAAAATGAAAAATGATCACAAAGTCTCTGATGAAAAGATCCTATCTCTACAAACCTGATGGAACAAAACTCTGAAACAACTTGAAATTGTTAAAAAACAACTTGAGGAGATGACTAAAAATTTAAAAGAAGAAAAAATAGCTCGTGCTGCAACTCAGGTGGATCTAGCTAAAGTTAAAAGTTCTAAAACTATTGCAGAATAGCTGGTAAGTGAGAGGAAAGACAAAAACAAAACTGGTCTAGGTTTTACACATGTACCAATACCTGAATCTATCATAAACACTCTACCAGAAAACTTTAACACACATGATCATTCACTTTTAAACAAAGATAAGCTAAAAGGCTTTCAAAACAAGAAAAGAATTCTGAAAGTGATGAAGAGAAAACAAATGTTGAAATATTTGAGGAACAAGATTCTGAAAAGATAAAAAATGGTCACCAGTGAAAGTTAAATCTAACCACGACCGAAGAATAAGAAAATGTATGTTCCCAAAGAGCATGTTGTTGAAGAAATCATTGTTAAGAATGACAAACAAAACTCAAAGAATAAAAAGAAAGCAAAACTAGATGAGGTAACATCTGAAGATTCAATTTCTTATGGATTAAACAATCCAGACTTTATTAAATGGCAGAAAGAACAAAAATATAAAATGCAAAAGAATCTTCTACTGAAGATGTTCAATCCCAAAGTAATCAAAGATCATCAAGATCAAGAAATCAAAGAAGGAGAAGGAAAAATGCTAAATCTAACTCCTCTCAGAACAAAAATCAAAACAATCAAAATCAAAGAACAAATCAAGCTAATCAGTTTAAACCAGTGAAATTTGTGTCTGCAGGTACTTTTGATATGAACACAATTCCTGAAATCAAATCAAATTCAAAGAACAAATCTAACTCTAATCTGAAAACAGGTTCAGTTCCAAAGTCTTCTGCTGTCAACAAAAGATTTGTATCTAAAGAATCTAGGACTGGTGTTAATGAGCAAAAGTCAAAATCCAAATTTCAAAATAAACTTTTAAATAAAAAACAACAGATTAACTTTGTAACTCCTAAATCAAAACACGGATCAAATGTGGCCTCCACATCAAAAGTTAATCAACAGTTGTTTAAATTTCAACAAAGGTACTATGAAATATGTGATATGTACAATCATAAGATTGAAGAATGTTTCTTTAACAGGTATTGTCACATATGTGATATGAAAAACCATTCAACAGATGATTGTTATTTCAACAAATATTGTACCTATTATGATGAAATAACTCACAAAACTGAGAATTGCTACTTCAAAAAGAACTAGCCGAGGAATGGATATGTTAATCCACAGTTAAGGAATGGATATGTCAATCCACAATTTCAAAGAAATCAAAGTGTTTATTTTCAAAGATTGACAAAACAATCTTCCTTAGGCTTGAGATCTTTTTGAAGAAATAATTCTAATTATAATGATTCTTATGCTGTAAAACCAAAGCAGTATAATCAAGGGAAATTCATCCCACGATCTGTGAGAATGAATAATGAGAAGTTTGGTAAACAAAAATTTTCTAAAAAGGTTTACTCGGATGGGTTGAATTATCTTGATGATAATCTTAAAAAACACCATCATGCTTTGCGGATTAAACAAATCAAAGATAATCTAAAATTTGTCAGGATCGGAATTTGTAAATCTGTCAACAATACGCCTGATTTGAAAAAGTTTCATTTTAAACAATTTACCATTGCTGATAAATTTGGCAAGCCTAAGACCATATCGGCTTGGGTTGATAACTCAACTTAATTCCTTTTGAAATGCAGGTACGCCCAAGAAGACCAATTAACATATGGTATGTTGATAGTGGGTGTAACCGGCATATGACAGGCAACCATGCCTTGCTTTAAGATTTTAAGTTAAAAGATGGTACTTATCATTTGGAGGTGATGCAGGTGGAAAAATAACAAGAGAAGGAACAGTGTCCAATAGGATTATTAGCTTTGATAAAGTCAACCTGTTCACAGTTGAACTTTAATCTCTTAAGTGTTTCCCATATTTATGACAAATCTTACTCTATTCTATTGTTTAGGTCTTGGTACATTAACACCATTCCTCTTTAGGTCTTGGTACATTATGTTGGTTCCCGAATGAATGGAGTAGCGGGTCTTGTGGGCTTCGTCTAACAGTTTCTCTCGTAGACCTCCACGACTAGGGATCCACATACACCCAAATCTGGTTTTGACACCATTGATGTTTTCTTCCAGATTTACGACATGCCCTTTCATCCTCTCCTCATTAACATGTTTGGGTTACAGAGCTTCTTTTTGAGCTTCACAGATTTGCTTTATCACGTCAGGAGTCACAATCAACTGGTAAGATCTCACCTGAATTGGTTCCCGGTTTTCCTTTTGGCTTAGGGCATCAGCTACCATGTTAGCTTTACCCGGGTGATAATGAATATCACAGTTGTAGTCTTTTATGAGCTCCAACCATCGCACCTGTCTCATTTTAAGATCCTTCTGCTTGAAGAAATACTTTAAGCTTTTGTGGTCTGTAAAAATCATACATTTGACACCATATAAGTAGTGTCTCCATATTTTTAACACGAATACCACAGCAGCTAGCTCCAGATCCTTGGTAGGGTAGTTCACTTCATGAATCTTTAACTGTCGAGATGCATACGCTATGACTTTTCCTTGCTGCATTAGCACACACCCTAACCCTTGGTAAGAAGCATCGGAATAGACAACCAAGTCCTCATTCCCTTCTGGTAGTGTTAGCACTATATCTTGTGTCAACCTTCTCTTTAACTCCATGAACGCATTTTCTTGCCTGTCGCCCCATTCAAACTTCACATCCTTTCTTGTCAACTTGGTCAACGGTGAGGCAATCATGGAAAAATCCTGAATGAACCTCCTGTAATAACCCACCAATCCGAGGATGCTTCGGATTTTAGACTGTGTTTTAGGTGAATTCCACTTCATCACCGCCTCTACTTTAGCAGAATCAACCATGATTCCTTCTGGGTTAATCACATGACCCATAAACTGCACCTCGCGTAACCAAAAAGCGCATTTAGAGAATTCCGTGTATATCTTCTCCATTCTTAGAGTTTCTAGCACCTCACGGATGTGACAAGCGTGGTCTCCCTCATTCTTTGAGTAGATCAGGATATCGTCTATGAACACTATCACTGATTTGTTGAGCATCGGTCGACAAACCCTATTCATCAAGTCCATGAATGCTGCTGGAGAATTGGTTACGACAACACGAGGAATTCATAATGCCCATATCGCGTCCGAAATGTAGTCTTTGGGATATCCTGCTCCTTAACCTTAGCTGGTGATAACCTAACCGAATATCGATCCTCGAGAACCAACTTGCGCATTGCAACTGGTCGAACAGATCATCTATCCGAGGTAACAGGTATATATTATTCACTGTGAGCTTATTCAACTCCCTGTAGTCTATACACATTCGCATGCTACCATCCTTCTTCTTCACGAACAGCATCGGAGCACCCCAAGAAGAAATGCTCGGTTTGATAAATTCTTTATGAAGAAGGTGCTGTAATTGGGCTAGCAACTCATTCAACTCTGATGGAGCCAGACGATACAGCGCTTTAGCAACGGGCTAAGCTCCTGGCATGAGATCTATCTGAAACTCTATCTCTCGATCGGGTGGTACCTCCATCAAGTCCTCATGGACCACATCTGGGAAGGCACACACCACGGGCACATCTATCAACTTTACAGTTTCTGCTTTAGCATCTTTAACGTAAGCCAAGTATGCACCACACCCTCATCTCATAAATTGCAAGATCGCTGTTGGTCTCTCAACACAATTTTTGTATCTCACAAACTCACTAATTCACACTCGGTTGATGAAGAGGAATCTCTAACAAAGTTGACAATAATATAATAAGTTGATGAACACAAGAAAGGTTTTCAAGATACTTGTATACATCATTTCTCAACTCAGTATTACAAGACTCTTACAAGCATGGTTACATAAGTTACAATGAGAAACTATATATACTACTATCTACAACTGGTTATACTTGGAAAACCAGCTGGAATTTCCCGCTAAGCAAATACTACATTGCTAGAAGTAAAATATCTAAGATAAAATAATATCCTAGATTAGGTAGTCATGATAGGTCCATGACTTATCTTTTGTCACCAACTAAGTATGGTAACTGTACTAACTGAAAAGATAAACAGTGGATTAAAGTTTGGTCAACTACATGGGAGTAGGAAAAGACCATGCAGTGTATCAGAGTTATCAGCGGATGTCAGACAACCCATACTGATGTCCACTGGTTCATAGTTGATTCTTCCGAAGGCAAACTAGTTTCGGAAAAATAAGTTCTTCCAAAGCCATTTATACTTCGGAAGAATCAACTTCTTCCAGTTCTTCTGCAAGTCATTGTGACTTGATTCTTTGGAAGACTTTGTCTTGGATCTTCTAAGTGTGAATGATTCAGAAGGAGAATTACTTGGACTTCATATACTTTAGAAGACTTGATTCTACCTGTCTCCGGAAGTAAAACCTCTTAGTCTCGAAGGACTTAGTTTTACTTTCGGAAGTTCTTCATACTTAGGCTTCGGAAGATCTTCAACTTGTCTTCCGAAGAGCAGCTTTAGCTTCGGAAGACTTCTTTAATTTTACTTCAAAATTATTCTAAGTGTTGTTTTGGTTGTACTTACTCTTCGGCCAACCTTGCTGCTTCTTCCTTTTCCTTTTGTAGCAAGATTTCCTTCTCCAGTCTTACAAGCTCATCAAGTAGTAGAAGGATGTCTTCATTGACTACTCCCAGGCTGATGAGCCTGTCAATAATCTTCACTCTCCTCTTGTTGTTGATACATTCTTGAGCAGCTGCTACTGCTTTGCTTCTTGCGGCCAACAGCTTCCTAGTATTAACTCTTCCCTTCTTTTTAATCTTTTCCAACCTTTCCTCCTCTACAAGCTCCTCAGCAGTGAGCTTCCTCTTCCCCTTAGGATCAGAGGAAGATTTAGCCTTTGGAGACTCGGGTTTAGAAGACTCAGGTTGGGGAGAGTGGGGTCGGACCTGTGGAGTTTAGGAGAGAGGAGTTGTAAGGCAGTCCTCACTGTTTACCTCAGAGGCTAGGTCCTAAATAGCTTCTATGATGAACAGATCATTGGACGAGTAAGATAGTTCAATTATTCCTTCAGCAGCTTGTATTTCTGCTTCAGAAGTAATTTGAACCGCACTACCTGTCCTTTCTAATTTGGTTACTGGGCCATGAGTTTGTGTATCCCCTTCGAAGCTAATCTTGGGTTCAACAGAGACCGTAGGTTGACCAACTTCCTTTTTGAAGGTAGGTGGTGCACTCAGTCTTTGAAGTTCCTCAACTCCAAAGTAGGCAATCGCTACATCAGAGGAAGGTTGTTCAATGGATGAGCTTATCAAAAATATGGTTAAAAACCTGTTAAGGTCTATAAGTAATTTTGGATCCATTTGACTGGTGATGGGAGCTGGTTAAGGGAAGGTAGTTGCCATGTGTTGCTGTGTGGGTTACAAAGAAGTAATGGCATCAAAGGATGTTGTTGTTATGGCAAGGTATGGTTCCTCATGTCTTTGTCTTTGTACACTCTCTCCTTTTTTGGTAGCATCATCTTGAGAAGTAGATGAGCTAGAGGAAGAAGATAAAGAAACTTGAGTATGTACATGCCTGACAGACTTCTTAATCTGTGTCTCAGCTAGTTGTGCCTTGAGATCTTCAATCTCAAGTTGCTGAGTGGTAGACCTATCCTTTAAAGTCCTAACCTTTGATTCAAGGTTTGAGACTTTAGAAATTAGGTATCTGATAATGAGTTTTAGGGTACCCTCATCTTCTTTAGAAGAATCATTAGGAGATGAGATAACATACCTAGTATGTTCATCTTCACCACCAGTAATGGTTTCTTGGCGCCCTGGATACCCTTGCTTGTTGATGTCTTTTTCAAAGTAATCAATAGGCAAGGTTACCATAGACTCAATCCCACATATGTTACCACTGTCCCGAGAGGTTATTGAAACACTCTCAGTAGTGGCAGCTAAGCCTATATGAGTCACCTCCCACCAGTTTGACTCACCTCAATTGGGTATTGCTGATGTGGGCTAGACATCAGAGGTTCCCTGGGGCTCAGTTGATCTAAAGAGTGGTATGGTAGATCAACATCATGGCTCAAATAGAACATAATATTCTCATCAGGTAGGGTTTATAGGTCAATTTGGGATTGAAAAGGTAAATCTAATGACCCGGGACCTTGGTCAGCATATAAGGGTTCTTCTACGAGAGCAGATGACCCAATGATGTTGGTGTCCCTTTTTAGCTACTCAGGGGAGTGTTGGGACTCACCCTAAGGGCTAAAGGCTTGGGTTGTGGGCTTGTCAGCTTGAGACTGAGGAGGCTCAATGCTAACATTAAGGTTAATGGTGGAGGATGGTAGGACCTATAGCTGAGTGGGAGCCCTGAGTTCCACTCAAGCCTTTTTGGATAGAACAGAGGGGACCTGATCAATCAAAGTAGATTGATCAGGGGTTCGTTTAGGACGTCTAGTGTATGTAATCTTGATTGGGTGCGAAGAAGTGATTGGCATTTTAGCGGTGGTGGCTGATGTGGGTTCATCACCTGCTGGGCTTGCAGGGATGTCACTAGAGAAGTTGATGGACACCTTCTTCAAAGTCTTGAAGATGCTAGGCCACATGTGATGGACCAATAGAACATCTGCATAATGTATTATGTCCTGGTCCAGCTCATAATTGATAATGTGCTGAATGAACCGGGGATACATGTAGAATGGATCCCGAGTGAGATTGCCTCTTAGATTGTTCAGCATAAATTTTGAGTAGTTAAAGTGCAGGCCCTTTACCAACCCGTGGACAAGGCAGCCCAAATCATATAGGATTTGATCCCATCCCCCGAATTTATTGGATAGGCAGTGCAGGACAATGTGCAACAAGAACTTCCAATTGTAGGAGAAGTTGAACTTATAGACTGTAGACTTGTGCATATCGCTGCCATATCTCATCGGAGTGTAAGTGTCTTCCAACTCAGATTTAGGGAACTCAGTAGGGGCACCCTCATCATGAAGCTCCAGATGCTCCCTGATGGTTGATTCAGCAACGATGATCTCATGTCTGCAGATCCTCGAATGGATGACCCATTCAACATTTAGCATTTCATCTTGACCATTAGCCCAGAATTCAGCCATGTGGTTAGAGTAGATGGTGGGGTTAACGATAAGGGCTGTGAAATATGCTGATTGGAACAGAAATTCGATGATAGGGGCAAAGTTGGCATCCTTCAAAGAGTCAAGGATAGCGACCTGATTATGTTGGTGATTTAGGGCCATTATTAAGAGGTAAGGTAAGATTGAAGAAATATGGAAGTGAGTGAAGAAGATGGTGGGAATTTTGGGGCTTTTGCTGTGGTAAAGAAAGTAAAGAGAGAGAGAGTTGGAAATTTTAAATAGGGGTTAAAAAGCAAACCGATAAGGTGAAAAGACAGTTTAGGTTTTGATTTGACAGAGGCGGTAAGATAAAACAATTAAAATATTCCGACAATCATTGTTAAAATCTTACTCTTTACAGAGTGGGGCCCAAAGATTTCCGTTACACAGTAAAGATGTTCTTATGAAGGTAAACTTGCTTCCGAGAGAAAACAATGCTTTTCTCAATATTGTCTTCCAAAGTCATTTTTACTTCCGAAAGCAAACTATGTCTCATTGACAAGTTTGCATCCTAGAGTACAATCTTCTTCCGAGAAAAGAAGTTAGTAAGCTTCGAAAGAAAATTTGATCTGTGATCAATTGTTTTTTCAAGGCTAAAAACTCTTTGGAAGATAATATTTAAGCAGAGGAATTTGCCTTCGGAAGAAGAATAAAGATTTCTTACGAGGGTAAATTTCTCTTTGGAAGTATCTACACTTAGAATTTTGAAGAATGTCTTTTTGTAACAGGGCTTAGATTGTAGTTAGACAACATAGACAAGACATATTAAAAAGGTTTTCAAAAGAGAAGAACTAGTCAATGTTAATCATCCCAATAGTTGTAATTAAATATTTAAATCTTTGTTCATCAAAGGCTTTGGTGAACAAGTCAGCATATTGTTCATTTGAATTTACTTTGACTAACTTTATTAGATTTTTCTCATGAATATCTCTAATGAAATGATACATGATGTCGATATGCTTTGTCTTGGAGTGCTTGACCGGATTCTCTGTGATAGAAATGGCACTCTTATTGTATATGTGGATAGGAGTCTGCATGAAGCTGAAACCATACTCCAGTATCTGATTTTGAATCCATAGCAGTTGAGCACAACAACTCACAGCAGCAATGTATACAGCTTCAGCAGTTGATGTTGATACACATGATTCCTTCTTGCATTGCCAGGAGATAATCCTTCCACCAAGAAATTAACATCCTCCGGATGTAGGTTTCTTGTTGATGTTCCAGCCACCATAATCACTGTCAGTGTACCCATAAAGATTGAAGTCTTTATTCTTAGGATACCATAGACCCAGTTTAGGAGCTCTATTAAGGTATCTAAGAATTCTCTTGGCAGCAATTAAGTGAGACATCTTGGGAGCAGCCTGATATCTTGCACAGATGCAGGTTGCAAACATAATATCAGGTTTACTTGCAGTGAGATACATTAGAGATCCAATAATCACCCTGTACTGATGCTGATCAGTATCCTCCCCCTCAGAATCAGGATAAAGATTGTGATTTCTGGGTATGGGTGTCTTGGCTAGCTTACAATCTTTCATCTCATATCTTTCTAAGATGTCCTTGACATACTTAGATTGATTAATGAAGAACCTTTCTTCCATCTGCTTCACTTGAATTCTAAGGAAGAAATCCATCTTTTCCATAGAACACATCTCAAACTTCTTCCTCATGATGCTTTCAAAGTCTTTGCATATTTGGTCATTTGAGGAATCAAATATGATGTCTTCAACATAGACTTGAACAAGCAGCATATCCTTCCCGGACTTCTTTATGAATAATGTCTTATCTATGGTGCCTCTGGTGTAGCCATTCCTAAGAAGAAACTGAGACAGGGTCTCATACCACAGCCTAGGTGCTTGATGCAGCCCATAGAGAGCTTTATCTAGTTTACACACAAAGTTGGGGTGCTGTGGGTCTTTAAATCCAGATAGCTGACACACATAGACTTCTCTATCAATATGACCATATAAAAATGCACATTTGACATCAAGTTGATAGATAGTGAAGTTCTTGGATACTGTGAAAGCAAGGAAGATTCTCACAGCCTCAAGTCTTGCAACAGGTACAAAGACATCAGTGTAATCTATTCCTTCTTACTGTGTGTATCCTTGAACAACAAGTTTGTCCTTGTTCTTGATGATCAAACCTCTATCATCTCTCTTATTTCTGAATACCCACTTGGTGCTAATGGGGACTTGGCCAGGTGGTAATGGACACAAGTTCCCTACCTTTTTCCTCTTGAACTGAAGCAAATCCTCTTGCATAGCTTCAATTCAATTGTTGTCCTTGAGGGCTTATTTCACCTTCTTTGGTTCTACATGAGAGAGAAAGCATGAGTACAAGCAGACATTCCCATTATGGGTCTGACTTCTAGTTCTCACACCTTCTGAGACATACCTAATAATGTTCTCAGCTGGGTGAGTGTTGTGTATCCTAAGCCCAGGGATCACATCTAGTTGCATAGATAGATCTAGATTCGAGAAGTTTTGCTTAGGGTTTTGAACACCATGACCAGCTGAGGTCTCACACTTATTCAATGAGGATTTAATGAATGTGTGATTGCCTCAATGATATTCTACTGAGAAGTAGTATCAATAGTTTCCTGTTCCTCCAGATTACTGTCTTCATTAGCTTGGTGTTAAATGCTAGAGTTGTCAGCTAATGAGTTTTGAGGCTCAGTTGGCTGACAACTTGTTTGTAGCTCCATGATTTCCTAATATGTTCAAACTTTCAGGATTTCCAGTCGTGGGAGCTTGTTCTTTAATTCCTCTTGGAGAACTAGAAATAGGTCTGGGTAACTCAAACATTTGATCTTTATAGATGTCTCTTTGAGTTCCTATTCTAGCTAAAACACTCTCACAAGATGGTTTAGAATAGTTTGGAAACAATTCTAGATTGAAGACATGATTAGGCCCACTCCCTCGAACACAAGGAGTGTGCTTATTAACAACATTGTTGGATGATATCTCAAATTGTTGATTTTAATATTATACACTCTATAAGCAATAGAGGTTGAGGAGTATCCAACAAAGATAACATCATTTGAGTTTTCAGCAAATTTTGCTAAATTGTCTTTTGTGTTGAGTATGGTACCCTGTTGCCAAAGGACCTAAGAAATCCAATGAATGGTGGCCTCTTGTTCCATAATTCATAAGGGGTCTTTCCATGGGGCTTAACAATGAGAACCCTATTCAGCACATAACATGCAGTGCTGACTGCCTCTGCCCAAAAAGTTAGAGGCAGCTTTTAATCAGCTAACATGGTTCTTGCAGCCTCAATAAGTGTCATGTTCCTGCTTTCAGCAACACCATTTTGTTGAGGAGTTCTAGGAGCACTGTATTGTCTGGCGATCCTTTTTGAGTTGCAGAACGAGTCAAGAACTTGATTCTTGAACTCAGTCCCTTGATCACTTCTAATGATTTTTACCCTGTGATCTTTTAGATTTTCAATATTAAGAATAAAAGATTTTAAAGTTTCAGCCGTTTCATCTTTAGTTCACAAAAAGAATACCCATGTAAATCTTTTAAAATCATCAAAAATCACAAGGCAGTATGATTTCCTTCCAATGTTCATTATACTTATAGGACCAAAAAGATCCATGTGCAATAAGTGTAATGGAGTGGTGATAGAGTTAACTTCTTTGGATTTTTGTGAAGCCTTGTGTTGTTTTCCTTTCAGGCAAGCAACACAGTTTTCTTTATAGAAAAATTCCTTTTTAGGCACACCATGTACCAAATTATTTTTAACCAGCTTATTCATGGTTTTAAAATTAACATGGCACATTCTTTTATGTCAAAGAGTTGACTCATCATGATTAGCTTTAGAAAGAAAGCATGATACTTCACCCAGTGGAGAAGCATTGTTCATATCAAGCTTGTACATATCCCCTCTCCTGGGAGATCTAAGAAGCACCAATTCCTGAGAAATTGTCATCCCGTGTTTAAGGATAATGCAATCATGTTCTGTGAAAAGAATTTGGTGCTTTTGATCATAGAATTGAGAAACACTCAAGAGATTGTGTTCAAGCTGTTTGACAAAGTTTACTTTGTCAATGTTTGACTTACCATTGGATACACTACCTCTACCAGAAATGTATCCTCCGACTTCACCTCCAAACTGAATAGGACCTCCATCAAAACATTCAAATTATTGTACGAGATATTTGTTCCCTGTCATGTGCCTGGAGCATCCACTATCCACAATCTAGACATTTCCATTTTTGTCATGTGGATGTCCTTGCACATAAGGTGAAATGATTAGTTATTGTTGGAAACCCAAGCCTTGTTGGTCTTGGGTTCTTCCAATATAGATGATATAACTGAACCAAATTGTATGCATAGGGGTTTAATTATAGTTTGTGAAGAAGAGGCTTAGGCTGCAGCATCTTTTCTGGTTTTCCATTCCATCCTATGGTTGACCTGTGTTGATGAGCCTGAGGAGGCTTGTGCAACATGACTTGCTTTCGAAGCTTCTTTCTTTTCGGAAGAAGTCTTCACCACCTTTTCTTCAGAAGTAGCCTTTTTCTGGGAAGGTTTCAAAGAAATGTTTTTGTTTCTTTGTTTCCCTTTTTGCTTGTCTTCCAAAGCTATTTTCCTTTCAGAAGAATGAGTTTCTTCTGAAAGCAACTTGGCTTTGGAAACAAGCTTTCCTTTCCTTAACACTTGGACCATATGGTAAGGTCTAAATGTGAAACCATCCTTGACTCCTTCTTTCTTAACATTGGTTGCATAATGTGTGCTTGCTGGATTGTAGTAACAATCTTTAGCCATGTGGTTATGCAGGCCACATATTATGCATTTAATGTTAATCTTGGTGGGACATGTGGGCTGTTGTTTCTTGCACTTCTTCTCTTCTTTAACTGTCTTTCCCTTTAGTTTCTGATCCTTTAGCTGGATAGGAGTGCTGGTACCACTCTCCTTTCCTGAATCAGAACTTCCAACCACTTGGAATCCAGCTGAGATGAATACAACCTTTTTGCCTTGGGTCTGTTTCATCTTAGTCTCATCCACCTTTTTGGCAGTTTTTCTTGCTGCCCTGATTTGGTTCTTTCTTGCTTTGGTGGTAAAGGGTTTATCAACTGTGGGGATGTGGTTTTCTACCTTATCCTTCTCTATGATGGTTTCCATTATTGCATCATTCTTCTGCTCACTAGGTAGTGGATCAGTAGTTGGAACCTCTTGCTCATCAGTACCACATCTTGGCTGTCTAATAGACATAAGAGAGTATGGTGGAGCAATTTCATTGGATCCCAACCCACTTTTGTTTTTATAAATTACCTTGGAGTGGGAGGATGATGCTATAATGGTGTTGAAGTTATGCTCTTGAATAGCATACTTCTCTGCTTTAGCCTCAGCTATGACTAGCTGGGCTTGAGCTTCAGTCAACTTGGATATTAGATCTTTTATTTGAGTCCTATAGTTGGTGTGTTCATGTTTTGAAGAGGAAACAGTTTTCTCTAACTCTTTAATTTTGAGTTTGTAGTCAGATTCTGCTCTCTTAAAATCAGATTTTAAGATATTTAAAGACTCAATATCAGATGTAATTTCCATGTTGTGGTCCTGATATAATTTAACCTTAGCAATACAAGCTGGAGTACAGAGGTGTTCATATACCTTGCTGTCTTTAGTTCTAGCCATGAGAGCTTGAGCAGGAATGACATCTTGCACCATAAAGCTCCAATCAACCTCTTGAGCAACAGCAGCAGTTTGTGGCCCTGTAGGTTTGGTTCCAGCCTTTGGGGTAGCAGGATGTTGGGAGGCTTGAGCTGTTCCAGGATTAGATCTTGGAGCTTTACATTCCCTAGCAAAGTGACTGGTTACAGTTGTAACATTTGACCTTGCTTTTGTCAAACCTTAATTTGCTATTGGTTGGGTTCTAAGGAAATTGCCTTCCGGTTCTTTTGAAGAACTTTTTTGCTCTGTAGGTTAAAAGAGCTATTTGTTGGACAATGTCCATGTATTCAACATCATCTGGGCTAAAACACTCTAGATCATCAAAACAGTATTGCAAATCTCCAGAGTTCTCATTCCCTAAAGCAAAAGCACAACTCTCTTGGAAGGGAGTGTGTTGAGCTTGTTGAGACCTGGGTGTCTCAGGGAAAGTGATGTATGGCCTAGAGGATGATGATGGCTATTAGGGGTAGTTCAGGTACAACTGAGGCTGGGGAGTTCTTGATCCTTTAGCAACATGTAGAGCATTGTTGACTGCAGGATTTGAGGGTCTGATCATCTGTTGGCTCATCTGAGTCTCCATCTCCATACGGTATCCATCAAGGATGCCGTACAGTTCAGTCATAGTGAGAGTGTTAAAATTTTTGGTTCTCTTAATTGAGACACAGGAAAAAGTCCACTCATGAGGAAGTGCTCTCATAAATTTTCTCACTATGTCTCTTTTCTCAAGAGCAACTCCCATAGCATAAAGAGAGGTGATCAAGTCCATATACCTGAAGTATTATTGGCTCAAGGTCTCACCAACAATATAAGTGATGTTTTCAAACTTTTGCTTCAACATATCCTTCTTGGTCTCCTTGGATTCAGTGGAACCGGAGTACATCAGCTTCAAAGCATCAAAGAGTTCTTTGGCGATCTCGCATTGCTTAAAGCCTGCCATTATGGAGTTTGGTATGGCAGTGAGCAATACGGTCATCGCTTTGTATTCGATGTCCAACCTCTTGAAGTCTTCATCAGAGTAGTTTTTAACAGCTTTCTCAATCATGGTGCCATTACCAGCCGGATCCGCCACCTTTGGTTTGTAAGGACCATGAGTGACAGATCTCCACATGCGGCTGTCTTGGTACTTGATAAAACCTTCAGTTCGTTTGCACCAAGTTACAAAATCATCAGGGGTGATGATAGAAGCCTTGGTCATGGTTCCTATTTCAGACTCAGAAAACTTTTGGTTAAGAGCCATTTGATTGAAGTGAGTAAGTGTGAGGAAACAAGGGTGATTTAGGATGGTTAGATCGCACAATCAAGAGCCTGAAAAGCAATGATACCAATTACAGGATTGGTGTTGGTCTTTCAACACAAGTTTTGTATCTCATAAACTCACTAATTAACACTCTGTTGATGAAGAGGAATCTCTAACTAACTTGAAAATAATATAATAAGTTGATGAACACAAGAAAGGTTTTCAAGATACTTGTATATATTATTTCTCAACTCAGTATTACAAGACTCTTACAAGCATGGTTACATAAGTTATAATGAGAAACTATATATAGTACTATTACAGCCGGTTATACTTGGAAAAGTAGCTGGAATTTACCGCTAAGCAAATATTGCTAGAAGTAAAATATCGAAGATAAAATAATATCATAGATTAGGTAGTCATGACAGGTCCATGACTTACCTTTTATCACCAACTAAGTATGGTAACTATACTAACTGAAAAGATAAATAGTAGATTAAAGTATGGTCAACTACATGGGAGTGGGAAAAGGCCATGTAGTGTATTAGAGTTGTTAGTGGATGTCAGACAGCCCATACTTATGTCCATGGTTCATAGTTGATTCTTCCGAAGGCAAACTAGCTTCTGAAGAATAAATTCTTCCAAAGCCATTTATACTTTGGAAGAATAAACTTCTTTCATGTCTTCTGCAAGTCTTTGTGACTGCATTCTTCGAAAGACTTTGTCTTGGATCTTCTAAGTGTGAATGTTTCGGAAGGAGAATTACTTGGTCTTCATATACTTCGGAAGACTTGATTCTACCTTCGGAAGTTCTTCATATACTTTGTAAGTAAAACCACTTTGTCTCGGAATACTTAGTTTTACATTCGGAAGTTCTTCATACTTAGGCTCCTGAAGATATTCAACTTGTCTTCAGAAGAGCAGCTTTAGCTTTAGAAGACTTCTTCAATTGTACTTCAAAATTATTCTAAGTGTTGTTTTGGTTGCACCAGCCTCATATGATCCAACATAAACTTTTCTGCCTTTACATGGATATCATCTTTGGAACTTCTCACACTTTATCAATGTAAATCGTGACTATTCTACCATCAGGCGTTCTTATTTAAATCAACTTCCTCTGGCAAACTATATTAGCCTCGTAGGCGGCTAACTAGTCCATACCCAACACAACGTCAAATCCTCCTAGGGTCATAACAAACAAACTAGCGAGGAATATATGACCTTCCAATTCTATGCTACAATCCTCTAAGGCCTCAGTTATCATAGTAGTCTTTCTAATGGCAGTTTCTACTTCAAGCACATGATCTATTTCTTTGGCCTTAGCATTCACAACATCATAGAAGGTAGCAGCTATGAAACTCTTACTTACACCAAAATCAAAAAGAACAGAAGCAAGTATGTTGTTAACCAGAAACCTACCTGACACAACATCAAGTTTCACTCTGGCCTCCTCTCTGGTCATCGTGAAAGCTTTAGCCTTGGCCCCTGGCTTATCACCAGCTTTCTTTTCTTTCTCAGTCTCCTTTCCTCTAGTCGAGTCAACCACTTTCATACACCCACTGGAGAGTGGCAATAGCATCACCCTTGCCATCCAGGGATAGAGGATTGCACCCCTTGAAGATGCAATACGAACACCTTTTAGCTATATCCCCATTAGTTTCATCCCCCTCATCCTTTTCATCCTTCTCCAAGCCTTCCAAGGCACCTTCACCGTCTTTCTTGCTAGCTTTGTTCTTTGCCTCCAAAGTTCACTCCTTGGTTACCTCCTTCATGGCCTCAGTCATGATTGAAGGCATGATGTCCTGAAGGATCTTATAGACCTCTTCGGAGATAGCCTCCCTAACAACAGGCTCCAAGGTAATCCTCTCTTCAGGATGATGAGATTTTTTCCTCGCTAGAAGTGTGAACAGAATCAACATGCACCTCCTCAGTCATCTGCCTCTGGTTTCTGGTGACTGGCAGTCTACCCCTACCACAACGAGCACCTCATCGTGTGGCTTTACTTCTAATAATAGCTTGCTATAAGATAAGAAAGGCTAACATTATTATTCTACATAATAGTTCAGATCATGTCAAGTAATGTAAGTTTCTAATGACAGTGGCCAGTTGAAATTAACTACTTACTTTACTCTTCATGTTCTAAACGTTTCCTATCCTGTGTCACATCAGCTCTCAATCTCACTAAGAGCACTATAACCTCAAGGAACCTTTATCAGTCATAACCCTCCTGACATGGAGCTACTGGCACTGGCATCCCTTAATTGTTCCCATTATCAGTTCGAGTCTAGACATCGAAGTGTTTAAATCTCTCAAACTATTGCTCTGATACCAACTTGTAAGGCCCTGTTCCAGGAAACCTCACAGTTGGATTTGAACTTCAGAAACACAAGTTCTCGAACATCAAAAATTCATTAATATACATAGCGGAACATACAAAATTTCAATTGTTAAATCATTAACATCAAAAGATCACTTTAGCTATCTATCTAAAGTTCTATGCTAGGATGCCAGTCTCTTTCATGTTCCAGGTAGCTCTCCCATCCATGCCAAGCTCACCCCAAAATGTATAGAATACTTGTCAATCTAATATGCATACAAAAGTCAGCGACGCTGAGTGAGCTCTAGGTTTACTTTAACGAAAATTTATCATGAACATACACTTTAACATACTTTAACATTGCATAAACATCCACTTTATTAAACAACTTATTGAACTTGTTCGATAACTATACTTTAGCTTTTACTTTAACAATTACTTTATCATCATGTTACCCATACTTTATCTATACTTTATCATCCTGTTACCCATACTTTATCTATACTTTATCATCATGTTACCCATACTTTATCTATACTTTATCCTTGTGTTACCCATACTTTATCTATACTTCATCATTGTGTTACCCATACTTTATCTTTACTTTAGCTTTATTCGTTTACTTTATCTTTGAACTTAGCACAAAGCTTAGCTCCTTTATTAGGTGAGAACGCAACAAATGCCATTCTCTTTTAGCAGGCGGGCATACCCAAAGTATAGCCCCTATATGAGCACACCTATGTGTAGCTCCTATGTGAGAATGCACCAAGCATAACTCCTTTAGCGGTTTAAGCACACCAATGTGTAGCTCCTATGTGGGAATGCACGAGGCATAACTCCTTTAGCAGGTTTGAGCACACCAATGTGTAGCTCCTATTTGAGAATGCACGAGGCATAACTCTTTTGGCTGACGGGCATACCCAAAGTATAGCCCCTATGTGAGCACACCGATGTGTTGCTCCTATGTGAGAATGCACTAAGCATATCTTCTTTAGCTGGCAGGCATACTCAATTTATAGCCCCTATGTGAGAACACTGATGTGTAGCTCCTATGTGAGAATGCAACGAATACAATTCTCCATTAGCAGTGCTTGCAAGACTTCTTTAGCGCGCTTTAATGTTTTCACAGCTGTGCTTTATCGGGTAACAAGATAACTGTTCTTGAATTATTATTATTCAAGTTTTTTAACGTTTCACATGTGACTTTATCATCGCTCTTTAGCCTTTAACTATAATATATATATATATATATATATATATATATATATATATATATATATATATACTTACTTACTTTAATTCTTTAGCATTAAGTTCATCATTAAATCATCATTAACACACGTTATACGGGGGTAACATAACACGTAACAGTCCAAGGTTTTCACGCGAGAACATCCACATTCGCGTGATAACTCCTCTTTTGCGCATGAACTCTTCCTCCACGCGAGAACATTTACATTCACGCGAGTACTTTTGAAAAGTGAGCGTTAGTCGTGAAATCTACAATTGGCGCGAGAACTCGCTTCCTGCACGATAACTTTTCTGCTGCACGTAACTTTATCCACAAGTTATCACACCTTTAACCACTTTAACGCCCAAAACGTGCTATAACAGTTTATATTATCATACTATATCAAAACATTCATTAAGGTAGGCATATTAGCCCTAAAACATGGAAAAATAATTGATAGAGGGGTCTAGAACTCACTTTGCACACAAACAACACTTAAACCGAGAGTGTCCAAGAAGAAGCTACATAATCATGCTCAATATCATTACATACGGTTCATACATTCATAAATACATCGAATATCGACGAATACAAACCTTTGACACCACCTAGCACCAACTTCTCTATTCTCAAGTACAACAGCAGGACTTTTCGCATGAAGTGGAGAAGATTGGGTGTCTGGGCCTATTTATAGTGTCTCTCTCTCCTCGCAGTTGTTCTCACTCGAGAACCTCCAGTCGCGCGAGAACTGCCTCTACGCGAGAACTTTATGACTCGCGTGAGAATGCAACCCTTCGCGCCAGAACTTCACCTTCATTCAAAAATTCGAGTCCTTACAAGTCCACCGCCCTTATTTGGGTTTCGTCCCTAAAACCCGTTATTCACCAAACAACTGAGGGTAATGCTGTCTCATCTCATCTTCAGATTCCCAAGTGGACTCTAACCCCTTTCTATGCTTCCATTGTACTCGAATGAGTGGAACTACTTTATTCCTCAATCGTTTCTCCTTTCTATCTATTATTGCTACGGGCTCTTCCACGTAGTTTAGTCTGTCATCAACCTCCACATCTTCTAGTGGAACATGAGCATCTTCGTCTGCTAGACACTTACGCAGATGTGATACGTGGAAGGTAGGATGAATTCCACTCAACTCATCTAGTAGTTCTAGCCTATATGCCACTTCGCCCACACAGGCTACTATCTTGAAAGGCCTAATAAATCGAGGGCCTCACTTCCTCTCTTTCTGAATCGAATGATTTCTCTCCAAAGGGACACCTTCAGCATCACTCTATCACCGACGTTAAACTCGATCGGTCTTCGACGTTTGTCGGCATAGGATTTCTGCCTATCTTTGGTAGCTTTCATATAGGCTTTAATTCTGCCTAACTTCTCATTGGTCATTTTGATAACCTTGATACTCCCCAACACCTTCTGTCTGATTTCCCCCCAATAAACAAGGGTTCTATATTTCTGACCATAGAGCATCTCATACGGGGGCATACCAATACTGGCATGGTAACTGTTATTGTATGAGAACTCCGCCAATGGTAGGTGACTATCCCAGCTCCCACCAAAGTCTATGATACATGCCCGAAGCATGTCCTCTAAGGTCTGGATAGTTCTTTTGGATTGGCCGTCCGTCTGTGGGTGGTATGCTATACTGATGTGCAATCTGGTTCCCATCGCATCGTTGAACTTCTTCCAAAATTTGGATGTAAACCGCGTATCTCTATCCGAGACAATCGACACCGACATACCATGATGGGTAACTATCTCATTGATGAACAAATCAGCTAGCCGTTTTGAGTTATACGTCTCTTGGATGGGTAGAAAGTGAGCACTTTTCGTCAGTCTGTCTACTATGACCCATATGGCATCATATCCTTTAGCTGTACAAAGTAGATTCGTTATAAAATCCATAGTAATATGCTCCCACTTCCATTCGGGAATTTACAAGGGTTGGATTTTCCTGTATGGCTTCTAATGCTCAGCCTTAACCTATAGACAGGTCAGGCATCTTTCTACATACCTTGCTATGTCGGCTTTCATTCCCGGCCACCAATAATTCCTCTTCAGGTCTTGGTACATTTTGTTGGTTCCCGGATGAATGGAGTAGCGGGTCTTTTGGGCTTCGTCTAACACTTTCTCTCGTAGACCTCCATGACTAGGGATCCACGTACACTCGAATCTGGTTTTGACACCATTGACGTTTTCTTCCAGATTTGCAACCTGCCATTTCATCCTCTCCTCATTAACATGTTTGGGTTCTAGAGCTTCTTTTTGAGCTTCACAGATTTGCTTTATCATGTCAGGAGTCACAATCAACTGGTAAGATCTTACCCGAATTGGTTCCCGGTTTTCCTTCCGGCTTAGGGCATCAGCTACCACGTAAGCTTTACCTAGGTGATAATGAATCTCACAGTCATAGTCTTTTATGAGCTCCAACCATCTCCTCTATCTCATATTAATATCCTTCTACTCGAAGAAATACTTTAAGCTTTTATGGTCCTTAAAAATCATACATTTGACACCATATAGCTAGTGTCTCCATATTTTTTAATGTGAATACCACAGCAGCCAGTTCTAGATCATGGGTAGGGTAGTTCACTTCATGAATCTTTAACAATCGAGATGCGTACGCTATGACTTTGCCTCGCTGCATTAGCACGCATCCTAACCCTTAATAAGAAGCATCAATATATAAAACCAAGTCCTCATTCCCTTCTGGTAGCGTTTGCACTGGAGCTTGTGTCAACCTTCTCTTTAACTCCATGAACGCATTTTCTTGGTTGTCGCCCCATTCAAACTTCTTATCCTTCCTTGTCAACTTGGTCAGCGGTGAGGCAATCTTGGAAAAATCCTGAATGAACCTCTTGTAATAACCCGCCAATCAGAGGAAGCTTCAGATTTCAAATGGCGTTTTAGGCGAATTCAACTTCATCACCGCCTCCACTTTAGCAGGATCAACCATGATTCCTTCTAGGTTAATCACATGACCCAAAAACTGCACCTCGCGTAACCAAAATAAGCATTTGGAGAATTTCGTGTACAACTTTTCCCTTCTTAGAGTTTCCAGCACCTCACGGATGTGACAGGCGTGGTCTCCCTCATTCTTTGAGTAGATCAGAATATCGTCTATGAACACTATCACTAATTTGTCGAGCATCAGTCGACAAACCCTTTTCATCAAGTCCATGAATGTTGCAGGAGCATTGGTTAGACCAAACGACATCACAAGGAATTCATAATGCGCATATCGCGTCCAAAACGCAGTCTTTGGGATATCCTACTCCTTAACCTTTAGCTGGTGATAACCCGACCAAAGATCGATCCTCGAGAACCAACTTGCGCCTTGCAACTAGTCGAATAGATCATCTATCCGAGCTAATGGGTATCTATTCTTCACCATGAGCTTATTCGGCTCCCTGTAGTCTATACACATTCGCATGCTACCATCCTTCTTCTTCACGAACAACACCAGAGCACCCCAAGGAGAAATGCTCTGTCTGATAAATCCTTTATCAAGAAGGTCCTGTAATTGGGCTAGCAACTCATTCAACTCTGATAGAGCCAGACGATACGGCCCTTTAGCAACGGGCTGAGCTCCTGGCACAAGGTCTTTCTGAAACTCTATCTCCCGATCGGGTGGTACCTCCGTCAAGTCCTCAGGGAGCATATCCGGGAAGGCACACACCACGGGCACATCTGTCAACTTTATAGTTTCAGCTTTAGCATCTTTAACGTATGCCTAGAATGCACCACACCCTCATCTCATAAACTTTTCTTCCTCTATCGTGGATATCATCTTTGGAACTTCGCAGACTTTATCGCCGTAAATCGTGACTATGCTACCATCAAGCACTTTCATTTGAATCATCTTCCTCTGGCAAACTATATTAGCCTTATAGACAGCTAACCAGTCCATACCCAACACAACGTCAAATCCTTCTAAGGTCATAACAAACAACCTAGCGGGGAATCTATGACCTTCCAATTCTATGCTACAATCCTCTAAGGCCTTAGTTATCTTAGTAGTCTTTCCATTGGCAGTTTCTACTTCAAGCACATGATCTATTTCTTTGGCCTTAGCATTCATCACATCATAAAAGGTAGCAGCTATGAAACTCTTACTTGCACCAGAATCATAAAGAACAGAAGCAAGTATGTTGTTAACCAGAAACATACCTGACACTATATCAGGTTCCGCTCTGGCCTCCTCTCTGATCATTGTGAAAGCCCTAGCCTTGGCCCTTGGCTTGTCACCAGCTTTCTTTTGTTTCTCAGTCTCCTTTCCTGTAGTTGAGTCAACCACTTTCAAACACCCACTAGAGAGTGGCAATAGCACCACCCTTGCCATACAGGGATGGAGGATTCCACCCCTTGAAGATGCGATACAAACACCCTTTAGCTAAATCCTCATTAGTTTCATCCCCCTCATCCTTCCCATCCTTCTCTGAGCCTTCCCCCGCACCTTCACTGTCTTTCTTGCTAGCATTGTTCTTTGCCTCCAACGTCCACTCCTTGGTTACTTCCTTCATGGCCTCAGTCATGATCGAAGGCATGATGTCCTGAAGGATCTTGTGGACCTCTTTGGCAATAGCCTCCCTAACAATAGGCTCCAAGGTAATCCTCTCTTTTGAATGATGAGAGTTTCCTCGCTAGCAATATGAACAGAGTCCACATGCACCTCCTGAGTCATCTGCCTCTGGTTTCTGGTGACTGGCGGTTTACGCCTACTACCACGAGCACCTCATCGAGTGGTTTTTCTTCCAACCATAGCATGCTATAAGATACGAAAGGCTAACATTACCATTCTAGGTAATAGTTCAGATCAAGTCAAGTAATGTAAGTTTCTAATGACAGTGGCCAGTTGAAATTAACTACTTACTTTACTCTTCATGTCCTAAACGTTTCGTATCCTGAGTCATATCAGCTCTCAATCTCACTACGAGCACTATAACCTCAAGGAACCATTATCAGTCATAACCCTCCTGACATGGAGCTACTGGCACTGGCATCCATTAATTGTTCCCATTCTCAGTTCGAGTCTAGACATCAAAGTATCTAAATCTCTCAAACTATGGCTCTGATACCAACTTGTAAGGCCCTGATCCATGAAACCTCATAGTTGGATTGGACATCAGAAACACAAGTTCTCGAACATCAAAATTTCATTAAAATACACAGTGGAACTGTAAGGCCCCGTTTCGGAAACACCACAGTTGGTCAATCATTGCATAAAAACATTTAAAAGATACATCATTATCGCAGCGGAATTTAAAAACTTCTCATTTATAAGTTAAAACATATCATTTCATTACATCATTCAAGTAAATTTCAAAATACAACATCATATCAAAATGTGAATGCCAGCCTCAAAACGCTCCCAGTAGCTTATAAATCCATGCCTGCACCTCCTCAGCATCAACACAAAAACCTACCAACTATCATGCATACAAAAAGTCGGCGACGCTGAGTGAGTTCTAGTTTTATAAATAAAATACCTTACTTTCATTAAAACATAACCTTTACATTCGTTCGTGATCACACATCATACGTACACATTGATAATAATTATTATTATCTTCATCATCCTTCAACATCATTCAATCATTACATCTCTCACCATCATCCAGATCCTGTCTCATGCAATACCCCTGACTCATGCTTGAAAGCTGATACTGTGCAGTGGCTTGTAAACAAACCCCCAACTCATGCTCAAAAGTTGACGTAGTACTGGGGTACGCGACAAGGATCTCATCTAGTATGCATCAACTACTGAATTGACTTTATCTTCAGTATTTGTCATGTTTGGTTCCTTGTTAAGAGATTGTTTAGTACTATAATAATCATGAGACTCTTCATCTAATGAGTCATAATGAGCAAGAGATGGTTGACCCACATTGTTTGTGGTACTAGCATCTGCTTCTGCTGAATGTGGCTGGACTGTATTAGTAGATAACGGTTGTGACTGATCCCTTGTGATAGATCTACCCTGTGGTCTTTAGCACTTGGAACTTATACGCCTGTTGATCTTTTGAGAGATTCTCCTGAAACATTCTCAATCAAATAGTTAAATGCATTTGTGAATCAATTTAGACAAACATCCAACTTAGGTTATTTCCAACACTATTTGAAGAATTTTCATCAAATATGACATTTTCAGATTACTCAATAGTGTGATCAACTTTGGTGTATACTCTATAAGCCTTTGCTTAGGATGAGTACCCTACAAAGAACCCATCTACTGATTTCTCAGCAAACTTGGATAAATGATCTTTGGTATTAATATAGGTGCATGGACATCCAAAAGGTTCGAGGAACCCTATGAATGGTCTTCTCTTATGCCACAATTCATAAGAGGTTTTTCCATGTGTCTTGACTATTAACACTTTGTTCTAAACATAGCACGCAGTGCTGATTGTTTTAGCCCAGAATGTTATAGGAAGTTTGGAGTCAGACAAGATTGTGCTTGTAGCCTCAATAAGTGTCTTATTTCTTCTCTCAACAACTTTGTTTTGCTGATAAGTTCTATGAGCACTATATTGCCTTGTAATACCTTTGGATTCACAAAAAGAATCAAGGTTTTGGTTTTTGAATTTAGTACCCTGATCTGTCACACCCCGAAAAACGCACCGGAAGGACATGCGTGTGATGAAGATAACAGAAGTTGGATTATTTCCAATAATTATCAAGCAAACAAATCATGGATACTATTGTTAAATATTAATATAAAAATTTATTGCATTGTCACGAGTAGTCATTTTAAAAACATAACTTCAACAGTAACACATAACATTGTTTAAACATTAACAAAAGATTTTAATCGGCAACGGAATTGGGCCCCAAATCTGGCATCCAAATTTGATAAGTTTGCCATTAAAACCCTTTTCATTCCCATATATGCTTAATCACCTAAAAAACATGCCCAAAAGTTTATTAGCAAAAAGCTGGTGAGTTAACAGGTTTATATATAAAAAAAGTTATCATAATTTCCCTTTTATAAAATGATATGATTATCCTAGAATCAACCCCTGGATCGTCAAGGACTAGCTAGGTCCACTAACTATGATCGCAACCAAGAGCCCCATAATCAAACCAAGACACAAAGTCCCTCAAATCATTTCAACATATATTCCCTCCTTCTAAACCGACCGGCGTTACCGATCACGAGGGCGGTTGTCAAACCCAATAGATCTACCAATATATCCTGTGGCCCTCCCAGGGTTAATGATTATGGAAGATGACAGTCGTGCACAAATAATAAAACAACTCAAGGCCATCATAAAGATCATGCAGTTATTCTATAATTAAATCATATCACACATAAAACGTTATAGCATGTGTTCCCCCAAAATAGTTAAATAAAACGCTATTTAAAAATAGGGGCTGTGAAAACTCACCTTAAAATGTGACAAGAAGATGGTCTAAGCAAAATCGAGCACGGTGAATACAAATGACCAATTAACGTCCTATACACGAAGGATCTATTAATTGTCGAGTAATAAGTCTAATACGTAAGTTGTTTACCCAACTTACTAGACTTGTCTTGAAATTCATTTTTAAAAGACCCGTTGGTGACTTTTGGTTTAGCTTAATAATTTATATTATAAGTGATAAATATTAGTTTATTTAAATGACAACCACAAAACACACACTCAAAATAAGCACATAAAAGTTATATAAAAACAAAAACATAAAATTTACTAAGTTATGTATTAAACAAACAATTAATTAATTAGTTAATTAATTAAATATTAATTTATAATAATATTTTATTTAAGATTGGATGAGATTCAGCTCTAGGTCTAGGTTGTGTTGTCTTAGGGGGTTCAACCTTGACCTCAACTTCAGGTTGAGCTGGACTTGGTGGAAAATGCAAGTCAACAAGCTCTCCCTTCTTAATCTTCTGCTTGATCACTCTGATATGCTTATCTATAGTGGATATAGAAATTGGAACAAGTCTCCTTCTGGAGAATCCATACAGCTTCAAGAAGCTCATCATCTTTTGTTTGTTAGCAGACTTCTTTTGGCTTTTTTGGATGATGGCTCTTGAGTTTGCAGCTTCTTCCCTTAGTTTTCTCTTAGCAGCCTTTTATTCCTTGATGACTTATTGCTCCAGCTGCTTGAGATACTCAAATTCAACATATGATAAGGGAAGAAATACAGATGGCTGATAGAGTCCTATGGCACTTAGGTAGTTGATCATGTTCAGTCTATCATGTTCCCTGTCTACCTGAGGTTGTTCAGTTGCCACAGCCTCTTTCTCAGGACTTTCTTGAACTGGGGAGAGGGTAGGAGCATGCTTGTAGAGCCTTTTCTGTCTCCTTTCTTCCTTGTTCTTAAGGAGCAATGCTACATCCTCTGCCTCCTTCTTCTCCTTGGACATTTTTTATCAGCCAGTTCATTCAGTTCATCTAAGGAGAGAGAGAGTAGTTCATCCACATTGTAGTTTCTATTCCCCAAGTAGTTTATCCTGGCTGCCCTCAACTCATCATACTGAGTGTTTCGCCTGGGGGCAACCCTGATGGTAGCTTCCATGAAACCTAGAGACCCTCTTGAACTTTCTCCCATTAGCTTCCTCTTCCTCTCTCTTTCCTCCTCCTCAATCTCTTCAGGAGTCAGTTTCTTTTTCCCTTTGTCACTCACAGGCCTTGGTGACTCAGGGTGGAGAGAGCTTTGGCCTTTATTGCTTGATTCAGCAGCCAAGCTCTAGCTAGAGAGAGGTTGTGAAGCACCTTAACCAGCTGGTGCCTCACTGAGGGTAATGGGTGCTAAAGAAGTTCCTATCTCAAGATTCACAGGTTCAACTTCTAGGCCTTCAGTCAAGGCTTCCCCTTTGAAGCTAATCTTAGGGTTCACCTCAACATCCAGTTGACCAAAAGCCTTACCTACTAGCCTCTGTCTATATAGTCTTGACATCAGCTTGTATTCTTCAAACACCCTTTCTTGAATTCTATCTGCTAATCTTGCAGCTTGACTATTTTGACTTGGGTTGACAAGTTGAAGATCATTCAGATGGATGCTCTCATAGAAGCTCAAGTTGAAAAAGTTGAAAATTTCCTATTGACCCTGAGATTTAGAGATGACTAGAGCTCTTCTATCAGTGTCATATCTCCATCCCATGATTGGATTCTCAAAGTGATGAGATGGGATAGGCATAGCTCTTCGAATACCTTCCTCAAACAAACTTTGTATGAGTGAGTCCACATCCATGTAGACTTAGGTAAATAAATCCATATTCATGTAGACTTGAGGAGGTCGCTGAGTATAGACCATTACAAGTGAGGGTGGTGAATCATCAAAGTTCATACTCTATGAAGACTTCTCAGGTTCTATGATTGTTTGGACTTTCTCCCCTTTTTTGTAGCATCACCTTCTTACATAAGTGAGCGTTGGGTTGGGTCTGTCACATCCATAGGTTCTTATGGACCTGGTTGAGTTCTCCTGAGTGGTCTCTCAGCTAACTTTCCCTTGAGATTGGTGATCTCAAGTTGCTGGTCATTGACTGTCCTTTGTAAGACAGTCACCTGAGATTCCAGGTGACTTATCTTTAAGACTAAATAGGTGCATGTTGTTGTCATTTTTTGCACCTTTAGTTTCAGACTCCCCTCATCTTTATAAAAAGAATCATAGAGGATGAGAGAATAGGACCAAGGTCTTCTTCCTCATCACCAGCACTTTGTTCTTGGCTGGTGGATTTCCCCTGCACCATAACAGCTTCAAGTGAAGTGTCAATAGGATGGGTTACCATGGTTGAGGTCTTAATGATGTAATCACTTGCTGAAGTGAGAGCCTCTTCCATATGGACCTCCTAAACAAGTTCAGGTAGATCCACCTCAGTAGTAGGTGGATTATGTGGGCAAGACATGGGAGAAACATGATGTTGAAGCTCTTGGAAGATTATCCTTTTTGTCTTTATGTGTTTTTTTGTCATAGTATAGGGACTTATTTTGTAAATATATGTTCCTTTGTTTCTTGATAGTATAAATAGGATATTTTATGTATTGTTCAGGGTAGACATCTAAGACATCTGAATTGATTCAGGAATTGATTTAGAAAGAGAGTCAGTCAGTGAGTCAGTTAGTAAGAAACAGTTAGAACAGAACGAACTGTAACCCTTACACATTGTATCCTGTGCATTTGCTATCAATGAAATCTATGAATTTTTGATGTAATTGCATGTGTTTGATTACTTTGTGTTGGAATTGATCATTGCATTATGATATCATCACAGATTCAATCCTGCTGAATCGATCAATTGGTATCAGAGCATTCGGTTTAGTTATGAGAGCTTATCGATATTGTTGAGCTCTTTGAATCACATGAAATCTGTGATTGATTGCAATTTGATCAATTACTTGTTGTTTTCAGGAGTTTTTCATCCATAAAAACATGATTTGAATCACAATTTGGTTTGTAATTCGTTCGGATCTGAGGAATTGATCGAATTTGTGTTCAGGGTGTTCTTTATTTTCGGACTACAATTCAATCAGAAAACTAATTTGTAGTTGTTGTTTGATCAAATTGATGATTAAGGATTGTTAATCGACCTAATTACTACCTAATTGGAAGTTTTTAGATCAATTGAACAAGTTTTGAAGATTTTCATAAGATCTAAGTTCATTGGAGAAGATGAAGTAGGCGCATGTGGTGAAAATCTGCTGAAAATTGACCAAGTGTCTAGACGCATTACCATTGTTTGGGCATTTTAGCACTGTGTAGGGGTTTTTAGTTCAGGCGTTTTACCACTATTGGGACACATTATGACTGTTTGGTCACATTGAGACTTTGTTGAAACCAAGTTATTCTAGGCGCTTTAGAACTGTTTGGGCGTTTTGAACCCAGGCGTTTCATAACTGTGTGGGTGTTTGAAGACTATTTAGGTGCTTCATCAGTTGGGCATTTTAGAATTAAACTAAGGCATTCCCTTAGGTGTTTCTACCTCAAAGTCAGGCGTTTCAGAACTATTCAGACACTTCGCCACTGTTCAGGCGTTTTACAACTATTTAGGCGC
Organism: Flaveria sonorensis; assembly: GCA_025506505.1. Lineage (NCBI taxonomy): Eukaryota > Viridiplantae > Streptophyta > Magnoliopsida > Asterales > Asteraceae > Flaveria > Flaveria sonorensis. The sequence goes on along the minus strand of CM046440.1, from coordinate 35,091,775 downwards.
TTGAGCACTCAGACTTATCAGTAAACACTTAAATTTTTTTCAATCACTAAAATCCAAAAATATTTTAATTTCATAGTTTTATTTCAAAACTTAAAAACAACAAAAACAAGTCATTTTCTTAAATTCAAAAATACAAAATGGTTATGTCTGAAGATTATGAGAACAGGGTTCCCAAGCTCAAAAACAGAGCTTTCATGAACTGGACTCTTAGATTGAAGCATCATCTGAACTCTATTGACACTGACTTGTGGATGTCAATAGAGAAAGGACCACATATCCCAATTACATCTAATGGTCCTGATAGAGAATTTGTGTATACAAAAGACTCTCCATAACCGTATCCAGAGGATGGTCTGTAAGGTGATGACTTAAGAAAAGTTAAGAATGACATCAAAGCTTACTTATTGATGTTCAAGGATTACCATTGGAAGTCTTGACTAGACTTGATGGTTATCAAACTGGGTACACTATGTACAAGGCTTTGAAGATTATTTGTGAAGGTGGTAACGAGGATTCTGAAGAAATTTCACTTATGGCTTTGTCTAAACAACCAAAGGTTGAGCATTCATCATCTGACTCTGAGACTTTATCTTCAAGTTATCCTGAAATTCCTGTTGAAGTCAGAGAGAAAATATGCACAAAAGCATGTTTTGATCAAGTTGAGCATTACAGAACATATTCATATAAGATCTATGATAAACTTAAACAAGAAGAAGTAATGCACAACAAACTAAAAAATGATCACAAAGTCTCAGATGAAAAGATCCTATCTCTACAAACCTCATGGAACAAAACTCTAAAAGAACTTGAAATTGTTAAAAAACAACTTAGGGAGATGACAAAAAATTTAGAAGAGGAGAAAATAGCTCATGCTGTAACTCAGGTGGATCTAGCTAAAGTTAAAAGTTCTAAAACTATTTTAGCACAGCTTGTAAGTGAGAGGAAAGATAAAAACAAAACAGGTATAGGTTTTACACATGAACCAATGCCTAAATCTATCACAAACACTTTGCCATAAAACTTTAACACACATGATCACTCACCTGAAAACAAAGCTAAGCTAAAAGCATTTCAAAACAAGAAAAAGAATTCTGAAAGTGATGAAGAGAAAACAAATGTTAAGATATTTGAGGAACATGATTATGAAAAGATTAAAAATGGTCATCCAGTGAAAGTTAAATTGATTTGTTCTTTGATTTTGATTGTTTTGAGAGGAGTTAGATTTAGCATTTTTCATTCTCCTTCTTTGATTTCTTGATTTTGATAATTTTTTTTTCTTTGGGATTGAATATCTTCAGTAGAAGACTCTTTTGCATTTTCTTTATCTTTTTGTTCTTTCTGCCATTTGATAAAGTCTGGATTGTTTAATCTGTAAGAAAATAAATCTTTAATTGTTACTTCATCTAGTTATGCTTTCTCTTTATTCTTTGAGTTTTGTTTGTCATTCTTAACAATGATTTCTTCAACAACATACTCTTTGGGAACAAATATTTTCTTATTCTTTGGTCGTGGTTGGTACAATTCAAATTCAGTGAAAAAGCTTATTGCAAACAAAATGAGATTATTTGTTTTGTAAAAATTAAATAGAGACTAAAATGACGGAAAATTAGTTTTTGAAAATTTAAAATAAAAATAAAGGTCAAAAATAAAAAATAAAAAATTTTGAATGTCAAAAATGTTAAAATTGAGGGTCATTAATGTAAATTTTGGGTGATAGTTAAAAATAAGTCAAAAATTGATTAAGTATTAAAAATAAAAAATTAAATGTGAACAGTACTAATGTGTTTAAACAGAGTTTAGATGAATGATGTGAAAATTTTCAAGTGTCAAGACTCATGGAAGGTTTCTCATGCGCCTGAATAGTACAAATAAGTCTAAATCAGGAGTATGATGATTTTCAGAAAATTATGCAAGTGTTGGACGTTTCATTCTATGCTCATACGCCTAAACAGTTGTCATGTATCTGAAAAATTGGTTAAGTGTTAGGGGTATCAACTATGCTCATGCGCCTAAATAGTACCAGACTTCCAAGTGTTAGTCTCATGTGCCTGAACAGTGCCCAAGCTCCTAAACAGTGCTTATGTGTCTGAACAGTGCTCATGCGTCTAAACCTCATGCGCATTCACAGTGCTCATGCGTCTAAAAACTTGGTGTGAAATTTAGTCTCATTTGCCTACACAGTGCTCATGCGCCTAAAAATTTACACTTGTATAAATACAACACTTGTGTAGTTTTCATTCACTCATTCACAAACTCAAACACTCTGATTCACTCACTTGAACACTTGATACACTCATTCATTAAACATTCGATTGTTATCAGTTAATCTTTGTGATATATAGATATCACAAGAGAATTTGATTGCCGAGGAGTCTTCACTCGAAATTATCAAAGTTGTTGCTGATTCACCTATTCATGTACCAGATGAAGGTGAAAGATCAACAAAAATGTTACAGTCCTTTCTGAGATCTTGAATGCTGAGTAGATCATAGAATCTTTGAAAGAAGTTCAAGTCTGCATTCAAGAAGGCTTTGTGAGAGTTGTAACTCTACAAATAGAAGCCCCTGTTCAAGATCAAAGATGAAACAAAAGAGTTCAATGTGGACTGAAGACAACGTAAATCTTAGGGGGAGTATTGTTGAAGCTCTAGGAAGATTAACATTTTGTCTTTATATTGTTGTTTGTCATAGTATAGGGACTTATTTTGTAAATATATGTTCCTTTGTTTTCTTGATAGTATAAATAGGATATGTTATGTATTTTGTAGGAACGAATCAGTAACTAGATGAACTGATAGAAATTGTAACCCTACACTTGTATCCTATGCTTGCTATCAATGAAATCTATGAATTTTTTTGATATGTTTGCATTTGTTTGATTACTTGTGTTTGAATTGATCATTGTATTACGATATCATCACAGATTCGATCCTTTTGAACCGATCAGTCATTGATGAAAGCAACAATGGATTTGGAAGCCTTATCCCTTGACTCACTAGTAGCCAAAGTAGAAGCTCTAGAGATGGATGAAAATCCAAAAATAACAATCACATCTGACATGTAGAGGCTTACAAATTCAATGAACAACAACATACAGACAGTGCTTTTCTAACAAGCACTGGAGAAGAAGAAGATGAAGAATTTTTAGATTCTAGTGATACATCATTCTCCTCAGCACCTGAATCATCCAGCAACAAATAGAAGTCTAAAAAGACTGGTGTGCATGCTTTACATGAAGAAACACCTCAAAGCAAAAGGCATCCACACATCTCCAACTCAGACAAACAACCACAGAGTCAGACCCACAACACACATAGACTTGAAAAGTCAATGGATGCTCTCACTATTATCTTGTAAAGTGAAGAGCAAAAGGCAGCTTATGCAGCCTTTTCAACAAGCTTTGAAGCCTTTTTGGGTGCAAGTCTAACACCATCACAGATCATTCAACAAGATTTGGATGAACTCCCACCAGACATGGTTGAAGAAATGGATATTCAGTGGTCTATGTCTATGATTGCCTACAGATCTAAATGATATTTGTAAAGAAATAAGGGGTTGATATGGACAAGAAAACCAAGATTGGTTTTGACAAAAAAAAAAGTGAGATGCTACAATTGTCAACTATATGGACATTTTTCAAGAGAATGCCAGCAACCAAGAGTTGACAGAAACACAAATTAGACACAAACATCCAGTAGCTATCACTCAAACAGACATGTTCCACCTCCAATTAGCATCCCTGCTGCACCAACCCTACCACAAATCACACACTACAGTCCAAATCAACATCCTAAATCTTCTGCAATGTTAATCAAAAAGGATGGTAAATGTGACTGGAGCTTATATGTGGCTGAAATTCCATCTCCAGATCATGCCCTCATGGTAGATATTGAAGATAAAATTTTAGAAATCCTGAAAGAGGTAAGGGAAAACCTCTGCACACAAGCATGTGTTGATGAAGTCAACAGATATAGAGAGCATGCAGGCAAACTTTCGAAGAAAGTTATTGAAACTAACATTCTGAATGAAAGCTTAAAATCAGAACATAAACAATATGCAACCAAAATACTTTCATTACAAAATGACTTAAACAAACTAATGTCTGAGAAACTAACACTAGCAGCTCAAGTTGAGCACCTCTCTGCATCGTTGACTGAATAAAAAACATTGCATGCTGAAACTGAAGTGAAACTTTAGAAGTTTCAGGTAAGCAACAAGAAGTTCGAAGAAAAGACTGACGATTCCAAAAATTATCATCATCATCATCATCAAAGTCACCATCAACATCAAAATCACCTTTGATAAAATTTCTTAAAAGTTTAGCACCATCACAAATCAAACCAACTGACTTTTATCAAGGAAAGAGCAATGAATTTGATGAACAAACAACAGATGATGATGAGGATGATTTATTGGATGATGAGCAAACTCAACCAATTACTAAAACTCAAACGGTTTCAAGTATGGCTGATGTACCAACAAAACACACAAAGCAGACTAAAGGGTTTGATATCTGCTCTGGTGAAAGGAAAGCTGTAACTTCCACTGCCTCTCCCAAGCAAACAAATAAAGGAAAAGGCAAAGCCCCAATTCAACAAAAACAACCAACAGTAACTTTTGATGTACCTTTAAAATCAAACTTAAAAACAAAAGTTACTAACAAACAAACAAATGCTGAATTATCATATTGTGAGTGGTGTGATCAATACACACACACCATTAAAAAATGCAAGTATGGTAAATACTGCAAGTATTATCATATGAATAATCACAACATTCAAAAACAAAACAAAACACATAAAAAACAAAACACATAGAGATCAGATATCACTTTTTGAGAGACTGCTCAGAAAAGGGTCTGATCAAGTTGATCGAAATCAATACAGACAATCAATTGGCTGACTTATTTACAAAACCATTTGATTCGAAAAGATTTGAATTTTTGGTTCAGTCACTTGGTATGATCAACTATGAATCAAACAAGTAATGTTTTTTCAAAACATTAAAAAACAAACAAGCTTGATTTTGTCTAAGTCCAAGTTTAACATCAATCATGTATCTTTCAAAAACCAAGAAATCAAACAAACACTTTATTTTCAAACATATTGAATCATACATACCAGTCATGAGAAATGATAATACACTAGCTTAGTTCTTCACTTGAGTCATTTTCCACTAATAAAGACTGACAGTATTTTGTTTGATAAGTGGATAAGCTCAGCATGGGACACCTAACTACACATACAACAGTGAAGCACTAAATTCTCATGATTGTGTGGTCAAACAACACATCTTGATTTATGGTGAGTATTAATCTATCCAATATAGGTTGCTTATAAAGTAACTACAATACACCAAGTGAAACAGTTTATAAATTGCTCAATCATACAAGTGTCTCCCTTGTTATGATTTTCATAGACCTGGAGTACACCAAGGCATTCTTTATTATGCTAAGCACAGACCTGAATGACCTAAATCATGATCTAAAATGATTTCCAATGAGGAACACATCCATTATGGATGAACAATCAATAAAGTCTTTTAGACTACATTCCTTGTGAATGAATCAAAAGAATCCCAAAGTGGATCACCTTCCAAAGTGAAGTAAAAAAGAATCCCAGTAAGGATCAAACATCATGGATCAAATTGAGCATTTATACTTTTAAGTAGCTAGGTCTTAAGTATTGAAAGTGCTTTCTAGCATATCTCTAGGAGGGTTGTACCAAACATACAATCAGATGTGGGGTACATACAACTCATATCAATCAACTCAAAACATGATAATCACTTACTGTTTCAATCAATCATTAATACCATGCATGAGTTTAAGTGGATCCAATATCTACAATCAACATTGTATTAGTCTATGTCTATTCTCAAAAACATTCAAACCACTCAGTGAGAATTTTAGACTAGTATGATCTCATGGTATGTGACACTGATTCTTGATTTAACCAAGCAACACATTCATTTGTTAGTAAGATTCGATGTGATCTTACTAAGTGTTTACCAACCAAGTAATAAATTTGGACTTTGATAAATTCCACTCAAACACATATAAATTTTTGTCATTTTTATAAAATATTTTTATAACTATGCAAAAATTTAGGGGGAGAAATTGAACATGGAAATATCAAAGGTAGCAGAATTGTGCATATTCGTACATTTTAAAATTTGAAATTTTCTAAATTTTGAGTTTTAAACAAAGCCATGTCAAGCGAACACCCAAACACAGCAGTTTGACACACATACATATGTACAATATTGCAAAATATTCCTTGTGAGTAATATCTTAACATCCATATAATGATCATGTTAAAATTTTAGCATTTTAACATACATTTTAAATCAAAGATTTAAACAAACATTTTGATTTAAACATGTTTCATCAAACAAATATTCTTTCAGAAGAAAATTTTATCAAACATATGCTTCAGAAGACATTAGTTCAAAACAAACAAAAATCTGAAATTTTTTGAAAACTGTTGTCACAGCGGACACACAAACATACATCCGTTGTAGCTACAGTAACCATCATAACATGCAAAATACACTAAGTTATATAGTGGACAAAACAAACAAACAACCGCTATGCACTTGTGAACATACAAGTGTTCACAGCGCATGATGTTGACAAGACATCCGCTGTGAATACAGTGCCATTTCATAGCACATGACTTACATTAGTCATCCTTTGTAGAAACAGTGCAAGTGTATACAGCGTATGCACACAGGTAATCATACGCTGTAAACATTCACAAATCATTTTCAAGTGTCTACATCGCATAAACAAATGTTTATCCACTATGAACAATCAAACAAAACAATTCAAGTGTTCACAGCGCATGAACAAATGTTTATCCGCTGTGTAAAATCAAACAAATTGCAAAGGTTCCACAGCGCATGAACAAATATTCATCCGCTGTGAACAAAGAAACAATTTTCAAGGATCCACAGCGCATGAAAAAGTGTTCATCCACTGTAAACAACCAAACAATTTTTTCAATGTGTCCACAATGCATGAACAAATGTTTATCCGCTTTGAACACAGTGGTAAACCACAACGTATGACTTTTTAGTCATCAATTGTAAATTTTTCACACAAGTGTGCACAGCGTATGTACAAATGCCCATCCGCTGTGAACACAGTACAACGTATAAGGGGTCAACAGCATACAATATAAAATTGTACAACAGATGCACTGTTACAGCTCATGACTTAAAATTAAATTTTAAGCAACTATTCACATGGCGTACGGACACTATACCTACAGTGGATAGTCTTTTGTCCGCTGTATATAAACACACCACTTGTACATTTTTCTCTCATCTTTAGAGGGAGAGAGAAAATTAAATTTATAAACGCTAACACACAGTGCATAAACCCTTAAACTCTGTTTGATTGAAATCCTGAAATCTATTTAATTTATGGTCTGATTCACAATCAAATAGGTATAACAATCATGTCTACATATCAAACAATCAAAACAAATCATTTCAGCATCTTACAAATCAAACATTCATAGATTACACAAGTGAAATCTGTAACACTAACAAGCAAACATACAAGCATACAAAACAGACAAAACATTCAATCATATAATATATAACAAACAAACATTCAAGCATACAAAACAGACAGTAGCAGTTAATCATACAGTAACTGTAACAAGCAAACATACAAGTAATCATGATATCATACATGTTAACAATCAATCATGCATAACACAAACATACAATCAAACAGTTTAAGTATAACACACAATTATTAAAATCATATCTTTAATAAAAACAAACACACACATATTTTTCTAACAAACAAAACACTAACAAGCAAACATTAAAAGGATGGTAACATCATCCTTAGGGGGAGTATTCCTCAACAAGTGCATTAATGGATTAATGCTGTAAATGATGATGCTTGCCATAATCAAACATAAACAAACATAATGTGTTGTAACATCCAAACAATCATTAACTAACACTTTAGCATCATTAACAATCATAACATTCAATAATCATTGTTTAAATTTCTTTTTCTGAATTGTAGATAAAAGAAATTTTGACCAAGTGTCGGTAGCGGATGAAGAGTGATCCACAGCGGATGAATAAGAAGATGCAGCGGATGAAGATCAAGTCCAAGTGCTCATAGCGGATGAAGACATCCCACAGCGAATGAACAACATACAGCGGATGCAAGTCCAAAGCGGATGTTTATCCATAGCGGATGAACATTCCACAGCGGATGTTCATCCACAGCGGATGAACATTTCACAGCTGACAACAAACAAACTCTTCATAGCGGACATCATCCAATGCACAGCGGACAAGTATCTGGCTTCTACAGCGGACATCTTAATATCCACAGCGGACAGCTAATCATCCACAGCGGACAGCTTATAGACTTAGGATTTTTTATGTAATTTTCATTTACATAAGGGTATTTTAGTAATTGTATATAGCTCTGTGTATAGGCATCTTAATACCCTAATCCTTTGTAAGCTTTTGAACAATCAATCAATCAAGCAGTTATTATCATTCAAGCACTAGCAATCATACAATCACTCACAATCATACACACATTGATATCATAGCATCTATCATGGGTTTCCATACCATGGTTCATGTTTGTTGATTGAGAGATTAGAAAAGATTCTTGGGAGAAATCAACCAGTGTTTGTTTTTGTTGTTCATACTCAACAGCAAACATTCATTCACACCAAAAGGTTGATTTCATCAAAGAAGATTGTCCTCCCCTGCACTGTGGTAGATAGTGCCTTCTCCCCATCCATGGTAACCTCTTGGCAGGTCCTCTAAAAATCCAGAAGCTGATGCTCATAGAGTGGAGGATCAATGGTCAGGGAGGTGAAGTAGTTTGACAAAGATAGAAAACAGCAAACCTCTGAGAAACCAGGATCTTTCTCAGAGTCTAATAGAGCAACTTGATTGTGTTGCCTGTGAAGATGCATGGAGAAATCAGGTTGGTTTCTGGGATGAAGGTTGGCCATTTTGAAGTAGCTTTGTTGTGAAGGAAGATAAGAACAATGGCGGTTTGTGGGTGAATTTAGGTTAAAGAATTTGCAGATGAAGAAGATAGTGAAAAGAGGGGGAACCGTTGAGAGAATATATGAAATGGATTTGAGACAAAGTTAATGCAAAAGAATAAACTTTGAAATCCGAATATCGGTCACACCTATGAAAAAGTGCCCAAAAAGGTAGTTATCTTGGAAGTCGAAAATCTTTCGAAGGTAATTTTGCTTCAGAAGTTTTAAGAAAAAGCTTCCAAAGCCAATTTGGCTTCCGAAGATATTCCAAAGGTTTGTGAAAAATCTTCCGAAGGTAATTTTGTCTTTGGAAGTTTTAAGAAAAAGCTTCCAAACCAAAAGGTAATTTTGCCTTCGGAAGTTTTTTTTTGGAAAAAGCTTCCAAAACCAATTTGGCTTCGGAAGATATTCCTAAGGTTTGTAAAAAATCTTCCGAAGGTAATTTTGTCTTCGGAAGTTTTGAAGAAAAAGTTTCTGAAGCCAAAAGGTAATTTTGCGTTCTAAAGTTTCTAGGAAAAAGCTTCAGAAGCCAATTTTGGCTTTGGAAGATATTACACTTAGAAAATTTTCACTTCTGAGACATGTTTGGTTTCGGAAGAGATTAAGACTTGGGAGTTTTATTCTTAAGAGAATAAATCTTTCGAGACTTAATTGTTTTCGGAAAAAAATTGTTCTTCAAATACATGTACGTACTTAGAAGAATATTTAAGCATTGGAAGATATCTCAGAATTTCTTCCGAAGGTAAATTTGTTATAAGTAGTTATTTGACTTGAAGACATAATTTTCTTCCGAATACAACTTGAAATCTTATGAAAGAAAATATGTTTGGAGAAATTTTCAAAAATCTAAGGAATATCCTTTTAAATATTTTCTCCCAAAATAAACTGGGCTTATGAAGGTGATAAAATAGACAACTTAGGAAACACAGGTTTTAGAAATAAACTTGATTTAAGTTTAAGAAAATCTACTCAAAGTTAATTATCCCAATAGCTGATACAAGATATTTGAATCTCTGTTCATCAAAAGCTTTAGTGAACAGATCAGCATATTGTTCATTTGTGTTAACTTTGACTAGTTTGATTAATCCCTTTTTAAAATTATCTCTAATCAAATGATACCTGATGTTGATGTGTTTTGTCCTTTTCATCAATCACCCCATATAAGAAAGCACACTTGACATCAAGTTGGTAAACCTTGAAATCCTTAGATGTAGCAAAAGCCAGGAATATTCTTATAGCTTCAAGTCTTGCCACTGGAGCAAAAACATCTGTGTAGTCAATTCCTTCTTCTTGTGTGTATCCTTGAACAACTAGTCTGGCCTTATTCTTCATGACAAGTCCTCTATCATCCTTCTTATTTCTTAAAACCCACTTGTTTCCTATGATAGTCTTCCCTTGAGGAAGTGGACATAGGTTCCAAACCTTTTGTCTTTTGAATTGAAGTAGCTCCTCTTGCATTGCTTCAAGTCAACTTCCATCTTTCAAAGCCTCATCAACTTTCTTTGGCTCTATCAGGGAGAAGAACAAGAGTATAGACAAACATTTTTTGTCTTGGGTTTGTCCTCTTGTTCTCACATATTGAAGTAATGTAACCTCCAGCATCTCCTCCAAAGTAACTGGCCCTCCATCAATTTTCTCAAAATTTTGAATTAAGGAGCCATTGCCTATCATGTGCTTGGAACAACCATAATCAATGATCCATACATTCCTATTAATGTTTAGTTGTACCTGCACAAAAGGAAATGTTTAGTTACATTTGAAAGCCCAAGCCTTATTGGTTTGGGCTTTTCAAAGTGATTTGAAGACAATGTAACATTAATTGATGCTATGTTCAAGCTTTGAGGATCATTAGCTGTTGTTGATGAACAACTTTCAGCCACTTGGTCTTCCTTCATCTTCCACACCATCTTTGGAAAATTAGACTTGATCCTCAATACTTTGGAAGTTTTGACAACTTCAGAAGTTTTGGAGACTGGACCTTCGAAAGATCTTACTTGCACTACAGTAGGCTTCAGTACTTCAGAAGCATTCACTTCTTTCGAGACCAAATTTTCTTCTGAAGGCAAGTTTTCACTTTTCTCCTTTTTCACCTTGGAGCTTCCGAAAGGAAAATATTTTCCTTTCGAAGCTAGTTTTTCTTTCTTCTTCTCGGAAGTTTTTCTCTTTGATCATATGAATAGTACTTTTAGGATTGTAGATGCAATCCTTAGCAAGATGAGAAGTACTACCACACATGATGCAGTCTATTTGCTTCCTTCTAAGAGTCTTTTTTTGAGAGAAAGACTGAACTTGATTACTTCCACCTCCATCTTCATCTTCACGGATGATACAGCAAGCTTCTTAGGGTGAGGCTTGCTCTTGTAATTGGATGGTTTAGGCTGTGTAGCAGTAGCTAATTAGCCTTCTTCTCTTTGCTGGAATGAGTTGGGCATGAACTAGAACTCCTGGTACTAGAGTTCATAGTTGAGTCTTCAGCCTTCACCACTTCAAATCCTGCCAAGATAAACACTTGTTTCTGCTTAGAGTTGAAAGTCGTCTTGATCTCTTGAGCCTTCTTTGATCTTCTTTTGGCTTTCCTGATCAAGTTCTTCTTCTTAGACTTGGTCATCTCAGATTCTTTCCTCTCCTCAGAAGAATAGTGACCCTTCTTAGGATGATCTTCTTCACTATTCTCAGACTCGTCTTTCATTATCTCCTCTTCATCCTCTTCAACAATGGGATCTATGAGGGGAAGCTCATCTTCACAAGTTCCATACATTGGAGATCTTACAGATAATAGAATGTGTGGAGGAGCTATCTCAGTAGATCCCAGTCCCTGTTTATTCTGATAACAAACTTTTTCCTACAAGGATGAGGATATCATGTTCTTGAAGGTATCTTCTTCAAGAACATACTTTTCTGCCCTGGCTTTGCTGATCACAAGCTCAGCCTAGCATTTAGTTAACTTAGTTATGAGATCTTTTATCTGAGTCTTGTAGTTGGTATGTTCATGCTTAGGAGTTAAAATGATTTTCTCTAAATCTTCTATTTTAAGTTTGTAATCATTTTCAGCTCTTTTGAAATCAGCTTTTAAAATGTTTAAGGACTTAATATCAGATCTCATCTCTAAGTTATAGGACCTATATTTGTTAACTTTAGCAATACATTCAGGTGTACAAAGATGTTCCAATACCTTGGCTTCTTCATGATCTACCATCAGTGCTTGGTTTGGAGATGCATCCTCAACCTGAAAGCTCCAGTCAAAGCCGCCTTCTTTAATAGCAACTTCAGCTTGTTGCTTGGGCTTCTCATTCTGGGGAGCTCCATCGGTGTAGTTTAGTCTGGTTTGTGCTTGGCCACCACTTGTTCTTGGTGCCTTGCGCTCTCTAGCAAAGTGTCCCATTTGGTTACAATTGTAACACTTCACTTTGCTTTTGTCCAGCCCAAACTTTCCACTGGTTGCATTGCTAGGAAACTTCCTCCCTGTCCTCTTGTAGAACTTCTTGGCTCTGTGAGTGAGAAGAGCCATCTGCTGGACTATTTCCATGTACTCCAGATCATCTGGATGGATACAGTCCAGGTCTTCAAGGGTAAAGAGAAAGTTGCCTGTGCTTTCATCAGGAAACATAAAGGCTTGTAAAGAGTTTGTCTCTTAGAATGGGGTTCCTTGGATACAGCTCTCTCTTGGTGTCTTCGGGAAGGTGATGAAAGGACCCTTTTGTGAGTTGTCTGGGTAGCAGATGAGATGATGCTATGGTTCTCTACAATCCCTTTCAACCACATGAAGGGCTTAACTCTGTTGATAGTTGGAGTTACCAGATGGATTTTGCATGTTCATCTCCATTTGGTAGCCACTGAGGATACCATACAACTCAATAAGAGTAAGGGTCTTGAGGTTCTCAGTCCTTTTAATAACCACACAATAGTGTGTTGATTGTCTGGGAAGAGAGGACATGAACTTCCTCACAATGTCCCTATTCTCAAGAGTTACTCCAACATCCATTAGAGTATTCACAATCTTGACATACTTGAATTATTGTTGAGTCATGGTTTCACTTGTCTTGTATGTGAATTTCTCAAACTACTGCTTCAAGAGGTCCTTCGTGTTCTCTTTTTCTTCATTTGACCCCTCATACATAGCTTTAGTGAATCCCATAGTTGTTTGGCAGTCTTGCACTTCTTGAAGCCTCTGTAGCTAGAGTTTGGAAGAGCAGTTTGGAGGACAGTCATGGCCTTCTGATCTATATCTATCTTCTTCTAGTCTTTTTCAGAATAGTCAGCCACTTCCTTTGGTATCATACCACCACCAGCAGCAGCTGAAGAGGTGGATGGTACATGAGGTCCAGAGACAACAGATCCCCACATCCTGGAGTCTTGAGACTTGATGAAGCCTTCCATTATTTGGCACCAATTATCAAAGTCATCAGGAGTGATCAGTGGAGACTTTGCCATAGTACCAGTTTCCATATCAGCCTTTGTGATAGCTTCCATTTGAGATGTTAACTGTTTTGTGAAACTAAAGGGATTTAAGATGGTGAGATCTTACAATCAAGAGCCTAGAAATGCTCTGATACCAATTGTAGGACCGGTTAAGGGATGGTCAATACAATTAGTCTCACAATAAGGAGAGTGTTAGAACACTTAACAGATCAAATGGGGAACCGGGTTTATGTAAATGTTGCTAAGAACACAAGTAAACAATGAGACAGAACTAAGAACAAGAACATGATAATTATGGTTTTCAAGAATGTTGTATATTGCTCTCAAGTTCTTTTACAAGTGTGACAAAGCATAAAAAAGAAACACAAGAACCTGATATACTTTATACTACATCCTACAGTCGGCCATACTTTGAAGGCTAGTTGGAAACACTAATCTAGACAACAAGATCAATGTAGAGTCAAAAGGTTGATTGCCTTTTGACTAGTGACTATAACATGCCATAGCTCACATCCTTTTGTATTATAAAAAGGATAACAGGTACAAAGTAGGAAGTTACAGACTTGAGACCATAATCTACAGTTTACTAAAGCATGGACCTTTTCACAAACTCATGCAAGTTGGCGAGTCTTCAGAGTTGCAGCGGAAAGTAAGTCAGCTTTATGAAAAAGTAGAACAGAGAAAGCATGTCCTCTCTGTCTTCGAAAGAAATCAGTCTTCACTTTATTTGGCTTTGGAAGACTTTGTCTTTGAAGCTTCGAAAGACTTCATCTTTGGCTTCGAAAGATTTGGACTTTGGCTTCGGAAGATTTTACACTTAGAATAATTTCCATGATGAGTGTAAAACTTTCGAAGCAACTTCTACCTTATACATCAGTGCTTGCATGCTGGAAGCTCCTTGGTTGTTTTGGCTACTTTGGTTGTATCAGCCTTCTAATATAACCTTACAAATATGTTCTATTATATTTAACCCAAATTTCACCAGTATACGGTGATTTTTAACCCGAAAATGCACTTTACGCGCACAAACTGTACATCAACCCATATATACCTTATGACCGTTATACATATTTTAAAATGAATCTTTTAAACCAATAACATTCTGAAATATTTTGTTAAAAATCAGTTCTAAACAGACCATTATTTTTAACCTGAAATTGTCGGTTTTCGGCTTTTTCGCGCGTATAAAGTCATCATGAGAGTCCATGTTTGTTATGGATTTTTTATAAACTTGATAACATAATTTTTTAACTTAATACACAATATTATTTTCTGTCTGAAATCGGACTTTTGCAAAAACATTTGTTTTAGACCCGAAAACACCTTTTAAACGTAAAACGTTTACGAGATTAAACCCAATCATCAAAAATTTTATTTTCAGTAACATTATTTACCTTTAACTTATATTTAATATTTTTTATACTTATTTTTCCTGATTTACAAAGATCTTTATCTTGTTGGTAATTAAATTTTGTGAAATCATTACTAGTGATCATGTTCCATCAATACTTGATTACCATTAATTCTAACTTATTTTTATATTTACTTTAAATAAAAAGTGAATAAAAATATCAAAGTCTCTAGATCATGATCACCATATACATGGATCATTTCAATCATCTCTAAACTCATAAGTCAAGAACAAATCAAGAACAAAAGTGTCAACCATACATACATACATATACACGATTTTATACATACATATATAATCCAAATCATTATCTTGTGTTCTTAGTTTTCATTTTCACAAAACATACATTAAAAACCAAAAGATTTCAGATCATGATCACCATTATTCATGGATCATCTCAATCATTTATGAAATCAAAGAGCAAGATGAGTTAAAGAACATCATGCTTACATACATTCATGTATCACCCATTTTCATCATTTTGATGAACTCCTTTAGAGATGGGTTTTCTTATGATGTTCATAAACACAAACCAAAGTTTGATCATCTTTCATTCAAGAGAAATCAAAAATGTATTATAACATTTTCAAAACACAAAATCATCAAAAAAACACACACACTTACGGCACACACACACATAAAAACATTCTTTTACAACCCATTTTTCTTGATTAAAAACCATTGTTGGAACCTTGGATTTCAAGAAAATCTAGTTTTTGTTGAAAAAAACTTGCAATAATCATTCATAACTCATGTTGCAAGAGGTTTTTGATGAAAACAAATCTTACCATAGATGAATAACTTAAGAAAATATGAATGATTTCTTCTCCTTGGAGTTGGATTTATGCAATTTCTTGCACCAAACTCACTAAGGGATTTTTGAAATTAGATTTTGATGCTTGAAACAAGATTGGAATATCAAAATTTGGAAGTGATGAGGGTGTTTGGGTGGTGTTCGGCCGAGGAGTAGAGAGGGGGAGAGGAGAGTGTTCTAGTGAGAGAAAGGTGAGGTTAAGTGTGTGAAAAAATGGAGTGTAAGGTTGGTTAAATAGGGAATAATTAAGTGTGATTATTGTTTGCTAATCATGTAATTAAATTAATAAAAATGGCTGGTGAATGTATAATTGAGATGCCACCCGGTGTAAGGTGGGTGTCGGTCTCGTTAAATTTTTTTGTAAAAATCTTAAACATTCGGGTTTTTACGCAAAAATTTTCTATAAAATTATAGTATTAATTTGAGGCTTTCCAAGGGCTCACAAAATTTAATAATAGTGACCAAAAGTCAAGAATAAAAAAATATACATGGTTTAACACAGCATGCAACGGACTATACGTTGCATCAAGGCAATATTTAAAAAGTCTTAATTTTACGCGATCAAAATTAATAATAATTATTATTATTTTTAATGACCAATAATATTTTCTGTTAAGATACATTAAATTATAAAAACAAACATATATTGACCAGATTTAAATAACCAGATTATCACCAACGCTCATTAAAAGTTTTATCGCAACGCGACCCGGTAATTCTCAAAATTACCATTTCTAAAATTTATGTACAAAGGGGTTTTGCTAGACCTTAGATGACCTTGATTATTAGAAAATTAAGTCTTATAATGAATTTAGTTATTTTATCACATTTTATTAATGTACGGATATTAACCTGGAAACACGGTTTGTCACATGATCACATCTAAATATTTTAACTTTTTAATCAATTTGGTTCTCAATTTTGATAATAAATGATTTTATAATCTCAGCAGTTTCATCTTTAGTTTCTGAAGGACCGATGAAGGGTGGTAATGCAACAGTTTCACAAGGTTAGGGAGAACAAACAACACTTAACAGATCAAATAGGGAACCGAATTATGAAACAATGAACAAAGGTAAATAACATAAGCAGAACACAAGTAATTGGTTTTCAAGAATGATGAATATTGCTCTCAAGTGTTTTACAATTGTTACAAGGCTTAGTCCTAAAGACTAGTACATAAGATACTTTATACTACATCCTATGGCCGGTTATAATTTGAAGGCCAGCTGGAACACTAATCTAGACAACAAGATCAATGTAAATTCAAAAGGCAGATTGCCTTTTGACTAGTGACTATGACATGTAATAACCATATCCTTATCTATTACAAAAAGAATAAAAGTACAAAGTAGAACGTTACAGACTCTAAGACCTTAATCTACAGGTGACAAAAGTATGGAGATATCACCAACTTGTATAAGTTTGTGAGTCTTCAAAGATGGCAGCAAATAGTGGTTCAACTTTTATCAAAACTATGTCAAAGAAAACATGTCTTCTCTATCTTTGGAAGAAATCAGTCTCTTGGCTTCGAAAGACTTTGTCTTGAAGCTTTGGAAGACTTCATCTTTGATTTCGGAAGAAATGGTCTTTGGCTTCGGAAGATTTGACACTTAAAGAATTTCTTAGTACTTTTGTCAAATATTCTGAGTAACTTCCTTGTACTTCAGTATGCATACTGAGAGAACTTTGGTTGCATCAGCTTGTAACGCCAGAAATATCTCAAAGAAATGAAGGCAGAATGAAGTTCTCGCACGAAGAGAACTTCTCGCACGAGAACCTCATGCGAAAAGTTTGAACTGGGTATAAATAGCTAAGAACACCCAGTCTGACCCTGTTTTCACACAAAAAGTGTTGTTGTTAGAGAGAGAAAGTGGCTGCATAGAGAGAGAAAGTGAATAATCCAAGTGTTTGAGGTATGTAACTTGTGTAGTAACTCATGTTATGTACTAAGAATGGACTATTGATGAATATAACGCATGGTTATGCAGTTTTCGTTCGGCAAAAGCTTTGGGAAGGTTGTGCTTGAGCTAGAACTTCAAGAGGTGAGTTTCTAGTCCCCGTTTTACACAAGTTTTATGTTTTGGGATTATTATGCATACAAAAATGTTTGTAAATATGTGTTTATGCTTGAGTTGATGTTGCTATGATTTTAAGCATGCTAGAACAGCCTTAGATGTGATAAGTTATGACTAGGCAGGAAAACCCATAGTTTTTGCGCAAGAAGTTTTGTGAACGGTACGAATTTGAATCTGATAGTTCTCGCGTGACGGGTAGTTCTCATGCGATATGTATGTTTTCGCGCGACATGAAGTTTTCGCGTGACTTGTAGTTCTCACGTGACAGTGATGATTAAATGTGTAGGATTTGAATGTGGTAAGGTTTTCACATGAAAGGCTAGTTCTCGCGCGAGATGATGATGATGTATTTTTAAGTTTTCACATGGTATGTTGTGATACGTGATGTGTTATCTTTTCATGTTAAGTGACTTTAAAATGTTATGTTTATGATGTGACTTTACTTGATATGTACAAATATGTAAGTAAAGTGTTATGTAATAAAAGTGAAAGATAACGATGATGAAAAAGTGGAATGTAATGAATGAATGAAAGTCTTGCAAGCAAAATGATGGAGGTTCACAACTTAATGGGGTAGTTGTTTGCTCAACTGTGTGCGGTTTAGCTATCCCTTGATGATGCGCACAGGGGTCCAATCCTTGAGATTGACCAAGATGTGATGGGATCCTTGTCGGTTACCCCGATACTGTGTCAGCTTCGGCATAATGTGGGGGTTTATTTAAAAATCCCGGCACAGTACCAGCTTTTGCATGACGTGGGGGTATAGCATATGGCAGGATCTATATAAAGATGAATGATGTTAACGAATGAAAGAACAAAAATGAATGATGAATGATGACGAATGATGATGAATGATGATGAAAGATAATAAATAATTATTATCAAGATGTATGTTTAATGTATGATCACGTACGAAAGTAAAGGAAATGTTTTAACGTAAAGTAAAGTATTTTATTATAAAACTACAACTCACTCAGTGTCGCTTACTTTTGTATGCATAATAGTTGGCAGGTAATTATTGATGCTGAGAAGGTGCAGGCATGTACGCATAAGCTACTAGGGATGATTCGAGTCTGGCATCCATATTTTTAAGATGTAAACAAAATGATCTGATGATTTGACAAAATTTAATTTATTAATGAAAAGTTATATTTCCACTTCAAAATGATGTGTTTTAAATGTCATATGCAATGATTGACCAATTGTAAGCATCCTGGGAACGGGGCCTTACACAGCCTTTAAGTTTAACTCTTCCAAACTCCCCCTAGTCTGATGCTACCAAATCTTGAGGATGACTTTGAGTCTTGATCTTCATCTATTGATAGTCCTCATCAGAATCAGGACCATTTCCTTCTTCATCAGTTGGTCCAGATTCCTCAAACTTTCAAATTATCTCCTCATTTCAAAGAGTTCATGTAGAGGAAGGTCAAGCATATTTTCTAGATGTATATGTCTTGACCCCCTTGATCTCGTGTGACATACAATCTGTCTGGATTTGTAGAGAAAGACCAGGATAGGATGGATCTCTCAGTAGTAAGAGGATCTACTTGTAATGGAGTTGGTTGAGCAGACTCTTCTTATTCACCCTCAGGATCATCTTGTGGTGCAGAGGTGGATGTCTTGGACTTCTTTATCTTTTTGTCCCTTCTAATGGCCATCCCCTTCCTCTTTCTATATTTAAACTAAGAAAGTTGGTCTTGAGTACTAGATTCCTTCTTTATCCTTCTCAGTTATGTCCTTTTCCTTCACATGTTCAGAAGGAGAAGGTTCAGAACCCTGTTGTGGGTTAGAAGATGCAGCACTATGTCAAGGTTTTGTTGTCTCTTGGGGTTCAATCTTGACCTCAGCTTCAGGTGCAGGCTGACTTGGTGGAGAATGCAAGTCTACCAGCTCACCCTTCTTAATCTTCCGCTTGATCACTCTAATGTGCTCATCCATAGTGGGTAGAGACAGTGGATCAAGTCTCCTTCCGGAGAACCCATACAGCTTCAAGAAGCTCACTATCTTTAATCTGTCAGTAGACTTCTTCTGATTGGCTCTGATGATGGCTCTTGACTTAGCCTCTTCCTTTATCTTCCTTTTAACAACTTTCTTTTCTTTTAGCACTTCTTGCTCTAGCTGCTTGAGGTACTCAAAATCAATATACTCATATGACAAGGGAAGTAAGTCTGCTTCTTGATAGAGACCTATGGCACATAGGTAGGTTATCATGTTTTGTCTATCTTGTTCCCTGTCTACATGAGTTTCTTGTTCAATTGCCACAGTCTCTACTTCAGGACTTTCATGAACTAGAGAGAGGATAGGGGCTTTATATAATCTTTTTCTTTCTTCCTTGATTTTAAGGAGTAACTCTGCATCCTCAACCTCTATCCTCTCTTTTAACACTTTAGTGCAGCCAGTTCATTTAACTTATCCAAGGGAATAGAGATTATTTCATCAATGTTGTAGTTCCTAGACCCCAGATAATTCAATCTGGCTGCCCTTAACTAATCCCCCTAAGTGTTTGGCCTAGGGGCAGCCCTGATTGCAGCTTGTATAAAGCTGGGGTTCTCACTTGTTCTCTCCCCCATGCCTTCCTCTTCCTATCCCTTTTCTCCTCCTCAATCTCCTTAGAGGTGAGAATCCTCTTCCCTTTGTCTATCACTAGCATGTGTGACTCAGGATGGTGAGAGCGTTGGTGTTCATCACTTGGTGCTGCACTTGAGCTCTGGCCAGGGAGAGGCTATGAGACACCTTCACGAGCTGGTGTCTCACTGAGGGTAGTGGGTTTTGAATCAGTTGCATTCTCAAGGTTCACAAGTTCTGTTGGACCCTGAAAGGATCATACATGCCAATTCAAGATGTGGTTGAAGGTTGTTCTGGTTGGAAGAAACTGCACAAGTTAAAGAATTAATGTGGGTGAAGAATACAGAAGAAAAAGGCCAAGTATCAGCTGTCTGCATTTACTAATGCAGATAAGCAAAATCAAATGCGGGTAAGTATTTGTTCATCCGCATTAGTTAATGCGGGTGACATACTTAATGCCGATGCTCAACAAAAGAAATGCGTACGAAGACCAATACATCCGCATTAACTAATATGGATCTACAATACAAATGTGGTTCATTATTTTGTACTTAACTAGTATTCTGATGTATAGTGGTCAGGATAGTTTAGTTATTTTGTACAGGCATTGTATCTGCCTATAAATAGAATAGTATACATTATATTTGTAAGTTTTCTGGTGCTATAAGCTCTTTGTTACAAACCCTAGCACACTTTGTATTTTGTTTATCAGTATCAATATACTAAGCATTTATTAGTATTTGCAGCATTTATGATCATTGATTCTGTATTTCCACTACACAATCATTGCCTCAATCATCATATTCAATCCTAGTTTATTCACATCAACTCGGATTCAGATTTAGACCTGGTCAATTGGTATCAGAGCCTTGGCTCTTGAATTCGTCTCAAAATCAGCTTAGATCTTCAATGAAAATCGATTGAACTGGTGATTGAGTTGATTATTAGCAAGTTTCATACTTCTAATAAGCATTCATAGTTAAACTACATGAAGCTTCATCAACAATCGCTATTCTTTTAACCTAGAAACTCAAGAACACTATTCGATTGTTGAATCGCAACAAAATTAGACAAAATCCACTCATAATTACATGATATTAACCAAAATACCACATCAAGACAAGAAAAACTTGAAATTGGACTGTTTGAACATTCTGGACAAAAAAATCAACTTAATCAATACTCAAACCATCTAAAATCAAGTTTATTATATGGGAATCTTTTAACTTTTCTAAACTTGTTAATGCATCTAAACCTCCAATGATTAAACACAAGTTTGAGTTTTAGCAGTGGAAAATAAGTTTTAGAAATTACATTACAGGTGTGGATCCCGACTACTGGATATCCAACTGCAAAGGACCTTACATTCATGTTTCACTCAATGCTGATCAAGCAGCTTAGTACAGAACTGTTAGAACCCCTATCGAGGATCCTAATCTAAATCTTGATGATGAGGAATACAAGAAAATCAAGATAGATCTCAAAGCATACTCCATTCTAACTCAGGCTTTGAAAATGGATGTCCTCAAAAGACTAGAGAAATATAGAACAGCCAAAAGTGTCTGGGTTGCGCTGCAAATTATGTGTGAAGGAAGCAGTGAGGTGACAGAAATAAACAAAGATAAACTGGTGAACCAATATGAAACCTTTCATCATATCAAGGGTGAATCGATTTCCAAGCAGCTACAACGTTTTGTGCAGTTGGCGAATGATCTAGAAATCATTGGAGTTAGATATAAAGAAAAGGAAATGAACAAGAAGATGCTGCATAGTCTGCCAGAAAACTGGAAGCAGAATGTTACAATGCTGAAGAACACTCTAGACTTGGAGAGCACCAGCTTAGACATCATGAGAGCTAAGATTGAAGCTCTAGAGTTAGATAAGCGAAGCAAAAATCTTAGTGGACCTCAAGTCATTGAGGCATATAAGTTTCCATCAGAAACTCATTCTATTGAAAATGCCTTTGTGATAGAAGAAGATGATTTTCTATCTTCCAAAGATCAAGCTAGAACAACTGGATTCATTGCTACTTCATAACAAAACAAGCCATCATCTTCAACTCCTTCTACTGCAACACCCACATGCATGCCTAGTGATCAAAAAGCTGAAGAACAAAAGGCAACTTACAATGCCTTTGTTGCTAGCTTTGAGGCTTATCTTGGAGGAAGATCTAGAAGAAATGGATCCAGATGATGTTGAATAAATGGACTTGCAATGGAAAATGGCCATGATTGTGATGAGAGCCAAGAAATTCTTCCGGAAAGGGCAGAAGCTGAGTCTGAATGAGAACATAAAACTTGTATATGACAAATCCAAGGAAAAATGTTTTAATTGTGGTGTGAATGGCCACTTCTCTAGGGAATGCAATGCTCCCAAAAGAAGTAACAACAATTACCAAAGAACTCCATATGGTCAGCCATCATCTCAATCAAATTCAAACTTTCAATCAATCAATCAACGTCAGTATCAGCATCAAAATTAGCACCAACAAACTCATCAAAGTCAGCCCCAACTCACTCATCAATCTTAGGGAAGCAATCAACCAACCTCTAATGCACTTGTCATCAGACAAGATGGAGTTTTGACTGGAGCCTATATGCAGAGGAAGTCAAGCCACAATTTCAAAATCATGCTCTCATGGCCCACATTAAAGATGGTCCAATTCCAATGCCAATTAAAGTAAAATCCAATCTCTGTAATGATAAATGCATTCAAGAAGTACAGCGATACCGAGAACATAATCACAAGTTAGCTCTTAAAATCAAAGAAGAAAAGGTCAAATCTGAAATGTTAAAACAAGAGATGAAAATTTTTGAAATTAAAATCAGATCACTTCTTTCAGATATTGAAAAACATAATGGTGAAAAGTACACACTCGCAGCTAAGAATGAGAAGTTAACTGAATTGTTAACAAACACCAAAGCTGAGCAATCGTCTACGGAAGTGAAACTTGAAAAGTTTCAATTCTCTTCTGTTAAGCTGCAAGAGTTACTTGACTCACAAAAATAGCCAAAGGATATGACTGGGATTGGATACAATTCTTGTCCACCTCCATACAAAGACAACTATATGGTTATGCCTTAGGTAGTCACTCATTCTGATACAACTAAACCTAAAGTTATTAAAACTCAAACAATGGTTTCACAAATAACTAATCCTCAAAACAAACCGAGTGTTTATATTGTAACCAATGAGGATAAAATCAAGTTGGGTCACCCAATAAAAATAAAAGAGTGTTCTGACAAACCTATATTTGTAGAGACACCAAGTAGCCCAGTCAAAGCCATTTTACCATTTGTGAAATTCATTCCTAAAAATCTCAAGGTGATGGAGAATGCTGAAGTACCAGTGAAATCCTCTACTGAAAGCAGCTCTGATAGTGAGATTAAATCTCCTAAAAATTCAAGCAAATCAAAAAAGGTTTCATTGAGATCCAAAGGTAAAACAATAGCTTCTCCATCATCCAAAGGGAAATTACCCATGGTTCAAAAATCAAAAGCAAAAACTAAACCAAAGTTATCAACAAAGTCAAAACAGGGGGGTTGGTTTTGACATTTTTAACAAAATGGACATAGACCAACTTGAAAAGGAGTCAAGTAAGGGTAAAAAGAAGCAAAAGCAGTCTCCAAAGACCAAGCCAAGTAGAATTGTGAAACAATCTATAGAAACTAAGAAGGCTGAATTTGCTTCTTCATTAAAAACAAAATCTGAGGCTAATCTAAAATCTGTTAAATCACATGAAGCCTCCACATCAAAATCAAAAGACAAACATATGTACTGTGACATTTGTGACATGTCTAATCACAACATAGATGAGTGTTATTTTAATCAATATTTGTTGAAGCTCTTAGAAGATTAACATTTTGTCTTTATATGTTTTTGTCATAGTATAGGGACTTATTTTGTAAATATATGTTCCTTTGTTTCTTGATAGTATAAATAGGATATATTATGTATTGTGCAGGGAAGACTTGAAAAAAAAGACTAGAGACTAGAGATAAGAAACAGTTAGAACAGAATGAACTGTAACCCTTACACATTGTATCCTGTGCATTTGCTATCAATGAAATCTATGAATTTTTGGAAACATGATTTGAATCACAATTTAGTTTGTAATTCGTTCAGATCTGAGTAATTGATCAGATTTATGTATGAATTGTGTTCTTTATTTTCGGACTTCAATTCAATCAGAAAACTGATTTGTAGTTGTTGTTTGATCAAATTGAAGATTGAGGATTGTTAATTGACCTAATTACTACTTAATTGGAAGTTTTTAGATCAATTGAACAAGTTTTGAAGATTTTCATAAGATCTGAGTTTGTTGGAGAAGATGAATTAGGCGCATGTGGCTGAAAAACTACTGAAAATTGACCAAGTGTCTAGACTCTTCACAACTGTTTGGGCGTTTTAGCACTGTGTAGGCGTTTTTAGTTTAGGCATTTTACCTCTATTGGTACGCATTGTGACTGATTGGTCACATTGATACTTTGCTGAAACCAAGTAATTCTAGGCGCACGAGGACTTTTTGGTCGTTTTTAACCCAAGCATTTGATAACTGTTCAGGCGTTTGACAACTGTTCAGGCGCATCACCAGTTGGGCGTTTTTTAGAATTAAACTAAGGCATTCCCTTAGGCGTTTCTACCTCAAAGTCAGGCATTTCAAAACTATTCACTTCACCATTGTTTGGGTGCTTGATGACTATTTAGGAGTTTGGACACTCAGACTTATTAGTAAACACTTAGAAATTTTTTCAACAACTAAAATCCAAAAATATTTTCATTTCAAAGTTTTATTTCAAAACATAAAAACAACAAAAAAAAGCCATTTTCTTAAATTCAAAAATACAAAATGGTTAAGTCTGAAGATTCTATGAATAGGGTTCCCAAGCTCAAAAATAGAGCTGATTTCAAGAACTGGTCTCTTAGATTGAAGCATCATCTGAACTCTATTGATACTAACTTGTGGAAGTCAATAGAGAAAGGACCACATATACCAATTACATTTGATGGTCCTGATAAAGAAGTTTTGTATACAAAAGACTCTCAAGAACCTTATCCAGAGGATGGTCTGCAAGGTGATGACTTAAGAAAGGTTAAGAATGACATTAAAGCTTACTCATTGATGTGCAAGGGATTACCATTAGAAGTCTTGACTAGAATTGATGGTTATCAAACTGGGTACACTATGTACAAAGCTTTGAAGATCATGTGCGAATGTGGTAAAGAGATACAAGATCTCAAAAAGTAGAAACTCAAGAGGCAATTGGAGTTATTTGAGCATCTTTCTGGGGAAACAGTTAATCAAACGATGAACAAATTTGTGCAATTAACTACTAAGATGTCAACTGCTGGTATCAAAAATGATCTCAAAGATCTAAATTACAGACTTCTCAATGCTCTTCCATCTTTATGGAAACAGACAGTCACTCTGTTGAAGCATACAGAAACGTTTTCAATAGATCTAGGTCTTTTGATTGCCAAGATTGAATCAGTTGAGATTAATGAGAGCTCCAAAAACAATGATAGAGCTGCATCAATGTCTTAGTACAAGTATGTTGTATCTCCAGCTAACATAGTGGAGAATGCTTTTCTGGAAAAAGATGATAACTCAACAGAAGAGAAGGGTGATTTGTTCGTTGGAGCCAGTTTCTTTACAGATTCTTCTTACACAAGTGCTCCTGTTTATACAACTCAACCTCAAACTCAGTCTCCTCCTAAAACTCAAACTCCTAAACCTCAGACTGAGACTTCATCTTCTAACTCTGTTAAAACTAGCTAAGTTAAAGATGCTATTAATATCCTTTTACAGGATGATGAGTCAAAATCTGCTTTCACTGCATTTATGGCAAGTTTTCAAGCTTATCAAGGTGATCATCTAACCCAATTAGATCTTGTTTTGCAGGATTTGTTTGAGATGGATCCTGATGACGTGGAAGAGATGGACTTGAATTGGCAAATGGTGATGATTGCTTACAGAACACAGAAACACTCTTATGTTAACAGGAACTACAAGCCAAGTGCTAACAAAACTGTTGGCTTTGACAAATCAAAATCAAGGTGTTTCAACTGCAACAGTTATGGTCATTTCTCAAGGGAATGTAAAGCTCCCAGAAATCAAGGAGGAAATGGTCAAGCAGGTTCTAGCAGTCAAAGATATCATCAGCAGTCTCAGAAAACCTTCCAAAAGCCTTATCAGAGTCTTCCTATGCCAAAAATTAAAGATGAATCAAAATCAATTGAAGAGCCAAAGAAAGCTCTTGTTGTTAGCATCAAAGATGGATATGACTGGAGTGCTTATGCTGAACAATTTACAGCTGATCTAACCTCTAGTTTATCTCTTGTTGTAGATATTCAAAATGAAGACTGGTCTGAAGATAATGATACAAAGGCTGATAGTGATTTAGAAAATGGTGATAAAGACAATGACTGGAGTGACAAATCTGACCCAAAAGAGGATTCAGAAGAGATTGCACTTATGGCTTAGTCTGACCAACCAAAGGTTGAGAATCCATCATCTGACTCTAAGACTTCATCTTCTAGTTATCCTGAAATTCCTATTGAAGTCAGAGAGAAAATATGCACAAAAGCATGTTTTGATCAAGTTGAGCATTAACAAACATATTCATATAAGATCTGTGATAAACTTAAACAAGAAGAATTAATGCACAACAAACTGAAAAATGATCACAAAATCTCTAATGAAAAGATCCTATCTCTACAAACTTCATGGAACAAAACTCTAAAAGAACTTGAACTTGTGAAGAAACAACTTGAGGAGATGACTAAAAATTTAAAAGAGGAAAAAATAGCTCATGCTGCAACTCAGGTGGATTTAGCTAAAGTTAAAAGTTCTAAAACAATTGTAGAACAGCTGGTAAGTGAGAGGAAAGACAAAAACAAGACAGGTCTAGGTTTTACACATGAACCAATGCTTGAATCCATCACAAACACTCTGCCAGAAAACTTTAACACACATGATCAGTCACCTGAAAACAAAGCTAAGCTAAAAGCCTTTCAAAAAAAAGAAAAAGAATTGTGAAAACGATGAAGAGAAAACAAATGTTGAGATATTTGAGGAACAAGATTCTGAAAAGATTAAAAATTGTCATCCAGTGAAAGTTAAACATTATGAACCGCGACCAAAGAATAAGAAAATGTTTTTTCCCAAAGAGCATGTTGTTGAAGAAATTATTGTTAAGAATGACAAACAAAACTCAAAGAATAAAGAGAAAGCAAAACTAGATGAAGTAACATCTGAAGATTCATTTTCTATGGATTAAACAATCCAGACTTTATCAAATGGCAGAAAGAACAAAAAGATAAAGAAAATGAAAAGAACCATCTACTAAAGATGTTCAATCCCAAAGCAAACAAAGATCATCAAGATCAAGAAATCAAAGAAGGAGAAGGACAAATGCTAAATATAACTCATCTCAGAACAATCAAAGTCAAAGAACAAATCAAGCTAATCAGTTTAAACCAGTGAAATTTGTGTCTGCAGGTACTTTTGATATGAACACAATTCCTGAAATCAAAATAAAATTCAAAGAACAAATCTAAGTCTGATCTGAAAACAGGTTCAGGTCCAAAGTCTTCTGCTGTCAACAAAAGATTTGTATCTAAAGAATCTAGGAATGGTGTTAATAAGCAAAAGTCAAAAACCAAATTTCAAAAGAATAAACTTTTAAATCAAAAACAACAGATTAACTTTGTAACTCCTAAATCAAAAAAAGGATCAAATGTGGCTTCCACATCTAAAGTTAAACAACAGTTGTTTAAATTTCAACAAAGGTACTGTGAAATATGTGATATGTACAATCATAAGACTGAAGAATGTTTCTTTAACAGGTACTGTCTCATTTGTGATATGAAAAACCATTTAACAGCTGATTGTTATTTCAATAAATATTGTACCATTTGTGATGAAAGAACTCACAAAACTGAGAATTGCTACTTTAGAAAGAACTCGTCGAGGAATGGATATGTTAATCCACAGTTAAGGAATGGATATGTCAATCCATAATTTCAAAGAAATCAAAGTGTTGGTTTTCAAAGATTGACAAAATAACCTTCCTTAGGCTTGAGATCTTTTCGAAGAAATGATTCTGAATATGATGATTCTTATGCTATAAAATCAAAGAAGTATAATCAAAGAAAATTCATTCCACGATCTGTGAGAATGAACAGTGGGAAGTTTGGTAATCAAAACTTTTCTAAAAATGTTTCTTCTGATTGTTTGAATTATCTTGATGATGATCTTGAAAAACGCTATCATGCTTTGCAGATTAAACAAATCAAAGATAATAAAAAAATTGTTAAAAACGGAATTGGTAAATTTAAACAACAAATGAAGCCTGATGTGAATACATTTCATTTTAAAAAATTTACCATTGTTGAAAATTTGGCAAGCCCAAGACCATATCGGCTTGGGTTGATAACTCAACTTAAATTTCTTTGAAATGCAGGTACGCCCAAGAAGACCTCTTAACATGTGGTATGTTGATAGTGGGTGTAGCCGGCATATGACAGGCAACCATGCCTTGCTTAAAGATTTTAAGTTAAAAAGACGGTACACATGTTGCATTCGGAGGTGATGCAGGTGGAAAAAAAACATGAGAAGGAACAGTGTCCAATGGGGTTATTAGCTTTGATAAAGTCAACTACTGCTCACAGTTGAACTTTAATCTCTTATGTGTTTCCCAAATTTGTGAAAAATCTTTTCTGTTCAATTTGATAATTCTTTTTGTTATATTTTGAAGCCAAGGTTTCGGATAAGCAAAGAATGGGTAGTGGTTAAAGCTGTTCGTGATCGAGATATATACAAGTCAGATATGTCTCAAGTAGATCCATCTACAAAAACAACCTGCCTAATTGCTCAAGCATTTGGTATGAAACGTTATCATAACATTTGATCCAACATGGATACATGTGAGGGAAAATCGATTCTTCTTTGTTTATTAAAAAGGATGCTGATGATCTCTTATGTATTCAAGTGTATGTTGATGATATCATATTTGGTTCTACAAGTCCAAAATTATGCAGTGAATTTGAAGAAATCATGAAGCCTCGTTTCCAAATGAGTTATATAGGAGAAATTAATTTTTTCCTTGGTCTTCAAGTGAAGCAGTCTGCAGATGGAATTATTATCAATCAAGAGAAATTTGTTGAAAAACTCTTGAAGAAATTTAAACTGCAAGATTATCAATCCATCTGTAAGGCCCCGTTCCCGGAGACCTCACAGTTGGACAGTCACAACATTTTTCATATAAGATAAATACATTTCATAAAGACATCGCAGTGGATTAAGTTATCAAAAACCATTCATGCATTAATATTTGATGTTGCTAAATAATACATCATTGTATTTTAACAGTTACAAAAGAATCATTCAATTGTATTACAAAACAACAAAATTATCATGCACAAATGGATGCCAGTCTTTACCTGCCAAGTAGCCTCACCCGCGTGCCATCCTCAGCAACATCCTTACCTGCCAACTGATATGCATATAAAAAGTCAGCGTTGCTGAGTGAGTTCTAGTTTAATAATATAGAAAAATACACTTTGTAAACTTCATTTGGTTATCATTCATCAATATATATAATCAATCATAAAGTGATTCATTTTCTTTCTTTCATTCATTATCTTTCTCTTTCATTAACTAGGATTACACAAAGCAAGAGCCTACATTGTTGGTTGGCAACAGATACCGAACCCCTGTCAGCAAATGTTTATCATGGTAGCTAACCCATCAAAAGTTGATCCACACTGCTAAGCAAACGCATGGGTGCATATTTAACCCATAACCAATAATTTGCAACTTTCTTTTCTTTCTCTCTTTTTTTTTTCTTTTTTTTCTAGTTTTTATTATTATTATTATTATTATTATTATTTTATTTTATTTTTTTTGCTTTTATCATAAATCAAATACTGAAGCTAGTCTGAATGTTATCAACAGTGGTAACTTGGTCACATTGGGTAAAATTTTATTTGGGTTTTATTGATATGGGTTTGTCAAAATAAACGGTTTAAGGCTCGAAAGTGGCTACTAGGGGGAATTTTAGGTAAACTGATGCATCACAAGAAATGGTGTTAAAAGAAAAAGGAATCCTAGATTGCCTTGATCATCTATGTGCACTAATCAAATTTACCGTCTCAATATGTATCAACTCACACAAGTTCTAACAC
Source organism: Flaveria sonorensis (assembly GCA_025506505.1). Lineage (NCBI taxonomy): Eukaryota > Viridiplantae > Streptophyta > Magnoliopsida > Asterales > Asteraceae > Flaveria > Flaveria sonorensis. The sequence continues at coordinate 35,061,257 of CM046440.1, read as the reverse complement.
AAAGAATCATATGGCCTACACTCAACAATTGAAATAATTTATATGTGAACTAACAATCTAGTAAGCTTCAAAATCTCCCCGGCAACGGCGCCAAAATTTGATCGATTTCGAAGTATCAATCAAATAAGATGTTAAAATGTGTGTTCCTATTCACCTTAAACTAGTTAGGGTAAGTAGGGTTGTCGATCCTCGTGGAATTAGTGGTCGGTGTATTGTACTTTAATTTATGAAATACTAATTAATTAAATTAACAAATTACTTAACTATTGCCTCTTGGCTGTGAAAATTGGATTTTTGGAATAATTAATAAATAAACTAAGAAAACAACTTGGAAAGAATCAAACTTGATTAAGAAAACGATTATAAGAGAAAGTAATCCACTTCGGTTCTAGGTTCGGTTTTCAGCAATTGTTTAGTTTAACTTTAAGGAAAATCCTTAATAGGGATTCTGTACGTGCTATGATTAAGTTATATCGATAATCAGGACTTAATGGGTCTTGATACACAATACCAATTCAATTAGAAACCAAAACTTGCAATCATATAATTTCCGGAAGATTAAATGATATTCAAATAAAAGTTTACCAACGTCGTTGTTTAAATAATCAAAACACAAGTTAAACTCATAAAAGAACTTAACGGGTTCTAAAGTTTAATCCCAACAAAGTTAAACAAAAACAAAAACCTAATCACACAAAACCTAATACCCGAAGTCGATCACGAGAGGATTAGCCGCTCATCGTTCTTGAATGATCTTCAAAACCGTTGTTGATTTGCATTCCGGATGATTGAATCTTGTTTTTGAGAGTTGGAATGGTGAAAAATTGATCTCAGATCGCCAAAAATTCGTCTCTAAACGTTCTAGGTCGAATGGGAATCAAGTGGTGGCTAAAACCTAAATAAAACGCGTATTTAAGGGTTTTTAAAAAGGGTCCTGGCGTAGGCTACGCCATCCAGCGTAGCCTACGGTGGGGTGTATTCTGCTGATTTTTTACTTGAGCTGGCGTAGCCTACGGTGGATACAGTAGGCTACGGTGGAAGCCTTTCTGCTGCACTTTGAAACTTCGTTTCTTGACCCCTCCAATGACTTGTTTTATCATGTAAGCTTCCAAATTCCTTGTTTTTCCTACAAAATCACTTCCAACTCATAGTCAACCTATTCAACTCAATCACATGCATATAAACGAATAATCATACGTAATATTTAACGTTTAAACACTTAAAATCTCATTCCAATGCACACACATCACTAGGCACGAAGCCTGCTCATGAACTAGGATCCCATTCATTCATTGGGCAATCCCCAGGATTGACCCCATATATGCATCCTCATGGGCTATAAAGCCGCACATCAGTTGAGCTAACGACAACAAGGTCGTACATCTCCATTTATTTTGCTTGCAAGGCTTTTCATTCATCATATGGGCCCAGGATAACATTCATTAAGTTTCACTGTTGCTCTTTTATTCTTTCGTGTCCACTTGTTATGGATAATACTTATTAAGATGCACCTTACATAATCACATAACATGAAAATATTATAGACATAGAGAAAGCAGCACATAAGAAAGAACCAAGCATAATAATCTTTAAACAAGCATAATCTTTCCTTATACAAAAGTTCTCCATACTTAAATTCTATTCCCAAAACTTCCAGAAAATCCCAAGTCTTTAGAAAAATGTGGATGAACTTAGACAAATGTGAATGAACATTCTCAGGAAATTTTCTAAGTGTCAGGAAATGCACATGAAACGAATGCGGATGACTAAAGAAATACACATGGACATTGTAGCAAATACGGATGAACACTTAGCAAATACGCCTGAGCAAAACAAATGCGGATGAACACTTAGCAAATGTGCCTGAGCAAAACAAATGCGGATGAACACTTAGCAAATGCGCCTTAGCAAAACAAATGCGAATAAACACTTAGCAAATGCGCCTGAGAAAAACAAATGCGGATGAACACTTAGCAAATACGCATGAAGACATAACAAATGCGCATGAAGACATAACAATTACGCATGAACTAAAGACTTTAACTGTTAAGTGCGGATGGACATAAAAACTAACCTAAAATGCAACTTATGCCATTACCAGAACCCAATCATCGTTCTAACATGAACACAGCTTAGATCTATCAATCTAACACTTAGAACATCACATACCTAAAACGATCAACAAGGGAATCACACAACATAACCATATCATCAACATCGTTTACACCATACATGACAAATCATAACTTTTTTCGAAAACATCAGTCAAATATGCAATCCATCCCTAAATAAGCAGAAAACATTTTAAAGAGGGGATCTAGAACTCACCTTTACTGCTTTCGAGTAAAACTCCACCAAACTTAAGAGCAACCTGGAGTTCAAACGCCTAAACACACCAAAAAACAAAATCGAACACAAAAGAACACATAAGAATCGGTCCCGAAGCTGAAAGCTCAGCTGAAATCGAACAAAACACACAAAAACACACCTTCAAGCCAAATCTTCTTCTTCTTCTCTCTAGAACCAATGGAAACTCTGCTTTCTTCTCTCTAGCGGCCGAAGCAGTTGGTGTAGCAGTGTAGTGGGTGGCCATGCCCACTTTAAACATAAAATAATAATGTTTGTCCTTTTGTACACTTTAGCCCCATCCACTTTGCAACTTCTCCTTTTGTCATTATTCTTTTCTTAATAAATTTTCTGGGGGTTACAAGTCCACCCCTGTTATAGAGGTTTCATCCCTGAAACCTGTCACACTTTGAATAGTTGTGGGTAATGTTGCCTCATCTCCTCCTCAGTCTCCCACGTAGACTCAGATCCTTTCCTGTGCCTCCACTGTACTCGCACCAGTGGAACAACTTTATTCCGTAATCTCTTCACCTTTTGATCAATGATTGCCACGGGTTGCTCTATATAATTGAGCCATTCATCCACTTCAATGTCTCCCAGTGGTACAATCATATCTTCATCAGCTAGGCATTTTCATAGATGAGATACGTGGAATGTTGGATGAATTCCACTTAACTCATCTGGTAGCTCCAACCTATAGGCCACCTCTCCTACTCGTGAAATGATTCAGGAAGGTCCTATATACCTCGGGCTCAACTTACCCATCTTTCTAAAATGAATGATCCCCTTCCAAGGTGAAACCTTAAGCATCACTTTATCACCCACCTGGAATTCAATCGGCCTACGCCCGTTGTCAGCATAGGACTTTTGCCTATCTTTCGCCACCTTCATAAATGCCTTGATCTTTTCTAGCTTTTCTGATGTGGCTTCAATGATCTCGATGCTTCCCAATTCTTTCTTCCCAATGTCACCACAACACACCGGGGTTCTGCTTCTCCTCCCATACAACATTTTGAATGGTGTGATAGGATCAAAATGGATCGATCTGTGATGATATTATGATGCAATTGAATCAAAACAAACACAAGTAATCAATTTGAATGCAAACATATCAAAAAAATTCATAGTTTTTCATTGATAGAAAGTATAGAAATACAAGTGTAGAGAACAGTTACAATTCGTTCAACAGATTCTAAGGTGCACTAGTCTAGTCTTTGTGCTTACCTACACAATACATAATCTATGCTATTTATACTATCAAAGAAAACAAAAAAGAACATATATTTACAAATAAGTCCCTAAACTATGACAAAACTAATAATAAAGACAATAAAGACTAAATGTTAATCTTCGAGAGGCTTCTACAATACTCCCCCTAAGATTGACATTGTCTTCAGTCTTCAAAATCTTCAATCTTTAGTCTTCATTGTTCAATCTTCATTCTTCATTCTTCATACATCAAAGAAATCTTCTGGTTCTTTTTTTACTTTGAACATAGGCTTCTTCTTGTACAGCTCTTGTTCTCTCAATGCTTTTGTAATTGCTGACTTGAATTTTTCTGCCAGAATAGCTTGCTCAGGCTATGATTCATTTGTCTTTATCTCCATCTTTTCCATTCTTTCCAATGTCTCCATGAACAAACCTGTAATGTCAATGTTAGCATAAAATTCCAGAGGTTTAGAGAACTCTTGCGAGTGAATTTCTAACACCCCTTTGCTCGAAATCCTTATAAAGTCAATCGACTTAATATCCTTCTTCACAATATTTGCATACGCTAAGGCTTTGCGTAATGCAATCCTTTCCATTGCAGTATTCATGACTTTAATGATTGTCATGAAGTACTTCTTGTCATTTTCAGCAACTTCAGAAGACACCCGTTCAAACTTTTGAATTGATAAGAAAGAAATGTAACTTGGATGAAGCAATTTTAGCTCAAATACTCCAAATAAAGAAATCATATCTTTATCCCAATCATCCAGATTTCTAACAAGCTTCAACTCAAAAGTATCAACATTATAAAACCATCATAGAATTGGTTTTGTCATTTGAGAGCCATCAATCACTTTCAGACCAGGATTTATTACTTTATCAAAGTATTTATCACTAAAAGCATCCAAAATAACATCTTCTTCTACACCTTTTTCTCTAAGTTTTCTTTTGCTTTTCAATGATTGAAAGTATTCTTTATCTTCCTGATCAAATCTCGTTTTAAGAAATGAACTCATCCTTGATATTCCCTAGTTTAGCAATTGAACAAAATTTTCACCGCGATAATCTTTTGTTGGGTTAATCAAAGGAAGTTTGTTCAGCTCTTTCAAGTCTTGCATATGTAGTTCAATGATGCTTGAGTAAAAGTGATAAACATCACATATAGCATTTACTCTCTTGATAAAAAACGCATCAAATACTTCATCATATTTCCAAGCTACTATTTTAACTTCTTTTGATTTATCATAACAATCATTGCATTAAGCAGTTCTGAAATTGATTGTCCTTTTTGTAAAACAAATCGTACCGAATCTCCTATTGTTCGAGCTTTGTTCCATAGCTGCTTTTGCTCAATGGACACTTGGTATGCTTGTTTTTCATTTTCTGGAAACAACTTCATTAGCTCCTTTCATCTTTCATGTCCACTTCTTATCAACTCCATGATTTTGATCTCTTGAGGCTTTAGAATTCTTGTTCTCTTTATGATCTCAAGATACTGTGGGTTGTCCATGTCGAGGACTATTATTCTATTTGTTTGTTTCTCGGTTTCTTGGAAACTTCTCACCAAGTTCCTCAAAGATTTTGCTTGAAGTCTGTTTAATTTCTTCCTAGGATAGTTACGTAATTGTAACCATATCCTTAAAGCAGTTACATTCAAATCATCTGGATCAGGATGGTATAACTCAGAAGTTGAAAGTTCTTCAACATTGATACTTTCTTGAAGTGGATTCCATTCTCCATGCTCTACTACTATCTCATCCGGATCAACAGGTGCAACAGACTCAGCGGTTATACACTTTTCATACTCTTCATTTATTTGTGAGACAGTTAATCCATCCAAAAATACTCTGTTGTATTTCATTCTAATCAAGTAATTTTACTTATCTTCAATATTAACAGGTATGACTTCAGCTGTTTCTTGGATTGGTGAGTAGTTGGCTTCAACTATGTCTTCATCTTCAAGAACTTCATTATACCAATCGTCAGCAAATTCAGTTTCCAAATCATCCAGAGCTTCAATTTTTTCATAGACATATGTTTCCTCTCCTTCTTTACTTTCACCTTCAGTCATAATCTTTTGTATTTTTGTTGATGGTTCAACTAGAACTAAAATTTCTACATCATCAATTTTTCTTTTTCCTTTATCTACTTCTTTTTCCTTTATCTACCTCAGATATCTTCTCAACATCAATTGGAGTAACTTCAGAAACTATCATAACTTCAGAAACTATCATAACTTCAGAAGACGGAGATTTTAGACTATCTTTCATTCTTTCGAATTCTTCTTTTAAAACCCCATTGTTTTCTTTCAACTTTTTGAACTTTTCTTCCATTAGGTCATAATCTTTCATCATGACTTCAAAATTTTTCAGGTTTGTTTCTTTATCTTTCTCCAAATCAGCAATCACTTTATATTTCTTTTGTAATTCCTCCTTCAATTTCTCATTTTGTTCTCTTAACTTTTAAATGAGATTCACTTGCTTAGCATTTTCTTCTTTTAATTCATCAATAATCAACTAAAAGTTTGTTTCTTCCACCACATATGTATCCTATTGATTCAAACATACAGGATCATCATGTATCATATCTTCAAATACTTCAAAGTTTTGAACATCTTTATTAATTTAAGTTTGTTCTTCTATTTTAATAGCTTCTTCAATCATATTAACTATCTCCTCAATAGTTTGACTTTCTTCATTTCTATCTTTAACTTGCTTAACTTCCTGAACATCTTCAACTTGTTCAGTTTCATGAACATCTTCATTTACTTGTTCCATGTCATTGCCATCATAACCACCATTATTATCATCATCATCATCATCAGAACTTGAACATTCATCATTGTCATCATCATTTTCATCATCATCATCTTCATTTTGAGGAGCTTCTTCAATAAGATCATTTGGGTCAACTTTCTCATCTTCAATAAGATGAAAATGCTCTTCATTAATATTCATATTATCTTGAGCAACAGCTCTCATATAATCAAACAATGGAATGTTCTGAGCACCAGTAACCATAGCCAACCTTTTATAAGTCATTTCATTCATATGCTCTAGCAATAAAACTTCTCCACTAACTCCATAAGCATGAAAGTCATGATTTGCTTCATTTATAATCATCTGTAGAAATCTTGGGTACATCAGGTATTTATTCCTAATCCATTTCTCCAAGTTGAAAATAAATCCATTAAGAATCCATTTTGCCATGTTGAATCTTCTATTTGTTGCAAGAGCCACAATGGGTGAGGCTATATCAACTGGAAAGGAGTTCCAACCCGCACTTGTTTTTGACATGCCATGCTAGAATATATAGCATAGTAGTTTCCAGTGATTGTACATTCGGGCTCTGAAAAATTGTTTCTTAGGAAAATTATCTGGATGACCCATAGCAATAAAGGTTTCTCTACATTCATTAAATGAGAGTTCTGCTAAGTCTTTAGGGTCATTGTTTCCAAGCCTTAATGCTTCACTAATGGTTTCTTCTGACACTTCAATCATTTTTTCATTGGTTATGAATCCTCTCAAAACTTTTCTCCCTTCTTCATTGATCTCAATAGTTGCAGTAGTCCAAAACTTCTTGATCTGTCTGGAATAAATCATAGGCTGATAGCACATAGCATAGACATACTTAGTCGTTAACAGGAATCTAATCATCTCTTCATAGCCTGGAGCATCCCGAACATCTTCGTTTAGAAATGCTGCTACATTATACTTAGGTTCAAACTTAAGTTCAGCCATCTGCAATCATAAAACATATTGAGTTAGAAATTTTTGAATTTATCAATATCTATCTATCTTTAAATTTGAATTAATCATTTAAAATTTCCTATGTGTTAAAAATTCATTTTTATAAGAAAGTTTTATCTTATTCACAAATTTAATTCCATTCAATTGATTTCAACTTTTCTTAACCTCTTTTTACAAAATTAAATATTTTTTTTAACCAAAAAAAAGTTTTTTTTTTAAATTTATTCATGACTGTTCATCTTTAAAGCTTCGGCCGATGAACAGGATCATCAAGAAAGCTTGATTTCGAACATGGATTCAATCAAGTTAACCTATTCAAAATCAAAATTCTATCATTGATCAGCATTCAATATCATCATCAGTTCAATAATCTTTTCAAAATTTCACTAAGTTCAAATCAAGGGCTTGAAACGCCCACATAGAGGTTATACGTTTGTTCAATTTTGAACTTGAAAACTTGAAATTTGATGATATTGATCATCAACTTACATTTAATATCCAATGTAATGATCAATTGAACACTTAATATGCACGAAAACAATCTAAGATGATGAACTGACCAATCGAAGGTGTTTGGGAGTGTATCTGGTGATGAACAGAGAGTTTGAGTGAATGAAGAAATGAAATTCACAAGTGTTGTATTTATACTAAGTGAAAAATTTTAGGCGCATGAGCACTGTTTGTGCGCATGGGGTTGATTTTTACACTAAGTATTTAGGTGCATGAGCACTGTTTGTGCGCATGGGGTTTAGACGCATGGGCACTGTTCAGATGCTTTTGCACTGTTCAGGCACTTTTGCACTGTTCAGGCGCATGGGACTAACTGAAACGCCCAACACTTGGTAATTTTTCACTTGAAACGCCCAACTCTTGAAAGCCTGGTACTGTGTAGGCGCATGAGTATGGATGAAACGCCCAACACTTAACCAAAAATTTCAGACATATGACAACTGTTTAGGTGCAAGAGGTTGTCTAAAACATTTGTATTTTCAGACAAGGGATGTTCTTGAGCTTGGTGAGATTGATCATGAGATTCAGACTGAAATGTAGGATCTTTCACAAAAGAGAAAAACGGATAATCTGGGCTTGAGTCTTCATATCATCAGAATCAGAATCATCGTTGAATGATTCGAGATCTCCTTCTTGTTTCTTCTTTTGACCCGTAGATTCAAAAAAGTTAGAATTTAAAGAGTTTGACAAAGAATCTAAATCAAATAACCAAGCTGGACCATTTGCAACTGATGGAAAAGAGTTTTCAAGAAATTTAACGTTGAAAGTTTCAAGGATCACATTTGTCCTAGAGTTATAAACTCTAAAAGATTTTGAAACCGATGATTATCCAATGAAAAATCCTTCATCAGATTTTGCATCAAATTTTCCTAGCTGATCACTTGAATTTAAAATCAAAACTGGACAACCAAAAGATTTAAGAAAATCTATATTAGGTTTCCTGCCAAACATCAACTCATAAGGAGTTTTCTGTTTATCTTTCACAATCAATGAACGATTCTGCACAAAACACGCTGTGGATATGGCTTCATCCCAGAAAGTGATTGGAATTTTGGCATCTGCTAACATAGACCATGCTGCTTCAATCAAAGTTCTGTTTTTCCTTTCAGCAACTCCATTTTTTTGTGGAGTTCTAGGAGCACTGAACTGACGAGCAATACCTTTTTTTGCACAAAATTTATCAATATTTGCATTTTTAAATTCCGTTCCATTATCACTTCTAATTATTTTCACTTTTTGTTCTAATTGATTTTCTACTTTAATGACGAATTCTTTTAATAATTCAGCCGTTTTAGATTTAGCGTGCAAAAAGAAAACCCAAGAAAATCTTGTAAAGTCATCAATGATAACTAAACAGTAAGATTTCTTTCCAATACTCCGAACATTTGTTGGTCCGAATAGGTCCATGTGTAACATCTGGAGAGGTTTGGAATTTGAGTTTATTAGCTTGGACTTATAAGACGCTCTATGTTGCTTTCCTTTTAAACATGCTGAGCAGAGATCAGTTGTGGCAAACTTCTTTGTTGGAAGACTGACAACATGATTTCCTGATACAAGCTTGTTCATATTCTTGAAGTTGGAATGCCCGAGACATCTATGCCATAGTTGACTTTCATCATTTGATGCTTAAGCAATTAGGCATGTTGTTTCTGTAGAAGGATCAACTTGAGACATAACTAATTTCTATACATCTTGATCTCGAACAGCTTTAACAACTACCCATTCTTTGCTAATCTAAAAACCTGGCTTCAAAATGTAGCAAAAAGAATCATAAAAAGAACAGAATACGATTTATCATAAATTTGGGAAATGCTTAACAAATTAAAGTTCAACTGTGAGCAGTAGTTGACTTTATCAAAGCTTATTATCCCGTTGGATATTGTTCCCTCGCCTGTGATTTTTCCTCCTGCATTACCACCGAAGGCGACATGTGTACCATCTTTTAACTTAAATTCTTGAAGTAAGGCATGATTGCCCGTCATGTGCCGGATACACCCACTATCCACATACCAGGTATTGATAGGTCTTCTCGGGCGTACCTGCAAGACAAAGAAAATTAAGTTGAGTTATCGACCCAAGCTGAGATGGTCTTGGGTTTGCCAAACTTATCAAAAATGGTGAATTGTTTAAAATGGAGTTTATTCACATCAAGCTTGTTTTTAATGAATTTACCAATTCTATTATTCATAAATTTTTTATCATTATTAAGAAAATTCATACCATTTGAATGACCAATTTTTGAAAAATTTTTATTTCCAAAATTTTTATCATTCATTCTCACAGACCTTGGAATGAATTGATCTTGAATGTATTGTTTTGGTCTCATAGTGTCATTTCTTTTGAAAGATCTCAAGCCTAAGGAAGGTTGGTTAGTTAATCTTTGAAAACTAACAGTTTGATTTCTTTTAAACTGAGGATTAACATAGCCTTTGCTCAATTGTGTATTGGCAAATCCTTTCCTTGGCGAACTCTTTCTAAAGTAGCAATTTTTTGTATTGAGTCCTTTCATCACAGCAGGTACAGTACTTATTAAAGTAACAATCTGCTGTTGAGTGATTTCTCATATTACATATGTGACAATACTTGTTAAAAAACTTTCAGCAGTCTTATGATTATACATGTCACAAATTTCACAGTACCTTTATGGTGTTTTAAACAACTGTTTGTTAACTTTTCATGTTGACGCAACGTTTGATCCTTGTTTAGATTTAGGCGTCGAAAGTTAATCTTTTGTTTTTGATTTGACAAAATTTTGTTTTTGATTTGACAATTTGTTCTTTTGTATATTTGGTTTTGACTTTTGTACATGAACTGCATTCTTAGAATACTTAGAAACAAATCGTTTAACGACAGTGAAAGACTTCGAATCTGAACCTGTTTTCAGATTAGAGTTTGATTTGTTCTTAGGAGTTTGTTTAACTTCTTGAATTAAGTTCATGTTCAAATTACCAGCAGACACAAATTTTATTGGTTTAAATTGAGTTGCTTGATTTGTTGTTTTTGTCTGATTTTCTTGACTCTTATTTTGATCAGTTTTAGCTTTAGTCAATTTTCTTCTTCTTCTTTGGTTCCTTGATTTTGTAGAACTTGATTTTATTTGAGATTGAACATCTTCAGGTGAAGATTCTTTTCCAGTTTCTTTCTCTTTCTGATCTTTTTGCTATTTAATAAACTCTGGATTATTTAGACCATAAGAGTTTGAATCTTCTGATGTTCCTTCTTCTTGTTTTGCTTTATCTTTGTTTTTGGAGTTTTGTTTATTATTTTTAATGATCACTTCTTCCAAAACATATTCTTTGGGAACAAATACTTTCTTACTTTTCGGTCGTGGTTCATATGATTTTACTTTTACCGGATGACTGTTCTTGATCTTTTCAGTTTCTTTTTCTTCAAAGATTTCGACATTGGTTTTCTCTTCTTCACTATCAGAAATCTTGTTGTTTTGTTTTGGAAAGCTTCAAGTTTAGCTTTATTTTCAGGAGAATGATCATGCATGCTGAAGTTCTCTGGTAAAGTGTTTGTTATAGATTCAGGCATTGGTTCGTGTGTAAAACCTAAGCCTGCTTTTTGTTTGTCCTTTCGTTCACTTACCAGTTGTTCCACAACTGTTTTGGAACTTTTGACTTTTGCAAGATCAACTTGTGTAGAACCATGTGCTATTTTCTCCTCTTCCAAGTTCTTAGTCATTTCTTCAAGTTGTTTGGAAACAATTTCTAGTTCTTTCAAAGTTTTGTTCCATGAAGTTTATAGAGAAATGATCTTTTCATCTGATATTTTGTGGTCATTTGTAAGTTTATTATGCATTAATTCCTCTTGCTTGAGCTTTTCACAAATTTTGTATGGGTAAGTTCGGTAATATTCTACATGTTCAAAGCAAGATTTGGTGCATAGTTTTTCTCTTACATCAGCTGGTATTTCAGGATATTTAGGTGAAGTAGTCTCAGAGTTAGAAGATAAATTTTCAACCTTTGGTTGATCTGACTGTGCCATTATTGCAACTTCTTCTGAATCCTCCTAAGGATTAGATTTATCACTCCAGTCATACTTTTCTTCTTCATTTTCAGAGTCATCTTTAGCCTTTCGATCACTGTCTTCTGACCAGTCTTCACCTTGAACCTCTGTAATAAGAGATAAACTAGAGGTTAAGTCAGCAGTAAACTTCTCTGCATACGCACTCCAGTCATATCCATCCTTGATGCTCACGACAAGAGCTTTCTAAGGCTCTTCGGAAGACTTAGATTCATCTTTAAGTTCAGGCATTGGTAGACTTTGATATGGCTTTTGGAATGTCTTTTAAGACTGTTGTGGATATCTTTGATTGCTTGAACTAGCTTGACCATTCCCTCCTTTGTTTCTGGGAGCTTTGCATTCCCGTGAGAAATGGCCATAGCTATTGCAGTTGAAACACTTTGACTTGGATTTTTCAAATCCAACAGTCTTGTTAGCACTTGGCTTGTCGTTCCTGTTGACATAAGAATGTTTCTGGGTTCTATATGCAATCATCACCATTTGCTAGTTTAAGTCCATCTCTTCTACATCGTCTGGATCCATCTCAAATAAGTTCTGCAAAACAAGATCTAAGTGTGTTAAATGACTACCTTGATAAGCTTGAAAACTAGCCATAAAAGCAGTAAAAGCAGTTTTGGACTCCTCATCCTGTAATAGGATGTTAATAACATCTTTAGCTTTGCTAGTTTTAGCAGAGTTAGAAGATGGAGTCTTAGTTTGAGGTTTAGGAGGAGACTGAGGTTGTGATTGAGTTGCATAAGCAGGAGCACTTGTATATGAAGAATCTGTAAAGAACCCTGCTCCAACAAACAGATCACCCTCTTCTTTTGGTGAATTCTCATTCTTTGCCATAAAGGCATTCTCCACTGTGCTAGCTGGAGATGCAACATATTTGTACTGAGACATTGATGCTGCTCTATCATTGTTTCTTGAGCTTTTATCAATCTCAACTGACTCAATTTTGGCAATCAATAGATCAAGATCCATAGGGAATTTTTCAGAGTGATTCAACAATGTCACTGTTTGTTTCCATGAGGATGGAAGAGCATTGAGAAGTCTGAAATTTAGATCTTTGAGATCATTTTTTATGTCAGCAGTTGACATCTCAGTTGTAAGTTGCACAAATCTATTCATCATTTGTTTATAGTTTCACCAGATAAGTGCTCAAACAGCTCTAAGTGCTTCTTCAGTTTCTGCTTCTTGAGATCTTGAATCTCCTTACCACCTTCACATATTATCTTCAAAGCTTTATACATAGTATATCCAGTTTGATATCCATCAAGTATAGTTAAGACTTCTAGTGGTAATCCTTTACACATCAATGAATATGCTTTAATGTCATTCTTTACTTTTCTTAGATCATCACCTTCCCATCTTCAGGATAAGGTTCTGGAGAGTCTTTTGTGTAGATAAAACCTCTATCAGGACCATCTGATGTAATTGGGATATGAGGTCCTTTTTCTATTGACTTTCACAAGTCAGTGTCAATAGAATTAAGATGATGTTTCAATCTAAGAGACCAGTTCTTAAAATCAGCTATGTTCTTCAACTTAGGAACTCTGTTCTCAGAATCTTCAGATTTGACCATTTTGAATTTTTTTTTAAGAAAAAGATTTGTTTTTGTTGTTTTTTTAAGTTTTTTAATTAAAACAATGAAATGAAAATATTTTGGATTTTTAAATTTTGAAAAAATTTCCAAGTGTTGAGTTGATGCGCCTAAATTGTGATGAAGCGCCCACACAGTTGTCAAACACCCAACTTTGATGTAGAATACCCTAATGGACTGCCTTAGTAGAATTCTGAAACGCCCAACTGATAATGCGCCTGAATAGTTGTAATGCACCTCAAACAATTGTCAAGCGCCTGGGTTGTAGAACGCCAAAACAGTTCTAATGCGCCTAAACAGTGGTTATGCGCCTAGAATTACTTAGTTTCTGAAAAGTTTCAAAGTGTCCAACAGTTGTAATGCGCCTCAACAGTGGTCAAACGCCTAGACCAAAAACGCCTGAATAGTGTTCAAACGCCTAAACAGTTGTCAAGCGCCTATACACTTAGGCAATTTTCAGCAGTGTTTTAACCTAATGCGCCTAATTCAACAGATTCAAACGAACTCAAATCTTCTGAAAATCTTCAAAACTTGTTTAATTGATCTAAAAACTTCCAATTAGGTAGTTTATAGGTTGATAATCAATCCTTTATCTTCAATTTCAACAAACAACAACAATAATTCAATCTTCTGATTACAATACAGTCCGAATATGAATAACAGGTTCGAACAGAATTTAGGTCAAATTCTCAGATTTGAACGAACTGAACATGAAATTGTGATTCAAATCATGTTTTTATTGATGAAACACAATTGAATTCAACAAATTTTTAATCAAATTGTTTATCAATCATAGATTCAAGTGATTAAGAGAGCTCAAAATGTCGATAAGCTCAAATCACTAAACCAACAGCTCTGATACCATTTGATAGGATCAAAATGGATCGATCTGTGATGTTATTATGATGTAATTGAATCAAAACAAACATAAGTAATCAATTCAATACAAACATATAAGAACATTTCATAGTTTTTCATTGATAGAAAGCATAGAAATACAAGTGTCGAGAACAGTTACAATTCGTTCAACAGATTCTAAGGTGCACTAGTCTAGTCTTTATGCTTACCTACACAATACATAATCTATGCTATTTATACTATCAAAGAAAACAAAAAGGAACATATATTTACAAATAAATCCCTAAACTATGACAAAACTATTAATAAAGACAATAAAGACTAAATGTTAATCTTCGAGAGGCTTCTATATGGTGGCATGCCTATACTGGCATGATAACTATTGTTGTAGGAGAACTCTGCCAAAGGTAGGTGTTCATCCCAACTGCCACCAAAATCAATAATGCATGCTCGGAGCATATCCTCCAAGGTCTGGATGGTCCGTTCTGATTGACCGTCTGTTTGAGGGTGATAAGTTGTGCTAATGTGTAACCTCGTCCCCATGGCATCATGAAATCTCTTCCAGAACTTGGACGTGAACCGGGTGTCCCTATTAGAAACAATAGACACCAGCATACCATGACGAGTTACGATCACCTTGATGAACAGCTCCGCCAACCTTTCTGACGAGTAAGTCTCTCGGATTGGCAAAAAGTGTGCAGTCTTCATCAGACGGTCTACAATCACCCAAATGGTATCACATCCTCTCGCAGTGCAAGGAAACTTTGTGATAAAATCCATGGTGATGTGTTCCCACTTCCATTCGAGTATATCCAAAGGTTGGATCTTCCCATATGGTTTCTGATGTTCCACCTTCACTTGCAAATAGGTTAGGCACTTACTCACGTATTCCACCACGTCACGCTTCATCTCTGGCCACCAATAATCCTTCTTCAGATCATGATACATTTTTGTAGCACCAGGATGGATGGAATACCGTGTTTTGTGAGCCTCATCCATGATCCTTCCCCTTAGATCCCCATAACAAGGAATCCACATCCACCCGAAACGGGATTTAACGCCAAGGGTGTTTTCCCTTAAATCCGTCGCCTGCCCATTCATTTGTTCAGAGATGATTTTATCATCCTTTAACACCTCATCTTGGAATTCCCTGATTTGACCCATAACATCTGGCGTCATAACCAGCAGGAAAGCCTTTACCCGAATCGGCTCCGGCCTCTCCTTTCGACTGAGGGCATCGGCTACCACGTTCGCCTTACCTAGATGATAGTGGATTTCGTAGTCGTAATCCTTGATCAACTCTAACCATCTTCTCTGTCTCATGTTAAGATCCTTCTACTCGAAGAAGTACTTCAAACTTTTGTGATCAGTGAAGATGGTGCACCTTGTCCCGTACAGATAGTGCTCCAAATCTTTAATGAAAAAACCACAGCCGCCAACTCTAGGTCATGAGTGGGATAGTTAGCCTCATGGATTTTCAATTTTCGGGACGCATAGGCTATAACCCTTCCCCGTTGCATCAGCACACAACCCAATCCTGAATAGGATGCATCGGAATACACCACCAATTCTTCATTCCCTTCAGGTAAAGTCAAGACAGGAGCTTGAGTCAACCTTGTCTTCAACTCTTCGAAAGCATTCTCCTACACTTGACCCCATATGAACTTCACATCTTTAAGGGTCAATTTGGTCAATGGTGAAGCTATCTTAGAGAAGTCTTGGATAAACCGTCTGTAGTAGCCCTCCAAGCCCAAGAAACTGCGGATCTCGGATGGTGTCTTTTGGGTCTTCCATTGCATAACCGCCTCCACCTTTGCCGGGTCCACCATAATCCCTTCAGAATTAACCAGATGACCTGAAAACTAAACTTCCCGCAACCAGAATGCGCATTTAGAGAACTTAGCATACAACTTGTCCCTTCTAAGCATCTCCAATACCTCGTGAATGTGACCGGCATGCTCTTCTTCACTCTTCGAATAAATCAGGATATCATCAATAAACACAATCACTGATTTATCCAACATCAGCCGACACACCCGATTCATCAGATCCATAAAAGCAGCTGGCGCGTTGGTTAGACCGAAGGACATAACGAGGAATTCGTAATGCCCATATCAAGTTTGAAACTCGGTCTTCGGGATATCCTGTTCTTTGACCTTTAGCTGATGGTAACCAGATCTGAGATCTATCCTTGAGAGCCAGTTGGTGCCTTGGAGCTGATCAAACAAGTCATCAATTCTCGGTAGTGGATATCTGTTCTTCACCGTCAACTTGTTCAACACACGGTAGTCGATGCACATCCTCATGCTACCATCCTTCTTCTTTAAAAACAAGACCGGAGCACCCCAGGGAGAGATACTTGGTCGGATGAACCCCTTGTCTAACAACTCTTGCAACTAGGTCATCAATTCCTTCATCTTGAAGGGAGCGAGATGATACGACGCCTTTGCAACAGGTTGGGCAACAGGTATTAGATCAATCTGGAACTTGATCTCGCGGTCAGGTGGTACCCTTGGTAGGTCTTCGGGAAACACATCAGGGAAATCGCATACTACCAGCATGCCTGACAGTTGAGGCACGGTAACATTCATATCCTTCACATAGGCCAAGTAAGCACCACAACCGCGTCTCATAAACTTCTCGGCCGTGATCATCGAGATTACTCGTGGTGTAATGCACTCCTTGTCTCCATGTATCGTAACTAAACTGCCATCGGGCGCAGTCAGACCAATCGTCTTCTTTCGAAACACGATGTTTGCTTCGTAGGCCACCAACCAATCCATCCCTAACACCATATCAAAACCTCCGAGGCAATCGTCTAACTCTACGAGGCAATCGTCTATCACATCAGTCACTTTGGTAGACTTTCCTATCGCTATCTCTACATAGAAGGGCACTTCTATCTTCTTATTCTTACCATGCATTTCACGAAAAAAGGTAGCAGATACAAAACTTCTACTAGTACCCTAATCGAAGAGCACAGAAGCATACAGTTGGTTTACCAGAAACATACCTAAAACTACTTTAGGGTCCACTCTGGCTTCTTTCCAGGTCATGTTGAATGCCCTTGCCTTGGCTTTGGTGTTCCTACTCCTCCCTTTCTCACCTATAGCCTGAGTACTTGAGCTCCCTGCTCCACCCTTCTTGCAATCTCGGCCCGAGTGGCCTACCTCCCCATACCGATAACACCATGGTACCCCACACACTCTAGCATAATGGCCTTCGCCTCCACACTTAAAACACCGGTTCGTCCCCACTCTACCAAGTGAACCTTCCCACACTTCTTACATTCCCTCTTGTTACCCCCTTTACTTGATCCTGGGTGGCGATCATCAATCCTCATTTTCTTTTCCCCGATCCCATAATGGTCACCCCTAAATCGCTTCCCATTACCGTTCTTGTTCCAACTCTTTTCAACCTTCCTCTGAATTGGCACCAGATCCCTCTCATCATACAACCTTCCGGCCAAATCTACTGCAGACCTGAAAGTGCTCAGTCTAGAAGCTATCATGTTCCTCTGATATCCACAGGCAGACCCTGCATGTATCTCTTGATCTTCTTAGACTCTAGGGTTACTAGATCCGGCACGAGTCTTTCAAGCTCATTGAACTTGGAGGTATACTCTTGATGAGTCATGTTTCCATCCTCCAAATGCAAAAACTCCTTCTCAATTTTGTCCAACTCCCGATGTGGACAATACTCCTCGAGTACCAGTTCCATCAAATCCGACCACCTCATCCTTGCAACAGACCGTTTCCCCTCGACTTGGACAATGTTGTCCTACCAGCATAGTGTCGAGTCAACAAAAGAATGGGAGGCAAACTTCACCTTTTGATCCTCCCTGCACTCACTAATGTCTAGAACTGCCTTTATCTCTCGAACCCAACGATGAGCGGCAATAGCATTGCCATTACCCTCAAAGGTCGGGGGTTTTCACCTCTGAAACTCCCTATAGGTGCACCCCTTAATGGTCTCATTCTCCTCCTCGCTATCATTAACAGGGATTACCACCTTAGGACTAGATGGCTCTTCATCAGCTTTCTCCTTCTCCTCTGTATCTTTGGTCTTTTCACCATCCTTTATGGCCCTCAATACCTCGGTCACCACTAAAGGTAACACGTTCTGCATGACGTTGTAGACTTCGTCAGCAATAGCTTCCTTTACCATAGACTTGAGGGTGGCTGATCCTTCACCCTCTTGGTGGCTACGAATACCCGAGTCCTCATAAACTGTCTTGGGAGCCTTAGCTTTTCTTCGAGTGACACGTGGCCCAGTAGTACGCCAGCCACGAGCACCTCCTCGGGTTGCCTTCCCAGGTTTCCTACCCGCCATAAGATCTACCTCCTATAAGATTTAAGCACTAACAAGGTCATTCAAGGTAATAGCTCAGATTATGTCAAGTATAGTAAGTCCCTAATTACAGTGGCCAGTTGTGATTAGCCACTTACTTTACTCTTCATCCCCTAAGCATTCCCTATCCAGACCACATCAGTGTCCAAATCTACTAAGCACATAAATCAAATAGCACACGCACGTAATACCGGTTACTTATGAAAAATTACCTGATTGCACGTAGCTACTTGGGTTGGCATCCTTTCATTCGGTCCCATTCACAGTTTAAGTTTAGGTTTTTGAAAATATTTACCCATTTTTCTTAAACTTTGGCTCTGATACCAACTTGTAAGGCCCCGTTCCTGGAGACCTCACAGTTGGACAATCACAGCATTTTCATACAAGATAAATACATTTCATAAAGACATCGCAACGGATTAAGTTATCAAAAACCATTCATGCATTAATATTTGATGTTGCTAAATAATACATCATTGTATTTTAACAGTTACAAAAGAATCATTCAATTGTATTACAAAACAACAAAATTATCATGCACGAATGGATGCCAGTCTTTGCCTGGCAAGTAGCCTCACCCGCGTGCCATCCTCAGCAACATCCTTACCTACCAACTGATATGCATATAAATAGTCAGCGTTACTGAGTGAGTTCTAGTTTAATAATATAGTAAAGTACACTTTGTAAACTTCATTTGGTGATCATTCATCAATATATATAATCAATCATAAAGTGATTCATTTTCTTTCTTTCTTTTATTATCTTTCTCTTTCATTAACTAGGATTGCACAAAGCAAGAGACTGCATTGTTGGTTGGCAACAGATGCCGAACCCCTGTCAGAAAACGTTTATCATGGTAGCAAACCCATCTACAGTTGATCCACACTGCTAGGCACGAATCCTGCTCATGAACTAGGATCCCATTCATTCATTGGTCAATCCCCAGGGTTGACCCCAGATGTGCATCCTCATGGGCTATACAGCTGCACATCAGTTGAGCTAACAATAACAAGATCGTGCACCTCCATTCATTTTGCTTGCAAGGCTTTTCATTCTTGGTGGATTTGCGTACATCAAATACCGAACCAGTGATGAACATAGAACCTTAGGTTTAGAAATTTCAAAATTAACCATGATCAATGGATTTCAATAACATTTTCGAGTTCAATAAAACGGATTTTGATGTTTACAACAAGGAATAATCGGTTCAAAAACCCTAGGTTAACCACGATGAATAGGGGAAATCGAGACTTAAAATGTTGAATTCAAATCCAATGTTTTAGTGTAATACGATGTGTAAAACAGTTGATATGATTGAAAATCATCATAAAAAACATAACACAAATGGTTAAAAACTATAAAATCCATGATAGGTCAAATTGCTATACAACAGTGACTTTGAACTCTCAATTTTGAACTATGAAATCAAACTGAGAAAGTCCGACATGTTCTTGGTTGTACAATTTGATATTTGTTAGTACATTACTAACACAAGTGTCTCTATTGTAGATCTATGGCAAATCTTATCTGCAACAAACTCTACAATGTCAGTGGATATCTTGATCCAGATGTGCCAGAAGCTGAGGGTTTAAGAGACATGATCAGATTCATTTCCACAATAAGAATAGCACATGCCATCACTGTCAAACCCGTTATCTATGAGAACTTCACCAGATCATTTTGGGGAACTGCTAAAGTGAATCAAGTGGATGGTGTGAGGACCATATCTGGAAGGAACTCTGATGATTATACCTTAGTTATCTCTAAACAAACTATGAGACAGTGTCTACAGTTTGGGGATGATGCTAACTTTTCCCAAGAAATAGAAGAAGATGACATTCTGACCTTCTTTGCTGATATTGGCTATAAAGTGGATTTCGAGGGAAAACAGATTGTCAAGGGATTAGTGGATTTACAGTGGAGATTTTGATTCATCTATTCCAACACTGTCTATCAAAGAGGAAGACTGGTTGGAATGACATCCCTATCACTACATCTTCAGCGATTTGTGCCTTGTGCACTAAACGACAATTCAATATGTCTGCTTATGTGTTTAATGGCCTATTTTCCAACATTCAGGAAGGCAGAGAACACATGTTTCTAATGTATCCTTGATTCATTCAACGCCTTCATCAATGAAGCATTCCCTGATATTGTAGTAGAAGGCCCTGCAATGGACATTCCTCACTATAATGCCAAATCCTACAAGTATATCAAAAAGAGAGACCTGAGGAACTTCTATAGTGGAAAATTCGTTCCTTTACTTCCATGGATGCTACAGCAGATCAATCTAGAAGAAGTTCATGAAGAAGAAGCTGAGGAAGCTATTCCTGATGTTAAGGAACAAGTTCATGGGATGTTCATGAGACAATAAAAGAACAAACAGCTGCTCAAGATCAACAAACTATTGAAGAGCATGCTGAAGCAGCAGAAGAAGAACTAAGGCAAGTGTCACCACAGGTTGATGTAGGTGGTGATCTTCACACTATGCCTTTAGTTCAAGATGTTGATATCCTATCACCTTTCAGAGTATCTCCTATTCATTCTCCTCATGTATCTCCTATTCATTCTTCTCCAGAGGCTACAGTTGTATCTGTTGAATATGGTGAATCTACCAGTTCTTCAGGTAGTTTTGAATCATCTTCAGATGATGGGGATCCTCATGCTAGCTTTCAAATGCCCATTAGACAAGTAAGCTCTAAGGTCGATCCTTCAAAAAGCTTTGCAGAATCTGAAGTCAACCGACCTGATGCCAAGGATGAAATGATTTCTAAGCTCTTACTGAAGATAGCTAGAATAGAGAAACTGTTGGATAGAAGATCTAGTATCATAAGAGATAGACTTAATGAATTAGATGAGAAGGAGAAGGATTTAAAAGAATTATAACCCAAGTATCAATCTGAAAAAAAAGAAAAAGATAAAGAGATTGAAAGACTTAAAGCTACTCTCAAACATGCCAGAGAAGAACTCAGTGGGCATTTGGATGCTGCAAACATCAAAACCCTTGCCATGGAAGAACAAGAAAATCTTCTTGACTTCCAAACTGACATAATCTCCGATCTCCATAGACATATAGAAGCTCTAACAAAGAGAGTTTTTGAACTTGAGATGTTGCTTAAAGTTAAAGAAGAGATGGCTACAAAAAAGATGAGAAGGATGATGATGAGCATGATGAAGACAAGGATGATGAGCCTGAAACATAAAAACAATCAAAAGAAAAGGAAGTTAAAAGAGATGAAGATGTCTCTGGTGGGAGCAGTAGAGGTGATGATGACTCTCCACCTTCAAAGAGACAAAGAATGAAAGAAACAGGTCAGCAATCTCAACACAGTGAGCTTAGGGAGGAAGATTGTTTGTTCTGAACCAACATCTGAAGGCAGACTTGATGAGGAGACTGAAATGAAAGATTTGATTAAAGACTTAGACGTTTATTCTTATGGAGATTTTATTATTGATGATGACATCTGGGAATTTATCAGAGAACACAGAGATCCAGTTGAACCAATCATGGTTATACCCCTAACCCTGTGCCATTGGAAGAAGAACTAGGCCTACAGCTTGTTCCTACAGTCACTTTGACTGATGAGCAAAAGGAACTTGTCATGAAGCTGTGTGAATAGCTTAGAGAAAAAGAAGCAGCTGAAAAGCAAAAGGAAGAATTTGAAAGACTTGAGAAAGAAAGAAAAGAAAAAGAAGCCGAAGCCTCAGTACCCTTTTCTTCTTCTCCCCGTTTGCTTACATATTCCAAGAAGAGAAAGTACTTGTCTGAGAAGGCCAAAGGCAAAATTCCAATGGTAGAAGAGGAACCGGCTCCCAAGAAACAAAAAGATGATCCAAGAAGCCTAGCTGCTATTGCTCAATTTCTAGATGAGCATGAGAAGGCTAAAGAACAGTTGAAGAAGAAAATTGAAGTGATTGACTTGGAAGAAGGAGAAATTAAGGGAGGATATGATGAAAGCCTATTTGATGACCCTTTGTTCAAGGATAGTCCTGCAAAGGTTGAGTCATCTATTGAGGAGATGGTGGAAAAAGTTCAAACTAATGATTTGATGGTCAAAGTTATGCTCCTGATTAATCACGGTTATGATGCTGATAATGTATTTGGAATGACCTATGAGGGAATGTTAGAGGAAGTCAACAAGATGCAAAAACTTCTAGACCATACCTTTATGACTAATTATGAGAAGAAAAGAATTGAGAAAGAGTCAAAGATGAAAAAGCCTGATTTGAAAGTTAGATCCCCAATCTCTTTCACTCCAAGAAAGACTCCAGTGCCTCAATTCTGATATCCTTATCCCTATAGCATGATAGATAGGGAAATGAAGGATTATCTCTCTGTTCAAGGTATCACTAGAAGAAAACTAGGAAACATGAAGATGAATTCTCTCCGGGCTGCAATCATCAAGATAATCAAAGAAAAGAAAGAAAGATTGAAAACAATAGAGGAGGAGGTTGTAAGGAGGAAACCCAAAACTAGAATTTTAGCTCAAGACATCCAATTCACTACTGAAGACCATGATGTCTTGGCGCCCATGTTGTACAAAAATCCTGAGTGGTTTATTGAACCCTCTCAAGTGAAGTTACATGAAGGGTTGACCACTTCAGAGATGATCATGGGAGTGTTTGCTCCAGAAGGCAAAGTAGATGTAAAGAACATTGCTTGGAAGTATGACAGTGATTGGAACATGTTTATGGTGAAACGTATCTCAAGGCTAGTTCAGTTCTTCACTGAGTACACTGCATTAGTGAACTCCCTACAGATACATGATTTGAAAGAATTATCAGAGCTGGAATTGATTAATCATAATGGAATATACAGAGGATATGAGTTTGAAGAAATTCTAAAAACATTTAAGAAAACTAACAAATTTAATGCCCTAAAGGCAATATGCATCAGAAAAGACAATCATTCAATAATCCTCTAGAAAAGAAGAAGAAAAAGAAAGAGACTTAAGAGTTGGTATTTCCTAAGCTGAATATAAACCCAATTGAGTCATTAAAAAAGAAGATGGTTGATGGAACCCACAAGACCAAACCAATCTCAAATGAATTTTATGAGGAGAAATCTTATGAGTTGGTAATAGAAAGAACTTGGGGAGGAAAAGAAGGACCCGAGATAAGAATATTTAGTGGATATGAGGTGAGATTGCTAGATGAATCCTATATCCACTACATGTTTACAAGACACTTCAGAGAAATAGATAACAACCTGGGAGAAGCTGATATGTAATTCTTTTGGAAATGCATCAAGATACTCAAAATAGCCTTTGACAGAATCAACAGAAAGAAAGATCTAAATAAAAGAAAGAGGTTTCCACTGCAATTCAGGAACATTATGAAGCTTAAGGTCAACTCCAAAGGTAAGCTGGTTATGCACAGAGATGGAATGTCATCCATTTATATGTATGAACCTCAAATGCTAAGAAGGATACCTTTGAAACTATACTACACCAGATGAGGGAAATAACCATACATGTACTGGATGTCGATCGTATGAAGGAGGCACAGGAATTTGCCACCATAATCAAAGCAATTCTGGATCCAACCATTACTCAATTCTCTACTAATTTGGATCCTACAATAGCTTCTACAATAGCCCACAAACCTTATGTTGATCCATTCTTCCCGGCACAGGTGAAAGAAGAACCACTAGAATCTTCACAACCTCTACCACCATCAAACCCTTGAAGTACATAGGTTGTATAATCCTTAGGGGGAGTATTGTTGGACCCTAAAAGGATCATACATGCCAATTTAAGAGGTGGTTGAAGGTTGTTCTGGTTGGAAGAAACTTCACAAGTTAAAGAACTAATGCGGGTGAAGAATACAGAAGAAAAAGACCAAGTATCAGATGTCCGCATTTACTAATGCGGATAAGCAAAATCAAATACGGGTAAGTATTTGTTCATCCGCATTAGTCAATGCGGATGATATACTTAATGCCGATGCTTAACAGAAGAAATATGGATGAAGACCAATACATCTGCATTAACTAATATGGATGTACAATACAAATGTGGTTCATTATTTTGTACTTAGACTAGTATTTTGATGTATAGTGGTTAGGGTAGTTTAGATATTTTATACAGGCATTGTATCTTCCTATAAATAGAATAGTATACACTATATTTGTAAGTTTTCTGGTGCTACAAGCTCTTTGCTACAAACCCTAGCACACTTTGTATTTTGTTTATCAGTATCAGTATACAAAGCATTTATTAGTATTTTCAGCATTTATGATCATTAATTTTGTATTTCCGCTACACAATCATTGCCTCAATCATCATATTCGATCACAGTTTATTCACATCAACTCAGATTCAGATTCAAACCTAGTCAGGTTCTACTACTGGGACTTCAACTGAGGTTTCCTCTTCGAAGCTAATCTTAGGGTCTGCCTCAATATCCATTTGAACAACAGTTTTCCCCGCTAGCCTCTGTCTATATATCTTTGATCTTCTCTTTAACTCTTCAAGCACCCTTAGCTGGATCCTCTCAGCCAACCTTTCAGCTTGCCTGTTATGACTTAGGTTGGCAAGTGTCAGGTCAACCAGAGCAAAACTCTCATAGTATCACAGGGTTTGAAAATTTAACACTTCTTGTTGCCCTTAAGATCTAAAGAGTACCAAGGCTTCTATCAGTGTCATACCTCCATCCTACTATAGGGTTGTCAGTAGGGTAGGTTGGGGTTAACATAGCCCTTGGTATTCCCTCCTCAAATAAGCTTTGAATCAAGGCATCTACATTGATGTGGGCTAAGAAGGTTGTTAAGTATGGACAACTACAAGTGAGGATGGTGAGGCCTCTATGTCCATACCTGGGTAGTGTTCTCAGGTTCTACGATTGAAGTTAAGACTTTCTCCCCTTTTTTGATAGCATTACACACTTGTATAGGTGAGCTAGAGGTTAGGTCCACCACATCCTAGGTTCTTGTGGACCTGATTGAACACGCCAAGTAGGCCTCTCAGCTAGCTTGCCCTTGGGATTGGTGATCTCAAGTTGTTGATTAAGGGGCTGCCTTTGTAAGGTAGCTACCTGAGATTTCTGGTGACTTACCTTTGAAACCAAGCAGGTGCATGTTTTAGATAGTTTTTGCACCCTTAGTTGTAAACTCCCTTCATCTTTATCAGAAGAATCATGGGTGGATGAGAGAACATAACCAAAGCCATCTCCCTCACCACTAGATATTGGTTCTTGACTTTTGGAATTCCCCTGCTCCGTAATAGCTTCAAGAGAAGTGTTAAGGGCTGGGTTGCCATAGTTGAGGTCTTAATGATGTAATCACTTTTTAAAGTGAGAGCCTCTTCCATATGGACCTCCTAAACATGTTTAGAGAAGTCCACCTCAGTTAGGGGGTGGATGATATGGGCTAGATATGGCGGTCTCAGGAGCACTCATCTCTTCTTGAGTAGGAGAGGAGAAGAGAGACTCATGGTACTCACTAAATCCTATATCCTTATCATAATAGAATTGAAGGTCGGGGATTGGTTGGTTTAAGTCTAAAGGCTGGGGATGGTAACTGTCCTTTGAAGGTTGATCACTTGAGTTTTGAAACTCAGAGTGAAGGCTTGAGGCTTGGGCAATGATCTTATCAGGCTGAGCATAAGGAACCTCAGCACTGATCAATGAAATAATGGGAGTGGTTTGTTCCTCGGGGGAAGTGGGAGCTCTTGGTTCCACTTCCTCCTACATTGGTGAGTTTATGGGGGCCTCCTTAATCTGAATAGACTGAGCAGGGGTTCACTTGGATTTTCTTTTACAGGTGATGGTAATTTGAGGCTGTGTGGGTAGTGCAGATGTAGATGGTGTGGGTTCAACATTGACTGGTGCTGCCAAGTTATCACCTTGGGCAATGAGGTCTAACATTTTTAGGACCAGGGTTATTTCTATCCCTGAGAAACCAATAGTGGTTTTTCTCATGATTTTGAAGATGTCAGGATTCATCTGTTCTAGTTTATGAGTAGTACATGTTCCCCTCAACTATGAGCCTAGTTCACAGTTGAGAATGTGCTGGACATATCTAGGAAACATGTAGTACACTAAGGTGTCCAAGTTGGCAAGCAAGTTTGTGTAAACAAACTTGACCCCTTGAACCATTCCATGGACTATATAGGATAAGTCCTTAGGAATTTGATTCCATCCTCCATGTTTTTTTGATAAAGAGTGAATAATAACATGGAGGAGGCACTTTTATTGGTAGGAAACCTTACCCTTCTTGAAGGTTCTAACTGTGAAGTCCCCTTCATAGCCTGTCTGCCTGAATGATTCATTTACAGCTTATTTGGGAAAGGAAAGCTCTCCTTTTTCATCATCCAGCCTGAGATGAGTGTTGATGGTGGTTGGGGTGATAAAAACAATCTTCCCCTACAGTGATGCAGACAGTGCCTTCTCACCATCTAAGATGACCTCTTGGAAG
This sequence comes from Flaveria sonorensis, assembly GCA_025506505.1. NCBI lineage: Eukaryota > Viridiplantae > Streptophyta > Magnoliopsida > Asterales > Asteraceae > Flaveria > Flaveria sonorensis. Next base: position 35,034,205 of record CM046440.1, on the reverse strand, counting down.
GTCCTCTAGAACTCCAGCAGTTGTTCTTCATATAGTGGAGGGTCTATTATGAGTGCGGTGAGGTAGAATGATTGAGTGAGTAAGCCGCAAACGTCTGAGAGGATCTTTCTCAGACGACAACAGAGCAACCTGGTTATGTTGCCTGTATAGGTTCATTTCGGGGTTCAGGGTGGGCCATTTTAGAAAGCTTCAACAAGAAGAAAGCTAAGAATAATGAGGGTTTGTGGGTGAATTTATGGTTAAAAGTTTGCAGAGGAAGTGGAAGAACAAAGAGGGGGAACCATTGTAAAGCTATATATATGGTTGGATGTGAGACAAAGTTAATGCTAAAAGATAAACTTTGAAATCCAAATATCGATCCCACCTCCAAAAAAGTATCCAGAAAGGTAGTTATCTTGAAAGTAGAAAATCTTTCGAAGGTATTTGTCTTCGAAAGTTTTGAGAAAACTTCCAAAGCCAATTTAACTTTGGAAGATATTCCATAGTTTGATACATAGCATAATTTTGCTTTCGAGACTTGCTTAGTTATGAAAAATATTAAACTTCAGAAGTTTTATTCAGAGAATAAATAAAGCTTCCGAGACTTAATTGCTTTCGGAAGAAATTGTCCTTCAAAACATATAATACTTAGAAGCATATTTAAGCCTCAGAAGATATTTTAGAATTTCTTCCAAAGGTAAATTTCTTAGTAAATAGTTATTAGTTTTGAAGACATAAGTTTCTTCAGAAGTCAATTTATGTATTTCGAAAGAAAATATATCTTTAATTCTTAAACCTCTAAGGGATATCATTTAGAAAAATTTTCTTCCAAGATAAAAATGGCTTATGTGAGTGATAATTTAGACAACATTAAAGATACACATATTTGAAAAATAATCTTGAAATTAATTTAAGAAAAACTACTCAAAGTTAATCATCCCAATAGCTGAAACAAGATATTCAAATCTCTGTTCATCAAAAGTTTTTGTGAAAAGATCAGCATATTGTTTATTTGTGTTAACTTTGACTAGTTTTATCAATCCTTTTTCAAAATTATCTCTTATCAAATGATACCTAATGTTGATGTGCTTTGTCTTGGAGTGCTACACTAGATTCTCTATGATATAGATAGCACTGTTGTTGTCTATGTCGATAGGAGTCTCCTTGAAGTTTAATCCATGTCTAGCATCTGATTCTGAATCCAAAGAACTTAAGCATAGCAGCTTGCAGTAGCAATGTATTCTGCTTCAGCAGTTGATGCAGACACAAAGGGTTATTTCTTGCATTGCCTTGAGACTATCCTTCCACCAAGGAATTGGCATCCCCCAGATGTAGACTTTGCAGTCATGTTATAGCCATAATAGTCACTATCTGTATATGCATACAGATTGAAGTCAGAATTCTTTGGATACCAAAGTCCCAGCTTGGGAGCTCCTTTGAGGTATCTTAGAATCCTCTTGGCAGCAACCAGGTGTGACACCTTGGGGTTGGCTTGATGTTATGAACATATGCATGTGGCAAATATGATATCAGGCCTGCTGGCTGTGAGATACATAAGATACCCAATCATAGCCCTGTAGAGATGTTCATCAACACACTCCCCCTCAAGATCAGGTCCCAAGGAGTGGTTTCTGGCTATAGGAGTCTTAGCAACCTTGCACTCAGTCAGATGAAATCTAGTTAGTATGTCTTGCACATACTTGGGCTGGTTAATGAAGATGCCATTGTCAACCTCCTTCACTTAAATTCCTAGAAAGAAATTGAGTTCCCCTATGGCACTCAATTCAAATATATTCTTCATCAGCTTCTCAAACTCTTTGAAGAGTTTTGGATTAATTGACCCAAAGATGATGTCATCTACATAAACTTTAACCAACATCAAGTCATTCCATGTTCCTTTGATGAAGAGTGTGATGTCAATATTACCTCTCTTGTTGCCATATCGAACAAGGTACTATGATAGTATCTCATACCACTTCCTTGGAGCTTGATGCAACCCATAAAGAGCTTTTTCAAGCTTACAGACATAATCAAGATGATTTGGGTCTGTAAAGCCCGGTGGTTGCTTGACATACACTTCCTAATCTACACCCCATATAAAAATACACACTTGACATCAAGTTGGTAGACCTTGAAATCCTTGGATGAAGCCAAAGCAAGGAATATCCTAACAGCTTCAAGTCTTGCCACAGAAGCAAAAACATCTATATAGTCAATCCTTTCTTCTTGAGTGTACCCTTTAACAACTAGTCTTGCCTTGTTCTTGATGACAAGTCCTCTATCATCCTTCTTATTTCTAAAAACCCACATGGTACCTATTGGCCACTTCCCATGAGGAAGAGCACATAGGTTCCAAACATTTTGTCTTTTGAATTGAAATAGCTCGTCCTATATTGCTTCAACCTGGCTTCCATCTTTCAAAGACTCATCCACTTTCTTTGGCTCAATTTGGGACAAGAAACAAGAATACAGACAAATATTTTTAACATGGGTTTGTCCTCTTGTTTTCACCCCAATCTCAACATCTCCAATGATGTTTGTGGTGGGATGGGACTTGTGGATTCTTAGTTGAGGAATCACAGTAAGTTGGTTTGACAGATCTAAATTAGTAAAATTTATATTTGGTGATTGAGTACGCCTACCACATCAGCACACTTATTAAGTGTAACTTGATCCAATAAGTGTGTGACATCATTGATGTTGTCTTTAGTGGAGTGGTTGTTAGGATCATGAAATTCATGATCACTTTCACCATCTCCATCTACGCCGATATTAGAAATACCTTCATTTGAGTTTTGCTGTAATTGGTAGGCACCTTAGATGTATCAGCTGAAGAGTTTTTCATGGTTGTGCTGACAAGATTTCCACCTGCAAGGTTTGTTACCAATAGAGCTAAAGAAATTCTATCATTTGGTCTTCTCAGCTCAAATCATGGGTTAGGATCTCCTGCTGATATGTTACCTGCAGATCCTGAAACATCTTCATAAGATTTGTTAATATAATTGGTAACTAAATCAAGATCAAATAGCTAATCAGGACCAAAACCTTCCACACTACGAGTGCGCTCATTGAAGGTCACATTGGCTGACTCCTCAACTACTCTAGTTCTTAGATTGTATACTCTATAAGCCTTAGCTTAGGAAGAGTATATAATGAAGCGTCCATCATCTGATTTCTCAGCAAATTTGGCTACATGATCTTTGGTATTCAAGATGGTGCATGGACATCCAAATGACCTGAGGAAACCAATGAAAGGTCTCCTTTTGTGCCATAGTTCATAAGGAGTCTTACCATGAGTTTTGACTACTAAAAATCTGTTCTGCACATAGCAAGTAGTGTTGACTTCCTCTGCCCAAAAGGTGATAGGCAGTTTAGAGTCAGAGAGCATGGTTATTGCAACCTCAATAAGTGTCCTATTTCTCCTTTCAACAACACCGTTCCGTTGAGGAGTTCTAGGAGCAATATATTGTCTTGTAGTACCCTTTTCATCACAAAATATTTCAAGGATTTTGTCCTTGAATTCAGTTCCTTGATCATATCTTATAATCTTGACCTTGTGATCATATTGATTCTGAATTTTCAGAATGAAGTTCTTTAAGATTTCAGGGGTCTCATCCTTACTTTTAAGAAAAAAGACCCAAGTATATCTTATGAAGTCATCTGTGATCACCAGGCAATATGAAGTTCTTCCTAGACTCATTACACTAGTAGGGCCAAAGAGATCCATATGTAATAAGTGTCGGGGAGTAGTGATGGAGTTCATTTCCTTTGGCTTGTGAGACACCTTGTGTTGCTTTCCTTTCAGATATGCAACATAATGGTCATCATTTGTAAACTCTTTCTTTGGCATTCTAGTTACCAAATCAACTTTAATTAATTTATTCATGTTCTTAAAGTTTACATGGCACATTCTTCTATGCCAGAGGAAAAATCATCACTATTGGCTTTAGATAGAAAGAAAGAAACTTCTATTGATGGAGAAGTTTCCTACAAATCCATTTTGTATATGTTTTCTATCCTGGGGGCTCTAAGCAAGATATGCTCTTAAGGAATGATCACCTTGGGCTTGAGAACAATGCACTCATGCTCAGTGAAGAGCATGTTATGTCTTTTGTCACAAAATTGAGATACACTCTAAAGATTGTATCCAAGCTCTTTGACAAAGTTTACCTTCTCAATACTGAGCTTACCATTTATGACCCTTCCCGTTCCTATGATATAACCACCTGATTCTCCTCTAAGAGTAACTAGCCCTCCATTAATTTTCTCAAAGTTTTGAAGCAAAGAGCCATTACTTGTCATGTGCCTTGAACAGCTATTATCAATGATCCATACATATCTTTTGGTCTTTGGCTGTTCCTGCACATGAGAAAGAGATGGTTAGTTATATTTGGAAACCCAAGCCTTACTGGTCTTTGGCTTATCAAGATGATCTAAAGATAGTTTAATAGTTATTGATCCTATATGCAAGCTTTAAGGATCACTACTGTTGTTGATGAAGAAACTTCAGTCATATGACCTTCCTTCATCTTCCACACCATCATTGGAAGATTAGACTTGGCCTTCAAAACTTCAAAAGTTTTTATGACTTTAGAAGTTTTGGAGACTGAACCTTCGAAAGCTTTTGTATCCACTGCAACAGACTTCATTGCTTCGGAAGCATTCCTTTCTTTCGAGACCAAATTTTCTTCCAAAGGCAGTTTTCCACCTATCTTTTTCTTGTTCACCTTGGAGCTTCCGAAGGAAAGTGATTTTCCATCCAAAGCTATTTTCTTCTTCCTCTCAGAATTCTTCTTCTTATTCATGTGGACAGTACTCTTAGGATTATAGATGCAATCCTTAGCAAAGTGAGTAGTATCACCATGCATGATGCATTCAATAGGCATACTTCTGAGGGTCTTCTTCTGAGTAGAAGGTTGAGCTTGATCTCTTTCCACTTCGTTTTTCATGTTCATAGATGATGCAGCAGGCTGTGAGTGTGAAGCTTGCTTTTGGAGTTGGATGGTTCAGGATGTGCAGTAGTGGTGCACATTTGTTCAACCTTCTTCTCTTGACCAGGATGGTTTGAACTTGAACTATGACTCCTGGTACTAGAGTCAATAGTTGAGTCTTCAGTCTTCACCACTTCAAATCTAGCAGAAATAAAGACTTGTTTTTGCTTGGAATTGAAAGTGGGCTTGATCTCTTAGGCTTTCTTTGATTTTCTTTTAGCAGCCCTGATCAGATTCTTCCTAGCAGACTTGACCATCCGTGGTTCTTTCTTCTCTCTAGGAGCATAGTGACCCTTCTTAGGATAAACCTCCTCACTCACTTCTGGTTCATCCTTCACTATCTCCTCTTCATCTTCATCCTTTTCTTCAATAGGGTCAATAAGGGATAGCTCATCTTGACTAGTTTCACCCCTTGGAGATCTTACAGATAGTCATGTGTGTGGAGGAGCTATCTCACTTGAACCTAGTCCGTGCCTTTTTTGTTAACAAATATTTGCATGCAAGGATGAGGATATAATGTTCTTGAAGGTTTCCTTTTGAATAACACATTTTTCTACCCTGGCTTTGTTGATCACAAGCTCAACCTGGCATTTAGTTAACTTAGTAGTGAGATCTTTGATTTGAGTCTTGTATTTTTGTATGCTCAAGCTTAAGAGTTGAAATTTTTTTCTTTAAATCTTCTATTTTAAGTTTATAGTGATTTTTAGCTCTTTTGAAATCAGCTTTTAAAATATTCAAAGACTCAAGGTCAGATCTCACTTCCAAGTTATAGGACCTATACATGTTTACTTTAGCAATGCATTCAGGTGTATAGAGATGTTCTAATACCTTGGCTTCTTCATGGTCAGCCATTAGTGCTTGATTGGAGAAACATCATCTACCTGAAAGCTCCAATCAAATCCTCCCTCTTCAACAGCAATAGCGGCTTGTTGTTTTGGTTGGCTTGGCTACTCTGATTTGGGAGCTGCATCAATGTAGCTTGGTCTTGATTGTGCTTGGCCACCATTAGTCCTTAGTGCCTTGCACTCCCTAGCAAAGTGTCCCATCTGGTTTACTTTTATCTAGTCCAAACTTTCCATAAGTTACATTGTTAGGAAACTTTCTTCTGGTTCTCTTGTAGAACTTCTTGGCTCTATGAGTAAGAAGAGCCATTTGCTAGACTATTTCCATATACTCTAGGTCATTTGGATGGTTACAATCCAAGATTTCAAGAGTGAATAGAAAGTTGCCATAACTTTCATCAGAAGACATAAAGGCTTGAGATGAGCTTGTCTCTTGGGATGGGCTTCCTTGGACGTGGATCTCCTTTGGTGTCTCCAATGTCCCTATTCTCAAGTTTAACTCCAACATCCATCAGAGTATCTACAATCTCAACATACTTAAAGTATTGTTGAGTCATAATTTCACATATTTTGTAGGTGAAATTCTCAAACTGCTACTTTATAAGGTTCTTGAAGACTCTGTATATAGAGTTGGGAAGATTAGTTTGTAGAGCAGTCATGGCCTTCTGATCTATATCAATCTTCTTCCAATCTTCCTTAGAATAGTCAGCCACTTCCTTTGTAATCATCCCACCACCAGCGGTAGCTGATGTGGTGCTTAGGATGTGAGGTCTTGAGACAACAGATCTCCACATCCTGTTGTCTTGAGACTTAATGAAGCCTTCCATTCTTTGGCACCAAGTATCAAAATCATCAGGAGTGATCAGTGGAGATATTCTCATGGTACCGATTTCCATGTCAGCCTTAGTAAGAGCTGCCATTTGAGCTAGTAAATGTTTTGTGAAACTAAAGAGATTTAAGATGGTAAGATCATACAATCAAGAGCCTAAAATGCTCTGATACCAATTGCATGACTGATGAAAGGTGGTAATGCAATAGTTTCACAAGGTTGGAGAGAACAAACAACACTTAACATATCAAATAGAAAATCGGATTATGAAACATGAACAAAGGTAAATAACACAAGCAGAACACAAGTAATTGGGTTTCAAGAATGAGGTATATTGCTCCCAAGTTTTTTACAATTGTTACAAGGCTTAGTCCAAAGGACAGGTACCTGAGATACTTTATACTACATTCTATAGATGGATATACTTTAAAGGCTAGCTGGAACACTAATCTAGACAACAAGATCAATGTAAAGTCAACAGGCAGATTGCCTTTTAACTAGTGACCATGACATACCATAGCTCACATCCTTATCTATTACAAAAAGGATAAAAGTACAAAGTAGAAAGTTACAGACTCTAAGATCTTAATCTACAGTTGACAAAAGTATGTAGATATCACCAACTTGTATAAGTTGGTAAGTTTTCAAAGATGGTAGAAAAAAGTGGTTCAGCTTTTGTCAGAAGTATGTCATACAAAGCATGCCTTCTCTATCTTTGAAAGAAATCAATCTCTTGGCTTCAAAACACTTTGTCTTGAAGCTTCGAAAGACATCATGTTTGGCTTCAAAAGAAATGATCTTTGGTTTTGGAAGATTTGACACTTAGAGATTTTCTTAGTGCTTTTGTCAAATCTTCCAAAGTTACTTCCTTGAACTTCAATATGCATGCTGAGAGAACTTTGGTTGCATCAGCCTCTAAGCTTAACACTTACGGTTCTAAAAAGAAACCCAAGTGAACCTAGTAAAATCATCTATTATTACCAAGCTATACGATTTTCTTCCCAAAGTCTTTAAACCTGTTGGCCCAAATAAATCGATGTGAAGCAGATGTAAAGGAGTTGCGACTAAATTCATTTTTTTGGACTTATGAGAAGATTTGTGTTGTTTTCCCATTTGATAGGCAACACAGTGGTCAGCACATACAAACTCTTTGTTTGGCAGTCTTGTGACTAACCCATTCCGAACTAGTTTGTTCATGTTCTTTTAGATTATGTGCCAATCTTTTATGTCAAAGGAAGGATTCGTTTATTGAAACTTTGGAAATAAAACATGATACATTTCCTGAAACTAATGCATTCTTCATATTGAGCATGTACATATTATCCTTCCTAGGGGCTCTTAAAAGTATACTGTCATTTGAAATTTCAAACTTAGGAGAAAGAACAATACATTCATGCTCTATGAAAAGAGTGTTATGTTTTTGGTCACACAACTGAGACACACTCAGTAGATTATAGTTTAACTCTTTTACATAGTTTACCATCTCAAAGCTTACCTTACCATTACTGACTGTCCCCCTACGAGTAATGTATCCTCCTTTTATATCACTTCCAAACTTGAGAGACTTGACTACCGAATAGCTCTTTCACATAATTGAGAGACTTGACTGCCAAACAGCTCTTTGACCACCATCTTTTCCTTTTGATGGTTGTTTGGCAATTGTAGACTTCCTTAAGGTTTTAGGCTTGTTGGGAAGTTTGATGGAGTGGGCTAGGGGATTGTATTGATAGTGTTTTGCAAAGTGGTTGTCTTCCCCACACATTAGGAATGTGATTTTCATTTACTTCTTTGTTGACTTAATCATCTACCTGATCTTTTATAACTCCTTCTTCATCTGCCTGATTTTTTGTAACTCCTTCTTCATCTTCTCATTTTTACCTCCCTGAGCTTCACCTATCTTCTTGATCATCTTATGATCAGCATGGGTAGTTAGCTCTATCTTCTTCTTTGAAAACCTCTTATTATGGATCTTTACTACTTCAGGAATGGACTTCTGAATATATTGTTGGGGTCTCATTTCTGAAGAGTTTGAGGTTCCAGCATAACAACTTCTAATGTGGTTCTTTTTGTTATAGCTATGCTTTGAATGAAGCTTTGTCATGGTAGAGAGATTTGACTTGGCAGACAGCTGGTTGGATTCAGAAGATGACTTTTCTTTTACAAATGTCATCTTTCGAATTACAGTCTTCTTGGCTTTTGCCTTGTGTTCTTTTCTCCTTTAATCCTTCTCCTTTTCTCTCTTATCCTTTTCATCCTTTTCTATCTTCTCCTCCTCTTCATCTACTTCCTCAACTATTCCATCCTCCATTTCTTTATTTTTTGTTGCCTCAATCTCTTCAGTTGATGCCTTTGTACATATTTCGGTAGATACTTGCTTTTTTACCTCGAGGTTGCACTTAGGGTTATAAGTGGGAGTGTATGTCGTTAGGGGTTCCATAGAATCATACCCTAAACCTATCATAGTTTGATACAACCTTTGGGAGTTTTCAGTGAAGGCAAGTAATTTTTCAAAATTTGTAGTTTGAACATTGTATTTATTAGCATATGTTTTAGCTATGGCTAAATCACATTGTGCTGATTTCAATCTACTCAAGAGATCATCAATTTGGGTCTTAAGGTTGGTTTGCTCATGTTTTATTTATGAAACAATCTTTTCTAGCTCCATTATCTTTTCCTTTTGATCATGATTATTTTTCTATAAATCAGTTTTAAGAAGATTGATTGATTCAACATCCTTCATGAGATCCAAATTGTGATTTCTGTACAAGTTAACCTTCGCTGCATTTAGATGTACAGCAGGGTTCAGAAGTTACCTGAGGTGATGAGGTTGAGCTTCTAGCCATCAATACATTGTTGATGGGAGTAACATCTTCTACTTGGAAGCTCTAGTCAAGCACCTCTTCTCCTGAGGCTATAGTTGCTGTACTTCTTTGGCTGAATAAAGTGGAAGGACCTTGATGAGTTGAGTGTTTTGCAGGGTTTGATGAACTTATAGGAGATGGGTTTGACTTTAGTGCTTTGCATTCCTTGGCAAAATGTCCCAGTTGGTTACAATTGAAACTTTCACCTTACTTCTGTCAAACCCAAATCCTGATGTTTTCTGCCTCATGAACTTTCTTTCAGTTCATTGTTAAAACTGCTTGGCCCTGAAGGATATCATGACTATCTGGTAATTGATATTCATTTTCTCAAGGTCATCTGGATGAATACACTATAGATCTTCTTCAGAGTGTTGAAAGAAGTTAACTTGGTAACTAACAAAGGCAGAGCTAGATGGGTAGGATTGTGAAAAGGATGGTGAGGCTTGTTGATTCCATCTGCCAAATGATGGTGATGATTGAGATTCGGCAGTTGGAGATTCAGGGTAAGTGATCATCGGTACTTGATGAGTCACCATAGGAGTTTGATAGACTTAGGAGTGCGAGTGATAGTGAACTGGATTATGAATGGAGGCTATGAGAGCTAATGACTTTGAGAAGTTTAAAGATCTACCCATAGATTTTTTATCTGCATCGATCTCGATTTGATAAGCCCTTAGGATGCCATATAACTCCTCAAGAGACATCGTCTTCAGGTTCTCAATTCTCCTGATAGATACAGTGTAAACTGTCTATGTCTTTAGTAATGATCTCAAGAACTTTCTGAGAACATCATTATTCTCCATCTTCATTCCAGCTTCATTGAGAGATTCTAGAAGTTCAACATATTTGAGATATGTACTAGTCATGGTTTCTCCCCTTGTGAAACCAAAATACTCAAACGTCTATTTCAAGACATCTCTCTATGAGTCACCTAGTATGATAGAATGAGCATATCCTCAGTTCCTTCAAATCTAGCCTTTAGTGCTTCCCACGACTTCTGAGTAGTTGTAAATCTCTTGAGGTCATGCATGATGTTCTTTGGTATGCTCATTCTGATCAGCCAAAAAGCTTTTGAATCCAAATCCATCTTCTTCACATCTTCATCTGAATATTTTGTGGGATCTTTAGGAATCATGGCTCCTCCTTCACTAGTGACTTTAACCATGGGAACATATGGTCCATTCAGAATAGAGAGCCAGAGTCTCATGTCTTGATTCCTTATGAAATCTTCCATTCGGATTTTCCAGGTATCATAGTCATGTGGTGTAAACATGGGAGGTTTGGTCTAAGTTCCATTCTCCAAATCATGTTTACTTGAGATGGCTACAACAATCACTTTGAAAGGATAGAGATATATGAAAAAGAGTGGTGTTTAATAGTATGATCAAGGAAGAAACAAGTGATTTGTTGAAAGATAAATTCAAACAAATCAAGAGCCAAAGCTCTTATACCACTTGTTGGATCGGTTAGTGTTAGATTAACAATAACTTCTTCTTAGATCAGTAGTTAACGAATATAGAATCTAAGTTAACTACTTACTATCACAACATAAATACTTTGAGGAAATGTAAATGCATGAGTTGTTCTTTCAAAGTATTCATTTGATTAATCTTTTAAGTACAATTATTACAATCGGCAGATAAAACCAAGTGTCTAAAAAGCTTGCCTCTAGTATACAAGTGTGAGAACTTTATACTAAAAAAACTAAACAATAAGAATAAACTATTCTATGTTCAGAATGTATAACAAGACAGACAATCGGCACATCAGAATAGGCAGCTTCAGCACTATGTTGTCTCCAAATGGCAGAACACAACAGCCATTGGTCAAGACAGTCTTGTTTTGTGTAATAGTTGATTAACAGCTCATGGAGTTCACTGCTGCTCAGTAGCAGTCGACCGGCAGTTCTCCGATAGAATGCTGATCAGTAGTTGCTCAGCATATGCTGATCGGTAGATAGTTCGACACTTGGCAGAATTCGGCACATAAAGGCTAGTGCTGAATTTGTAAGTTTTTGTTAGCTTCATCCTCTTTATAGGTCGATAACCAACCATAATCATTCCATATAATATAAAGAACACACTTACAAATATATAAGAAATCTTCTATGAATGCTCTAAATATGCTTTCTAACAACATAAGATATATCCATCTTTGTACTTATCATGACATACACTAAGAAGATAGTGACCCTTGAGTATTCAAGGTGAGAGATGACTTCTCTCTTTTAGGTAAAAGCTTTACATATTGATTAATCGGAGTGCTAACACGAGACAATTATCACAATTAGATATCTCAAACTTGTCAATATAATGAGATAGAGAAACAATTATGTTGTTGTCCTAATGTATGATCATAATGCATAGATGTGACAACCCTGATTTTAGGCCTAGAAAATTTTTTTTTAGAAACCATAACGAGCCACACAATGATCACCGAAGCCCATGTGATGGGCCCAACGAGATCAAAACTCCTAGACATGGATACACACACACCACAATGGGCTTAGACCCATCAAACTTTAAACTGGTCGTTGGACCACAGTGCTAAGTGGGCTTGGCCCATGAGATCCTAATGGGCCATTGGGCCATGTGACAAAACTGTTCGTGAACTACCGACACTAAGGGGCTTTAGGCCCGATGACCCAGTAGAACTATGTGCCAAAAGTCTAATAAACAAAAACTTCAAATTCCAATAGTTGAATAAAATTACGCATATATAATGTAAACCGCCTAATCACGTAAGGTAAACCTGAACTAGAGGGGTTAGACTTACTCAACTGATTGAAATGAAACTGACATCTATAAAAATGAACTTAGGAACCTTGCCGGTCGGTAGCTCCCTAAACCACGAACGCCCACATCAAGGACAAGCTAAGGTGAGTTTCATGACCTCCTTTTTAGTTTACAACTTTTAGGGTGAAATACATACTCGTTGGTTATTATGATACTATGGTGCAACACTACCTGCTCTTGTCCCCGAACATAAGCATAATCATTAACTTCATTGGGAGCTGTGTGATTTGTGGATAGTACTATTTGGGAATCCCTCGCACACAATGGGCCCTATGGGCAGGGAAACCCCCCATTGAGATTCAAAAATCATTGTGTCACAAATTAATGCAGATTATATGTGCTTAGCAGGGCACATTTGAGCCCATAACAATAAGGGGTATGGGTTAGGGGATGTTTTAGCACTCAGGAGGGTCACCCGGGTCCAGGTTTGATTATGATACTTTCTCTTGTGCATCATGATTATTGTTAACCTATTTTATGAAATATGTTAAGACTCATGTGATAAAGCTCACCAACATTATGTTGATGTATTTTGGGTGTGTATTTTAGGAGAAGAATGAATTGGCCGAGTGATCATGGCTAGGAGTTGACTAAACTGGATATTTGGAGATCAGCCACCACCTTATTTCTAGATAATATCATTTGGGACAATTAAATTATATTGATGTAATTGGGATTAGAAAACACTTGATGAGCTTTAGAACTAATTAATGTGGATGACTGTATGACAATTTAATGGATTATGTTTACCCTTCCGCTGCATTGTGTTGATATTAGTTTGTCGCGGCCGGTCCCCGTCCGGTGGGTTGTGACAGACTGGTATCAGAGCCAATGGTTATAGTGAATTAGGATCTTACCTATAAGATACCTAGGCTTTAACCACACATTAGGGAATTAAGGTAACTAAGAAATAGACCCCCCTAAGGTACGACCCGAGGGTAGTTCCTAACATCTGCATACATTCATTTAAATTTTGTATAAGTCTTGCTGTAATTTTTGATTTTTGATATATATATATATATATATGTGTGTGTGTGTGTACTATTTACTTTGTATTTTACTTGGCTTGCTAATAAGATGGCAGGAAACCAGAACCGAGGAAAGACCATTTATATCAGCGACTCGCCGGATGTCCCACCCCCACACTATTACCAGACCACTATCCCGCCACCCACGTTCGTACCTGATGTGGGTGTCGGACCTTCGAGCCGCCCCCTGTCTCATGAGATTGGGGAGTATGCCCCTCTTGGGCCACAGTATGGGGACCCTAGTTGGTACCCAAGGGCCCCCTATGAGCACATGATGCCCAATCCTAGCCAGGATTGGGAAATGGAGCAATCCGAACCATCGAAAGACACGTCTGCATCGTCGGCGACCATTCGGGTCAGTTCCTTATGACTAGACGAGGATGAAGACGTGGCACCACGTGCGAGGCAAACCGCACGAATGTCCATCCAACCCGTCCCCACATTCCAGGAGGAATGGGGTAACTTGGTTACAGGACTGACAGGGGCGCTGCCACAACCGACCGTACCACCAGTGCCACCAGTACCAGCTTCACAGCATCTGGCTGGACCCTATGAGGGTGATGGATAGCGCGTCATAGCTTCCATCTAGCCCCGTCAAGATACTACGCAGACCCCTATGACAAGTCGGCACGCTATTCCAGTGTGTCTCACTAGATATTTGCTGATCTACCCCAATACCACTCGGGATCGTTGATTGGAGACCCCACCATGGACGAGGTATGGTGACGACACCAACACTACGACACCCTAAAGGAAGAGAGGGACGAGGCGGTGTCCTTACTGTCAAAAATAAGGAGGAAGCTTTACCGAGCCGCCATAAGTGTGTGCTCAACCCATGGACTCGTCATCGCCGCCGCTGTTATTGACATGTCATTGATTATTTTATTATGCACTATTCGAATTTTGAATAAACTATGTATTCTATAGGGCATGGGTGAATGTTCACTCATGTCACACCTGGTTATATTTTGAACTTAATTTTGTAATCATAACAACTTTGCTATGGTTAAAATTATTAATGGTTACTTGATGGGATATGTTGGACTTCTTTACTTGTATAATGTGATGATATGATTGGTTGTGAAACTATGATAACTGTTAGCTATAAAACCCTTGAGTTTAAAACCCTATGTAATGTTTATTTTAGCCATGCCGAGGGGAAGAAGACAAGGAGATGCTCCAAATACTAGGGGTGGTGTCACCACCCGATCAGGAGCTCGTGCCAACTGACCTGATGAAACCACCACTGAAAACACCAATGACACTCACCACACCAATGATGGCCCCAACACCAACTGCAACACCGACCAAGAAACTAGATTGCAGCAACTAATAGCCGAAGCCATTGTTAACGCTCTGCCCACTATAACTGCCCATGTGAACGCCTAGCGAAACGTGAGGTAACCCTCGAGGGGGAAGAAAACGAAGATGGAAGCAACAATGAGGAGAAACGAGAAGAAGCTCGTATACAAACTGGTTGTAATTACAAAACATTCATGGCCTGCAAACCAAGGGACTACTACAGAAATGAAGGCGCGACCGGAACGATAAGATGGCTAGAGGAAATGGAAGCAGTACTGGATATAAGCGACTGTGCTGAGGTAAACAATGTAAGGTTTGCCACACACTCCCTCAAGAATGGAGCGTTGAATTAGTGGAACACATTGTTGCAAACCCGAGGGAGAAACGCGGTGAACCGGATGAGATGGGAAGAGTTTAAAAGCTTGATTGTGGAACGTTATTGTCCGATTAATGAAATTGAAAAGATGGAGGCTAAATTTTTAGGTTTAGAGATGAAGGGCATGGCACACTTGGAATACACCAACCGATTTAATGAGCTGTCACTGCTTGTACCGCACTTGGTGACTCCTGAATCTAAGAAGATTGGCAGGTATGTGAGGGGTTTAACCCAAAGATTAGGGGAATGGTGAAGGCAGCAAAGCCGAGGACGTTTCAGGAGACGGTGGAGATTTTGGCAACATTAAACGATGAGGTTGTAAGATGTGAGGGGGTGAAAGGTGTAGAGAATGCGAGAGTAAAACGAAAATGGGAGAATTTTCGCTCCATGAGTGGAAGTTCAAGTGAAAGAAATATGGCAAACCGATAACAGGAAGGGAAGAAACCCTGTTTAGGAAGGCAACCATTTTGTGGAATGTATGAACGCCATCACCTAGGACCATGTAAGGTGAGGATGGCGGTTAAACCACAAGTCAAAGAGGGCAAGACCACCGTGTGCTACAAGTGCAACAAACCAGGTCATTTTGCAAGGGAATGCAAGTCTGAAACCACAGGGCCTGTGAGATGCCACGAGTGTGGTGAAACTGGGCATATCCGCCCAGATTGCCCTAAGCTAAAGGCTAAGAAACCAGCAGTAGGACGCCCCAAGGGGAGAGCATTCGTGATGAATACAGAAGTTGCCAGGGAGGAGCCCGACGTTGTGACCGGTACGTTCCTAGTAAACAATCATTATGCTTATGTACTATTTGACACCGGGGCCAGTAGAAGCTTTGTTTCTACAAGCTTTAGACCAAGAATTGAATTAAGCTCCTCTAGGCTAACCGACACATATACCGTAGAACTAGCTAACAGAACGTTAGTTAAAGCTGATGAGACAATCGTTGGGTGCACGATAGAACTAGACGAGCATGAATTCCCTATAGACTTAATACCAGTAGAACTAGGTGGGTTGTGACAAACTGGTATCAGAGCCAATGAGTGTTTGCGGAAAGGGTGCATTGCATACTTGGCCTATGTAATGACTACCAAAGAGGAAAAACGGCTCGAGGACGTCCCTATAGTGTCGGAGTTTGTGGACGTATTTCCTGATGAATTACCAGGACTCCCTCCATACATCGGTAGCCAAATCACCCTATAGGCTAGCCCTGTCGGAGATGCAAGAGTTGATGACGCAACTGCAAGAACTTATAGACAAAGGGTTCATCAGGCCAAGCTTTTTACCATGGGGAGCTCCAGTCCTGTTTGTCAAAAAGAAAGATGAAACCTGTCACACCCCAACCTTAACGGCGGAAACGTTGAGATGTGAGGGTTAAGATTGTTCATGCCACACAACGCTACTTCAAAGTGTAAATATTATTAAGTACCCATTTCATGTCAAACATTGTCTTAACATAAGTCTCAAATCAAACAAACATAACATAGGTATAATTTAAACATCACGTTTCAAAGCATGATCTTTATTGTTCTCTAGGTCCAATCCTAGATGATTTCATATCTTCAAGAGCAACAACTAAGCTTGAGCATTACTTGAAACATGTTAGAAAATACGGTCAACATATAATGTTGGTGAGTTCCCATAGATTGTACATACATATATAAAATCTTTTAATAAGCCAATTCAAGTCATAGGTTAAAGGATAATGCAAAATATATGGATAGCATAATGATACAATCAAACCTTGACAAAGATATGGCCACAACGATTAATATACGATTAGCTAAGTGTACTTGGTTCCCATGATGATCAAGAATACGTTATCAGGAGCCGGCAATAACCTCGGCTTTAGCACCAAATAGGCTTGTCAAGCCCATAGATCTATGATGTCGCTTGGCTAGCAATAGTTAATGATTGTTTTTACAAGAGTCTATCACATAATAATTGCACAAGTCTCAAATAACCATGACAAAATGTAAGATGAATTACACGTGCATTACAAGTATTCAAATCTCTTTAAAAGTGTGATTATGATACGGGTAACATGTTTCACCCCAAAACGTGTGAAATAAAATAAAACGGAGTATGGAAAACTCACATGGTATATGACGTACAAGGAGATAATAAGGATAAAATAACTCCAACGATGTCTTCACAATTAGCCTAAAAGCATGCATTCCAAGGTTTAGAATTTGGTCAACAAGGTCAACAACGATAAACAAAAGCTAGAGTTTTAATCGTAGTCGGAATTTTTGATTTAATATATTGATGTTATATATAATTTTTATTATTCAGCTTTGTTAAATAGAAAAAGACGGTTAATTACTAAAATTTTTAGAGATTTATTAATAAATTAATCATCCTTACAAAAGAATCATTTATTTATTAGTAATGATTTTATGAGGTACTAATTTAATAAATAGTACATATATCTTTCTATTTGTTTCACAATAATTTTTCTCCAAGTTTAAATTTGTAAATAATTTAAATAATTTCAAGGGAACAATGAGAGATTTATTTAAATTTGGACCCTTCAAGATTCTTGAGAGAATCGGACCCGTTGCCTATAGGTTAGAATTACCTGAGGAATTAAGCGGGATACATGACACATTCCACATCTCAAATCTCAAGAAGTGCCTATCCGATGAAAACCTGATAGTGCCATACACGGAAGTGAAAAATTAACGACAAGCTCCAATTCATGGAAGAACCACTCGAAATAATGAAGCGACAGGAAAAGAAACTTAGACATAGTAAGATTCCGATTGTGAAGGTCAAATGGAATTCACGACGAGGTCCTGAGTTCACTTGGGAACCAGAAAGCGAAATCAAAAAGAAGTACCCGCATCTCTTCGAATCCGAAACCCCTAGCAATGGAATACAAGAAAGAGTCGGTAAAACCCCCGACCCGGCATCACACTAAATTAGCTTATTATATTTATACATCTATTTTAGTAACAAAAACATTACATTGTATGAACCATGATGATTGACCAACCCTATTGCATCTCTAGAATTAGAATAGAGCTTAATAAACTAGCCTTAAGCAAATTTCGAGGACGAAATTTCTATAAGTAGGGGAGGATGTGACAACCCTGATTTTTGGGCCAAGAAATTTTTTTTAGAAAACCATAATGAGCCACACAATGATCACCGAAGCCCATGTGATGGGCCCAACGAGATCAAAACTCCTAGACATGGATACACACACACACCACAATGGGCTTAGACTCATCAAACTTTAAAATGGTCGTTGGACCACAGTGCCAAGTGGGCTTGGCCCACGAGACCCTAATGTGCCATTGGGCCATGTGATAAAACTGTTCGTGAACTACCGACACTAATGGGCTTTAGGCCTGATGACCTGGTAGAACTATGTGCCAAAAGTCTAATAAACAAAAACTTCAAATTCCAAAGGTTGAATCAAATTACACATATATAATGTAAACCCCCTAATCGCGTAAGGTAATCCTAAACTAGAGGGGTTAGACTTACTCAACTAATTGAAATGGAACTGAAATCTATAAAAATAAACTTAGGAACCTTGCCGGTCGGTAGCTCCCTAAACCACGAACACCCACATCAAGGACAAGCTAAGGTGAGTTTCATGACCCCCTTTTTACTTTACAACTTTTGGGGTGAAATACATACTCGCTGGTTATTATGATACTATGGTGCAACACTACCTGTTCTTGTCCCTAAACGTGAGCATAATCATTAACTCCATTGGGAGCCGCATGATTTGTGGATAGTACTATTTGGGAATCCCCCGCACACAATGGGCCCTATGGACAGGGAAACCCACCATTGAGATTCAAAAATCGTTGTGTCACAAATTAATGCAGATTATATGTGCTTAACATGACACATTTGAGCCCATAACAATAAGGGGTATGGGTTAGGGGATGTTTTAGCACTCGGGAGGGTCACCCGGGTCAGGTTTGATTGTGATACTTTCTCTTGTGCATCATGATTATTGTTAACCTATTTTATGAAATATGTTGAGACTCGTGTTATAAACTCATGAGCTCATCAACATTATATTGACGTATTTTGGTTGTGTATTTCAGGAGAAGAATGAATTGGCTGAGTGATCATGGCTAGGAGTTGACTAAACTGGATATTTGGAGATTAGCCACCACCCTATTTCTAGATAATATCATTTTGGACAATTAAATTATATTGATATAATTGGGATTAGAAAACACTTGACGAGCTTTAGAATTAATTAATGTGGATAACTGTATGACAATTTAATGGATTACGTTTACCCTTCCGCTGCATTGTGTTGATATTAGTTAGTCACGGCCGGACCCCGTCCGGTGGGTTGTGACAATAGATCACCTCCACCTCCCCAGATTTCAACGTACAAGCAAATTTTAGTTATCAAACAGTCTCAATACAATCCCCGGTTTAGGGGAAAAAACTTAATTCTCGGATGAGGGATGATGTTTCTGTCCTAAGAAACAAAACCAACGAATCCCACATCGTTTTCTTGGATCTTTTCTGTGTTGTTGAACTTCGTCCCCTCTTACTAACTCTAGATGTTTTTATAATATATAAGATACAAAATGTTGGGCCAGTTTTAATATTCAAACAAGCTCTTTTCAAGAGTCCAAACCGAAAAGGCCCAAAGTTGAAGTTAATTCAGACTAGAGAACAAAATGGGTCAGAGTGGGCCCAAAAAATTATTCATGGGGTCATGATGGGCCTTAAAATTCTGACATAAAATACACTGCGGGTCACCCTCTATCCCTCAAACAATCGGACCATCATCCTCAGTTTCTGACTTCTCAAAACCACCGGACCATCAAATCTCCGATTTGCGACACATCTCCGGCGACTTGCGAAACCCTACGAAGGCTTGCATCCACCAAGTTGGCAGATATCCGGTGTGCTTCGAAACCCTATCCCCCAAATTAGAGACAAACAATCGCTGTCAAGAATAAGATTACAGAGACAAACAAACAGTCGCAGACGCCAAAGCTGATTGTTGCTAGGTGGTTGGGTAATTTATTTCAAACCCTCCTCTTCATTTTGATTTGCTATGAAAATTCAATGAATAAACTCAGGTTAACCGTTAATGGCCATTCTTTATGTTTCGGATGAAGTATTTCTATAAGTATCAAGAATTAGTACGTGAATTTTTTCAAGTCTCTAATATGAAAATAGACCAAAGGCTTCTGTTTTTATTAGCTTCAAGTATTGCTATATGATTCAGAATAAATGAAGTAATATGCAAACTTTGCATCAGAGGTGGTCTTATTATGGAGTATATTTAGCAAAATCAAATTCATGTTGAGGTTAAACCTTTATACTACTTTTTATGGAGTAAAAATTATAAAATGGAACTTGTCATTAAATTTAAGAGAATTTGTCACTCAAGGAAATCTATTTTTCTTCTCAACACGATGATATATTTTTAATTTCCTGATTGTCGTTTATGTGTATTACCTGTACCTAGAGGTAACGGTTTCACCGATTACACCTAGAATTAGGTTGGCTAAGCTTTTATTTGCACCTAGAATCAGGTTGCTCAGTTTTGAACTTTGAATTAATGTTTGAAGCAACTTTTATTTGCAGTTTGTATGTTCTTTTATGGTTTTTGTTGGAAAATTCAGAATTTTTGTAATTTTTTGATTTGACCAGTCCTATCCCGACCTGAACCCATACTGACCCGTTTTTGACCAGAACCCGTTCTGACCTGAACCCGTTCTGACCTGAACCCGTTCTGACCTGAACCTGCATTGACCTGACCCGACCCGCCATTTTGCCAGGTATAAAGAAATCACCCCACGACTTGACCCTTCCAGCAGCTGCAAGTGTATCTCCACTAATTTGTTCATCAACCCTAATCTAACAAAAACACTATTATTCTGAATGTTAGTTTAACATTTACCAGATTTATTTGCCTCTTAATGATGTTTCTCTAAAACATGTATGATAGCATGAGTGCTCAATTCATTTTTATCAGCTTAGTTGTTTATTGCTGAATAAACACCAATTGAATTTGGACTGGGGTATTAAGCTCTCCACTTGAAAGGTTTTCTCAAATTTAAATTACAATGATTCCCAAGTTTCAGATTACTGATTCACTTGCATACTCTAATTCTTATGTTTTCATGAAAGTTTTGAAGTATTTTATTTGTGTATTATGTTCTGTTAGTGTTGAACTTAATTGATTTAAATATTGTTACCAATTGACGCAGATGGCATCTTCACTCATTCACAAAGCTACCTATGAAGAGGATAACTCATTTGATTTGTCTCTAAGAGAAGCTTTCCAACTTCTGGAACCACAGTTGAGGCCCCCGTTTCCATTAACAATCCCAGCGGAACCTGAATACTTCGATCTCAACCGTGCTATTCTATATGGTATCTTATCTGAAACCCATTTGGCAAAAGTTCATCTTAAGCACTTACATGGCATCGTCATTGATGGATACTTTTTCTTCACAAATTTACTGTGTAGGCTAGTTGATGAACTGTATTCAAAGCTTGTTGAGAATGTGAAAGTTCAATTATTCTATGTTACTTCAGAAATGATTGATGTATCAGCTCTTGGAATTGATAATTTGTTGGTGGCTTTATTGAGGCAAATTCATGGTGGCGATTTCAGCGAAGCAAATTTGTGGTTGTGTTCAGAGATGATCAATCTTTTTAGGGGAAAATGGGATTGTTTGCTGGAAGAACAGCCGTTGATTTTATCGAGTGCTCTGTATGTGTTTCTTAGGGTTTTGTCTGATCATTGTAGAGTGTCTTTGAACTCAAAATTAATAGTTTTGAAGCAAAAAGAAATCGAATTTTGCATCCGGGTTTTTAGGGAACAGTTCCATTTGTGTTTGAAAATAGGTAGGGATTTGATTAGGCTTCTGCAGGACTTAGTTCATGTTCTTGAATTTCAAGACATATGGAAAGATCTCTTATTGCTACCTGCTAGATTTAAAACATCTGGTTTTTCAGATGTTTCTCAGCTGTACCGATCCAGGACATGTAGCCGGTACTTTTTACTTCGTATTACACCCGAGATGGAAGCTCATTTGCGCTTTTTGCTCACACAAGTAAAACTCGGAAGTCAACCTCGATACCAAATTTGGTTTGGAAGAAAATTTCTTAATGTTCCAGAGAAGGAAACTATTGTGATTGATATTGTTCGGTTTATCTGTTGTGCCCATCACCCATCTAACGATATAATTCATTCAAATGTGATCCCCAGATGGGCTGTCATTGGTTGGTTACTAAAATGCTGTACCAAGAACTATATAGAAGCTAATGTGAAGCTGGCTTTGTTCTATGACTGGCTTTTCTTTAACGAAGACGTTGATAATATAATGAACATTGAGCCTGCTATCTTACTGATGCTAAACTCCATCCCTAAATATATACACATGACACATAACCTTTTGGAGTTTCTGTTCCTTGTGGTGGATCATTATGATATTGACCGGAAAGATTTGATTTTGAGGGGCGTATCGTCAGCTTTTGATGTACTTGAAAGAAAAGGTGTTGTCAGGTCGTTTGATGTTTTTACTTCTTGTGATATGCTTTCTTCTATTCTTAAAGAGAAACTTGCGAAGATATTGTCATGGAAGAATGTGAGCGGGTTAAACCACTTTCAGCCTGTTTTTCACCTGTGATCGGTGCCGGATCTGTTGTTATCATCTGGGTTTATGCTAATACAGATCCTCTTGTCAGGTTTGCATCTTTACATATCTCGATATTTTGATTCTTGTTTTAATAGTTCTTTTTTTCAAAATTCTTGGATTTTTGAACTATTACTAGCCATGCTTCTCAAGTATACCAGAGGCTAAAACAATACGTTAATATAGAGATAGATACCACCATGTTGTTCTCGAAAGCAGAGGGGATATATGGTCCTATATTTTGGACTTTTACATAGGGCTGTAAATGAGTAGAGTTGTGGTCAAGCTCAACTTGGCTTGAGAAATTTAGGATGAGCTGAGGCCTTGGCTTGATATCTTCGAGGAGCAGGTGGTAAGTGCATCTTTTGGAATATTATTAAAATAAAGGAATTAAAAAGCTTACAGGTCATGTTCTAATTTTTGTTAAAGTGGCTACTTCAAAATCAACTTTGAAGCTAATGGGGAATTAAATTGCTTACTTTATATCATCCTAAAGTGTCTCCGAGTAAAACAATCCCAAAAAATGGACGAGAGAGTTGGCTTGGGTTGACCCGAAAAGACTTTCAGCCTAGTTTTCTGATATCCTTACAAAATAGTTGGTGTGTAAGATAAGAGTAATAAAAATTATACAAGTATAACAAAATGATTTTTGAGGTAATATAATCTAAAATTAGCATTGGACTAACAACTTGTCCCATTTGACCTGTTTCTGTTCTACCTATTTTTTAGAATTTTGCTCAGCTATATCTCATCTTCATGAGCAATTATAGTTTTGGAAGACCTACTAAAACTGCTACAAAGTCAGTCATTGTCATGTGATCCTCAAATCGCCTCTAATCCACCAAAAGATTGAAAAAACAAAGGGTTGGCATCAAATTAAAGCATAAAGGAAAATTGTTTCTTGATTGCAGAAGTACAAGTCGAGTAAATATAAATATAGAAAAACTAGCATTGTTAGCACAAATCAAGTTAGAATCCATTTTATATGTTTTGAAACAATTTATAGAAAACAAGGATGATTCATGATATCAAAGATTTGGGTTGTAGATATGATGGGTGGAGATGTTGCTAGTGAAACAAATGTAACTGACATGAGTAACTTGAGAGTTTGCCCTCAAACGAACAAGTAAGAAACATTAATTCAACCATCTTATATCGTGTCGTGTAACTTTGGAGTTGAATTGACAGCGTAAACAGATGGAGGCAGAAGTAAATTCAAAGAAAAGAAAACCACCGGCTAACAATCGACCAATGGAACGAAACGCTTACAAAAGTTCATCAGTTAAAAGGGAAGGACACAAAAGACGGGTAAACCACTTTCATGCATTTGATTTCAGACTTCTCTTTCCGTACACTTCAGAAAAGCTACTAATATTTTCTATAGGCCCCTTGAAATGAAATTTTGTTTAATAAATACATACATCTTTATAAAAGTTAAGTTGAGAAGCTTGTAAACTATCAAAATCTATCTTTAAATGTTAAAAATCACAACATCATTTATGGTAAGCATTGTAAATGTAGTGGGTCACATGTCTTATTAGCCATACTAAATAGTTCTCTATGAGTGAAGAAACTTGCTTAAAATAAATAGTTCCAAGCTTAATTATTGTTTCTTCTCGTCTTTTGTTTTTTGACCATTTAAGATGCGGAAAAAAATTAAGATAGATCATGGGCGTTACAAATCATTGCTAGATTTAACATAAATGTTTGACTTTTTTTGGGCCTCTCTTACGTTGCAGGTTCAAGTTGACGTCATTGACTGACAATTTCATAGAGTGCATTACATCTGAAAGTTAACCAGGCCAATCAAACCCTATCGTTTTCTTGAGATCAATAATTTAGACTTGGTTGCATGTTATATACAGAATAAATAGCTTTGTGAATGTTATTCATTCTATTTGATATAGGCTCCCTCCCAAAACAAAGACAAAAAATAAAAAATAAAAAATAAAAAACAACATGCACACATGTGCGATGATGACTTGCATTCTATAGCTATCTCTTTTGTTGTTTATACTCCGACAATGTTACTAAAAGGAATTTTATTGTATTTGTATCTATGGCGTAGAAAGAGATCAACCTGAAATTAAATTAAAGCTAAGGTTTGATCTTTTGAGTTTAGTTGATAGAAATCTTTTATGATGTTTATGATAGATGAATCAACTAACCATCTTAGGATCATTGCTTTTTATCCACTTTTATTGTGTAACTTTTCTTACTTGCTTTTTATGCAATAAATTTTCATGATCATATTTAGATTATGAGTTGGCACATACATTTGATTCAAAATGTTCAACTGACTAGAGCTTGCCGTAAAATGTGAGTTTACTCGCTAAACTGTAATAACGAGTAACTTAAATGTCACATGACACAATTCTTTAAATCCATTAAATGTTTTTCCCGCCCCAAACCAACTACTCACGTTAATTAATTGTTATTTATATGATTACCAAAAGTTGAATTCATTATGGTATATTTGCTTTAATTAAGAGTTAACAAAGAAAATTAATAAACTACCGTTCACTCGCAGTCTTTCGTTGGTCAAGGTTCATCCAACACTCCAACCGTCGTTCGTGTTCTTGCACACAATCGTAATGTGAATGTATGGTGCAAATGAGATATGGTTGAGTTGAGTGACGGGTCTGTAAAAGCTCATTGCAAGTTTTTTGGAGCTTTGCTTGCCAAAGATTTAAACACGACTTTAAGCAAACACATTAGCAAGAAGTTTTGTAAGTCATTGAAAAATATTTCGGATTCGCAACAAACACAATTGGGTGGAGACGGTGGAATATTTAATTACGACGTTAATACTGTTCGAGATCGAATGGCGAAGTTTGTGATTCAAGAAGTCATTCCTTTTAGTCACTTCGACAGTCCTCGATTGACCAACTTGATTCGAGAGACGCTTCAATCTCGTTACACCCAATACTACACTTAAACGTTATTGTTTAAAATTATGGAAACATGCAAAAAATGATACAGGTTTTTCCCCACAGATACTATTTTCAAGGGCTTTGTGGCGGGATATCCCCCCACTCGTGATACATCCGGTTCCTGATGTACGTGACCTCGTTGCTCAGGTCATCCACACGGGAATGTTGATTTTCGACTCGGTTGAATGCTTGTTGTGCGTATTCAAATGATCGCCTTGCATGGTTGCTGGTGGTTTGGATTGCTTTATAAAGGTTTTACATGCTCTGGAATTCACCAGCTTATGAACTGGAGGCCCTGGCTTCTTCATGCTGTGCCGGCATATCAAGGTCCATGATGATTTCTTCGGGATCTGCCGGATCCCAGATTTGTCTCTTTCCGTCCATATACCTAAGCTGAACATTTGGTAGGTTGTTATCATGTACATACTCGTACAAATGCTCAAATCCAACAGTCCTGGCATCACTTCTTCATTTCCCTCCGTGTTACACCCATAGCTCTCGTATAGGTTTAGAATCCAGCTTCCTCCAAACATGGGTGTTCGAGCACCTGCAGTTGCATTTCTAGAAAACAGACTACAAAATAAATACCCAATATTACATGGCAATTGTTCACCATACAATATAAAATGAATAAGTCCCTCAAACTAACAACTCCCTTGCTTTGACCACGAGCTGTTATCGAATGTCTAAGTAACCGATGTATGTAATGCAGTAGCGGGTCTTGAATTTGACTGCTTTTGGGTTTACTCGAGTTGAACACCCCTGTTCCAATTTTCTCCCAAAATGCTTTTCTCATGGCACCACTTTCCGTGTCCCTGCTTTCCTCGTCTGGGAAGGTATGGTATGCTGGCATTTCTGATATTGCTTCCTCCTCCATCTCTTGTTCTGTATAGATACCGAGATAGACACCGAACAAGGCGACAGATGTTTTTCGCCAACGTCCCCCAAGTCTGAATGAAACTTCTTGATCATCCCACGGGTCAGAGTCTTTCATGCTAAATCTAAAAGATACCAAAAATTCAAGAGTCACTTCATAAACAGAAGGTTTGTTTTGTGAAAACAGACGTTTCCACTGAACACTCAATAAATTATTATATCTTTCGAGCTGTCCGACACCCGCCAAGGTTTCTTCATCTACTTGTAGATGTGATTTCTCGGCCCTTTGTAACAGTCTTTGCAGCCTATCACGACACCATCTTTAATGGCTTCCTCCGAATTGTAAATAAGTATGATTCATGATCCTGAAATTTTAAACAATAAGTTAAACTATACAAAACAAATATCTGGAATAGTTTTATTATGTTAGTGATAAACATGGGTTTCATGAGACATAACATCATATTTGTTCAACTCCTGTTTAAAAAAAAGTTAAAAGTTTGACATTCAAGAAAAACTATTGAACATGGGGGTGCGGTTAACATTTTGAGATATGAAATTTTAACTCGGGCATGCATGGTTTTGTTTGTAAACCTTTGGTTAAGCATTGGTTTAACGTTTTCTTGCTTGAAAACCAAAGATTACACATGTATCATTTTAATCACGTGTTAATAATTCAAGGTACTCAAAATATATATAGTGTTAACACCACTTGGTGACAATTAAACTCTTATACTTTGAATGTGCTTAACAATGATTCAACCATGAATTATGAAGATAGTCATGTTAACAATGAAAGGAAAAACATAAACAACAATAAACTAAATAAACATAAAAACTAACAAACTAAATAGCTACAAAGATAAACATAAACAAGAAGGTTTAAATTATTCATCATTCCATATAACATTGATTACAAGGTTTTACATATAATGGCTAGGATTTTGGTTGTTTAGAAACCTAATCACCTAACTACATGTAAATGACCATCATTACCACTAGGAATTAACAATACTAACCTCTTGGACAATCAAACTTGAAAGGAAGTATAAGAATTCTTGAAAATGACAAAGGAAAATGAAAAAGGTGATGAAAATGGAAGTGAATGCGGAAGAAAACTGGCATGCCTTCGGTTTTTAACATGTGGAATTGATGGGGAACAAGACAAATTGCTGAAACAAGTCAGATGGTGTCATGGTGTGTCGGTCACAGGGGCGTGCCTCCCTTTTATCGCCCGGTTTCAGTTTTTTTTTGTTGTTCCGTTTTTCTGCGTTACGCGTTACGTAATTTACCCTGTTAAGTTTTATCACTCCCAAATCACCAGAAAAGCTATGAAAATAGTCCTAAAGTTAATCTAAAGAAAGCCAAATGACAATTACATTTCCTAAGGTCCTACGGTTACATGATACATTAAAACCCGAGAGTCTAAAACTGCAAAACTAGACTCCTTAACGCGCATCAACGCACATAACACATCGCGAATTACTTCTAAAAAAAGCCTCCACACATTTCGTGTGGATGAGTTCAGCTAGGCATTGGGATGCAATGAGGTTCATCTCAGTCAATTGCTTGATTAGTTAATGTAACTTGAAGAAGTATTCTTGCGTCGTTGGCTCTCGCGTTTCAGAACGCGGTTTCTTCGCAGGATTCCAGCTTGAACTTCCATGACTTGATTCTTTCATTTTTTTTGATGTTTTTAAGTAGGAATGGATGTGATGAAAGCTTGGAACAAATGTAGTATTTATATGTAGGTCGGGAACGTTGATCACGGGGGCGTGCTTGGCTAGTCACGGTCCCGTGTTTGTCAGAATTCGTCTTAAATTCGACCTGTAACGTTCCAGAGTCGTCAGCGGAGATCATGGAAATTTTTTTCAGAGGCACGGGGGTGTGCTTCATGAGGCACGGACCCGTGTTTGTGCTTGCAAGGTCCTAGAAAAATTTTAAAAATCAAAGAAAAACCTATGTACATGTGCCACATTTAAGTTTCGGGTCTTCGGCGCGACCCTTCCCCACACTTAGTCTCTGTAGGGGCGGAGGTGTAATTCCTCCAAGAAAATCTTGGTTGGTCCATCAGTATATGGTTTCAAACGATGACCATTTACCTTGAAACTTAAACTGTCGTGGTCGTTGATTTTGATGGCACCGTTCGAAAAAAAGTTTTTAATCGTATAGGGTCCGGACCAACGTGACTTAAGCTTTCCAGGAAATAGACGTAAACAAGAGTTATACAGTAAGACACGTTGTCCCACATGAAATCGTTTAGTGTTCTTTAATCGAGAGTCATGGAATTTCCTTGTCTTTCCTTGTAAACCCTAGCATTTTCGTATGCTTGTTCTCTCAGTTCTTCCGGTTCGTGGATTTGTAGAAATTGATTTTTTCCTGCAATGTTTTGGTCTAGGTTTGCTGCTTTAAGTGCCCAATAGGCTTTATGTTTCAGTTCCATAGGTAGATGACACGACTTCCCATAAACTAATTTGAATAGTGTGGTGCCAATGGGAGTCTTATAGGCTGTTCTAAAAGCCCATATTGCATCATCTAGCTTGGTA
The DNA here is from genome assembly GCA_025506505.1 of Flaveria sonorensis. Classification (NCBI taxonomy): domain Eukaryota; kingdom Viridiplantae; phylum Streptophyta; class Magnoliopsida; order Asterales; family Asteraceae; genus Flaveria; species Flaveria sonorensis. Next base: position 35,005,210 of record CM046440.1, on the reverse strand, counting down.
GACCAATCCTTGTGATTTTGACCTATGGTTTTCTTGAGGATCCGTTTGATGCCTCGATTAGTGACTTCAGCGTGCCCATTCACTTGTGGATGATAAGCAGTTGTAAAGCGATGGTGCACTCCATAACAAGCCATTGCTCTTTCGTGCTGATTGTTACAGAAATATGTTCCTCGGTCACTAATTAAATCTTTAGGGGCAACGAAACGAGAGAATAGTTTCTTAAGGAATCTAACAACGTTTCTTGCATCATTGGTAGGTAGGGCTTGAGCTTCGGCCCATTTTGATACATAATGCACTGCTACCAAGATGTAACGCTTGCCAAAGGACACCGGGAATGGCCCCATGAAATCAATACCCCATATATCAAATACCTTGCATACTTGAATGGGTCTCTAAGGCATCTCATCCTGTGTTGAGATTTGGTTGCTCTTTGACATGCATCACAGGTGCGTACCATGTTGTGAGCATCCTTAAAGATCATGGGCTAGTAAAATCCAGAGTCAATGACTTTCTTGGCTGTTAGGGTTGCTCCATGGTGTCCTCCTGTGAGTCCTTCATGACAGTGCCTTAGAATGTGTTCCGCTTCACTTCCGTCCACGCATCTTCAGATCAGTTGGTCTGCACCAATTCTGAATAGATACGGGTCTTCCCAATACTAATGCTTAATGTCAGCAAAGAGTTTCTTCTTTTGCTGATAAGTCACTCCTTTGAGAAGGACTCCACTTGCCAAGTAACTCGCAAAATCTGGAAACCAAGGATGCTCATCGATTGAGGATTGGATGCATAAAAGGAATTCGTGAGGAAAATTATCATTTATTTTGGATTCCTCAGTTTGTGAATGCCTTGAATCTTCAAGACACGAGAGATGATCTGCATCCAAATTTTCTGCTCCTTTCTTATCGTGAATTTCAATGTCAAATTCTTGAAGCAGAAGTATCCAACGAATTAGTCTTGGTTTTGCATCTTGTTTATTGATTAGATAATGAAAGGCTGCATGATCGGTGTAAACGTTTGTTTTTGAAAGGATTAGATACGAGAGGAATTTGTCAAATGGGAAAACTACGGCAAGAAGTTCTTTCTCGGTGGTGGTGTAGTTTTTTTGTGCATCGTTTAGGGTTTTGCTCGCATAGTGAATTGGGTGGAATTGCTTGTCTTTCCATTGGCCTAACACGGCTCCTACCGCGAAATCGCCTACGTCCAATTAGGGGAAACCATGATCGAAGCTGTTACAAGTCTCTCTTTAAGCAAATTGAATGCATTAATGCATTCATCTGAAAACACGAATTATGTGTCTTTCTAAAGAAGTTGAGTCATTGGTCATGCGATTTTTGAGAAATCTTTGATGAAATGATGATAGAATCCTGCATGACCTAGGAAGCTTCTGATTTCTTTCACGGTTGTGGGATGTGGAAATTTGGAAATAGTGTTGACTTTGGCTTGATCGAACTCAAGCCCTACTCTAGAGATTTTATGTCCTAACACTATTCCTTTAGTAACCATGAAGTTGCACTTTTCCCAACTCAAAACAAGGTTAGAATCTTCACATCTAACCAACATCTTTTTGAGATTTTTAAGACATTGTTCAAATGAGTTCCCAAAGATGGAGAAGTCATCCGTGAAAACTTCCATTGAATGTTCGATCATGTCATGAAAGATTGCTACGATGCATCTTTGAATGTAGCAGGGGCATTACACAATCCAAAAGGCATTCGCCGATAAACAAATATGCCATATGGACAGGTGAATGTCATTTTTTTTTATCTTCGTGAGCAATAGAAATTTGGAAATATCCTAAGAAACCATTGAGGAAACAGTAGAACATTTTTCTAGATGATCTCTCAAGCATTTGGTCGATGAAAGGCATAGGGAAGTGATCTTTCCTTGTGGCATCATTGAGTTTGCGATAGTCGATGCAAACTCTTCATCCTGTAGCCGTACGAGTTGGAATAAGCTCATTCTTCTAGTTAGTTACAACAGTCATTCCTCCTTTCTTTGGAACAACTTGGACGGGACTGACCCAAGGTGAATCAGAAATAGGGTAAATCAAACCGGCATCTAGTAGTTTGATTACTTCTTTTTTCACAACCTCTTGCATGCTTGGATTTAAACATCTTTGAGGTTGAATGATGGATTTGAATTTCTCCTCCATCAGTATATGGTGAGTGCAAAAGGATGGATTGATTCCCTTGATGTCCATGATTTTCCATGCAATTGCACGTTTATGTGCCTTGAGCACATTGAGTAACTTGTTCTTCTCATCATTTGATAAGGCGGATGATTTTATTACAGGAATTTGAGATGTGTTTTCAAGAAAGGCATATTCAAGATGAGATGGAAGTTCCTTGAGCTCTAAAACCAGAGGATCTTCGATAGAAGGTTTGGCTTTAGGTTCTAGTTCTTGTTCGATGATATCAAATGCTTTTTGATGAGATAATGTTTCATCAACTTCTAGTTCTGAAATGATTTGATTCTCACAGATGGGTTTGGAGGTTTGGACATCTATTAATTGAGTGTTGCAAGCTTCATATTCAAGAGATTCTCTTAAATGATAGCTTATGATTGAATCACAAACATCAATGTAATAGAGTGAGTCATCATGATGTTGAGGATGTTTCATGGATGTTCCTATGTCAAATGTCACTTCCTCCTCATCCACTCAAAGTGTAAGTTTGCCGGTGCAAACGTCAATGAGAGCTCGAGCAGTTGCTAAGAAAGGTCGACCAAAGATAAGAGGAACATTCTTATCCTCATCCATGTCAAGGATCAGAAAATCAATGGGAAATACGAATTTGTCAATTTTAACTAAAATGTTTTCAACGATGCCCCTCGGATATTTAACAGAACGGTCAGCTAACTGGATGCTCATACGGGTAGGTCTAGGTTTACCTAAGTTTAACTTTTCAAAAACCACAAAAGGCATAAGGTTAATGCTAGCACCTAAATCAGCTAAGACATTACTAACAGAAAGATTTCCTATTAGGCAAGGTATGGTGAAGCTTTCTAGATCAATCATCTTTTGAGGTAGTTTGTTTTGAAGAACTACAGAGCATTCCTCATTTAAAACTACTTGCGATAACTCTTCTAGTTTCTTTTTGTTTAACAACACACCCTTTAGAAAATTAGCATAATTTGGCATTTGGGCCAAGGCTTCCACCAAGGGCAAATTGATGTGGAGTTGCTTGAACAACCCTAGGAATTTGCCATATTGTGCCTCCATTCGTTGTTGTCTCAAACGACCTGGATATAGAGGTGGTGGAACATAAGGTGGCGGTGATACGTATTTCTTGTCCGGTTCGTCATCAGGAACAGGTTTCCTTTGCTTCATTACTTGGAGTTTTGGTTTCCATTTCTTCAAGGATTGGTTGTAATGCAGGTGCATCACCTTGAGTGGTTTTGCCACTCCTTGTGGTGATAGCTTTCACTTGAGCATTAGGGTTTGTCACGATGTTGCTAGTCAAAGCACCTTGGGGTCTTTCGGATAGTTGTTGTGCTATCTGACCTACTTGGTGTTCAATGGTTTGCAATGATGCTTTGTTGCTTTTGATGTCAGCCTCGTTTCTTTGGAACCTCTCTTTATTTCTTCAGTAAAATTTCCAGATGTATTCATCGATGGCTTGTGTAGTTATCAACAATTGCTGCAATAAGTCTTCCATTGATGATGCTCTACGGTCTTGGTTACTGCTGCTTGGAACTTGGTATGGTGGTTTTAGTTGTTGCTAAGGTGGCCTTCGGGTGAATCCAGATGATGATTGGTTACTAGCTTCTCTATAATTTGAGTTGTTCCTCCAATTTGAGTTGTTGTTATATGAGTTGTTTGGGCCTCCTACGTAATCAACATCTTTAACCATCATAATACCTTGTGGCATTCGTTGGTTTTGTTTGAATTTCCGCATGTGTTGCATCGTGTTGGGGTTTTCTTCAGTTTTGCTTGCAATTGTTCGAGTTGTTTGGTTAGGGCTTTTAACTGGGCTGCAATTAGTGTTTTGGAGTCTACTTGATAATGCCTTTAGAACTGGGTTTGTTTCTTAAAGGATTATAAGCAAAGCTCTTCTTAGCTGTTCTTTCTAGGGCTTGGTATGCCTCGGTTGGCATGACACTTATGAAATTTCCTCTCGCACTTTGATCGACAGCTTGTTCGTATGCTCCGCTAATTGCATCGTAAAAGGTCTGACATTGCAGCCAAAGATCAAGTCCGTTATGTGGGCATCTCCGAAGGAGACCTTTGTATCTCTCCCATGCTACGTGTAAGGATTCATCATCGTCTTGGCGGAAGCTTGTGATGCTGCTTCTCAGTTTGGTAGTGCGATCGGGTGGAAAGTATTTCAAAAGAAATTGTTCAGCCATTTCTGCCCATGTAGTGATGGAACCAGGCAGAAGCGAATCGAGCCAGTCAATGGCTCAGCCTCGAAGTGAAAATGGAAAAAGTCTTAGTCTAATGGCGTCGTCTAAACAGTTGTTGATTTTGAAAGTTGCACAGATACGAAGGAATCGTGAGATGTGAGCGTTAGGATCTTCATCTTGCAATCCATGGAATTGAATAGAGTATTCCATAAGTTAGATAATGCTAGACTTAATCTTGAATTTTTTGGCCGCTATTGCTGGTTGGACAACACTAGACTCGTAACCATCGATGGACGGTATGGCATTGTGCGTCAGCTTCATTTCCTCATCTTGGTTAGCCATGTCTTCTTCTGATGGTGTACCTCCCAAGACGTCTTCTTTGATAATCGTTGTTGTTTGTCGAGGTCTTTCATGTAACCTTTGATGGTAAAGTCGTTCGGGTTCAGAAAGAGGTGAGACAAGTTCAGGACTAGACGAGTCGGACATATACTAACTTAAGGAAGCACAAACTTACTAAGATTTAGAATGAATAAGGCAAATGTAACTAAACTGACTAACTAATAAAGATAAAATAAATTTGAACAAAAAAAAATATATAAACAGGATATAGACAAGATAGTCAAAAATTTAGATTGTCTTTCAAAACTGCCGTGTGTCCCGGGCAACGACGCCAAAAACTTGATGCGTGTGAAAAGTATATATATTTTGATAAAGGTTTTTTTCACACAGATTCAGTTCTAATTGGTTATTACTACTACTAAACTACACACACAAAAGGCAAGTGTACCTGTCGTGTAGTAATATAGTGATGGTAAGAACCGAGTATCAATCCATGTACATACCGAGCCTACTCAACAGCCTTAATGATTGACTATCGGATTAGATTTTTGTTTTGAGAAAATGATAAATTGCATTGATGTAATTAAGATTTGTAGAGTTTAGAAACAATAATTAAAATAAAGAAAAAATAAGATTGAAACTTTTGGATTTAAAACCAGGGAATAACGGCTATCATCCTAATTAGATTATGCAGGACCGTGTAAAGGGTGGTTATGTGACATCCGGTAATTTTCCGTTACCAAACTCCGTTTGTTCCGTTAAGTCTTGCATACACGTGTCGGGAGCACACACTAGTTGTCGTTGAACGTTGGTGACTTAACAGTAATCAGTAATGTTAAATTGATGATAATTAAGTTAACAATGTGATTATTAAGTTATGCTTATGTGATTTAAATGTTAACTGTAATTTTATCGCGTAACGTGAAAACGTGCATATTTATTTCGTGTGTTTTGTGATAAATGGGAATTATGCATGATTGTTATTTGTGATTAATAATAATTGTGTTTAGTGGTTAAAAACTATTTAAAAACTATTCAAAAAGCTTAATTTTTATAAAATACAAATTATAAGGGTTAAAAGGATAATTATGGATTATTTAATAAAATAAAAATCAAAACCCAACCCTAATCCCACCCATTCGGCCGCGACTTCATTCTCACACCCTCACCATCGCGAATTCAGCCAAGAACAACCATTCACATTCGAATTTGGATCGATTTCAAGGCACACAACAAGTTAGAATCATCAATTGCAAGCCATTACACGTTTAAAGGTTAGATTTTTACATGTTTTTGATGGTTTTTCAAGGTGGCCGAACCCTAGTTCGAAAATCTGCAATTGGATGTTAATTCTTGTTGTTTGGTGATGTTATGATGTTAGTTAGGTTGTATTGATGCTAGTTAACGTTGATTATGCAAGAAAGTTTGGATTTTGGTTGATTGTTCACATGATCATTCTTGGCCGTGAGTTTGAGACTATTTTGGATCAAATTGGATGTTGAATGATGGTTGTTTGATGTTGTTATTATGTTAGTTGGATTGTATATATGCAAGTTAACGTCGATTATGCAAGAAAGCTATGATTTTGATACTTTGTTCATAGGTTACTAATAATAGTAACTTTATTTTGCATGAATTGATGATTGGTTGATGTATGAATGTTATGAATGTGTTTGTAATGATGTTTAGATGCTAGATGGTTGATATGAATGTTAGGAATTCAAGAATGCATGTTGTAGTTCATACCTTACTAAAGATAGTAACTTTTGGGTATGAAAGTTGATGAATCATGATGATTAGGTGTTGTTGATCATGTTTAGATGTTGTCATGGACTTGAATTGGTATATAATTGATGAATTCATGAATGTAGTGTGAGTTTGATGAATTTGGGATGAACTTTCCCAAAAGGGAAACTTTAATTGTGCAAATCCTTGAATTGGATGATTTGAGCATGTTTGGGATGTTAGGATCATGCTAGTGTGTTCATGGATGATTTCTAAGTTGATTAAATGTGTTGTTTAAGTTATATGAATGTTGATTTGGTTTGTTACCTGTTTTGGCCTGTTGTAATTCGCATGACTTGTATGATAATTGGTTGTATGATGATTTAGGTAGTACATGTGGTTAATGATGTGCTATATGTAATCAAGTTGTATGTTGATCATGTATGACATACTGTTGTGTTAGTATTAACGAATTATCACCTATAATGTCACCAACGGGTCAAACGGGTCAACTGGGTCAAATGTGTCTTGTCTTTCTTAAACCTTGAGTTCCTTGGTTTGTAGAGCACTTAGGGTTTCGTGTTGATTTTGTATACACGTACTTATGTACTCTTGTGTTCTAGGTGACCTTTGAAGGTTGTCTTTTTCTATCAAGTTAAGCTCTAGTTAATTCTTGCGCGCATCAGGTGAGTTCTTGCCCCACTCATTTTACATCATCTCTTTTGGGGGAGATAGCATACTGTTGATCACAAACGCTTTTATTTATGAGTGTGTATAATATTGATATAGTGTTGTTTACCATGGAAAGTCCTCACACTTTCGGATTGTTAATATTGAATAGCGGGGAAATCTTGGGTAGTACTACTGGGTCTGACGAGCCCCACCTGTGCGACTCGAGGTCAAACGGGTGCAATTTTGTCCTAACATATATTCGTCACGACCTGGTAAGTCGTGACGGGAGGCAACAAACGTAACACAGTCAGCTTCGATCGCGAAATCACTATGATTAATATTTTTATGTTAATAGACTAGCTATCTATTGCAATACACTACTTATGCTTGGAAACTGTTGATTGGTTTATATTTTACGCAAACTCTTGAACTCACCAACCATGTGTTGACTTGTTTAGTATGCTATTCTCAGGTTAAGGTTGCCAGTTGCCTAGGAGCACGCACATCAGCATCGTTGAGTTGTCTACATTGTTTGTTTACACATTTGGATTTATTTTCCTATTAAACATTTGTGTTTGGGGCGCGTATGTTTTGCGCATTCTCTTTACATACTACTTGTTTTGGGTTTTTTTGTTTTAAAAACGCTTCCGCAGTATTTTGAACGCTTCCGCAGTATTTTAAACGTTAACTCTGGTTTTGTTTGTTAATCATATAGAGTCGTTCTTGGTAACTAATGACTGAGATCCTGGTATGTCACGCGCCTCGCGGTAAAACCCCGCTCGCGGATTTTGAGGGTGTGACAGATTGGTATCAGAGCCATTGGTTATAGGGAACTAGGTTGCATACACACACTAGACTATAACCGCACAGTTGTTAGTTACTTATCGTTTACTCTCCTTACTGTATACTCATTGGCATACGCAACACGTACTTCGCAGCATGGCATCGTCGTCCAGAAATTTAGGCAAGAGACCTGCACGATCTGAATCACCTCCTACTTCTCCCGTACCGGATAGGGGATTTAACTGGCCACGACATCCTTATCCTCCTAGCGAGATAGACTGGGATCAGCCTTTCATACCTCCTGAGCTCGATCCTCCACGTAACTGGGATTTCTACCCCACTTACATAAACCGTATGGCTTATAGAGAACGCGTACCACCTGTAGCACCTACACGACCTAGGACTAGGTCATCAACCGTCTCTACTTTGCCTACACTTCCTACCCTGAGCATCCCTCTGGAACAGGCATTTGCAGCCCTAGTAGCCACACTAGACACAGAGCGACAGCGGATTAGAGGACTCACTGATGAGAACTCTGCATTACGATCTGAGATGCGTCAGCTGCGTTTCCAGGTAGATACGCTTCAGGAGCGACTTTCGATGGCCATTGGTGGACATCATACTCTGGCAGGCAACGTGGTAGCACTTAGTGAGCGCATGGACGCACAGGAGCACCATAATATGGAGATCGATAATAGGTTTGCTGAGTTAGAGGCACAGCTAGCAGCACTCCAGATTGCTGAAGCTCCTGCACCTTTGGTGGACCCTGATGAGGAAGACCCAGAAGAAGAACCCGAGGAAGCCCCCGAAGAAGAACCAGTTGAGATGGATGAGGACAGTGACGGATCTGACGTACTGGACTGATCCTACCTTTTAAATGACTTAGACTATGTAGTGTTTCTTTTCTTTGAAACCTATGTGGGAAGGGTTGTTTCCCACCCAACTGACAAACTTAAATTTTGACATTGATGGAATATTTTGTGACTCAATTGCAAATTATTTATCTTTGATTATTATTTCTGTTATAAATGTTGTGGTTGTGGTGAATGCATTATTTCTTATTGTTTACTGTACCTTGATGAGATTAATGTGTTGGATGTTACTCATTATTGTAATTGTGAATTTTAAAGTGAAATATGGACGCACGTGGACGAGGACGTGGGCGTGGTCGTGGACGTGGCGCCGGAGGCCGTGGAGCCGGAGCCATAAACATGACGCCTGCGGAATTGGCGGCATTAATTAATGAACATGTTCAGGCGGCAGTGGCTGCTGCCCAACCGGGACAACCAGCAGGTAAATGATAACAAGAGGTTAAACTGATTATCCTAGTTATTTGTCTAGGATATCTGACTAATGTTTGGGTTGTCAAAACAGGACCACCACCATGTACCTACAAGTCCTTCATGGACTGTAAACCCCATACCTACAGCGGGACGGAAGGAGCTGTAGGGCTTGTAAGGTGGTTTGAGAAGACAGAGTCTGTCTTTGCGAAATGCAACTGCCCGCCTGCTGATCAGGTGAAGTATGCCACCGGGACATTGGAAGGCGCAGCACTTTCCTGGTGGAATGCTCAGGTACAAATGCTGGGTCAAGCCATGGCCAATGAACTACCTTGGGATGAATTCAAAGAAATCATGACTGAAGAATACTGCCCCCGGAATGAAGTGCAGAAACTGGAGATTGAGTTCTGGCAACTCAAAATGCAAGGCTCAGAAATTGAAGCCTACACAACTCGTACTCATGAGTTAGCCACTTTATGCCCAGGGATGGTGAATGAAATGCACAAGAGGGTGGAGCATTATATACGGGGATTGGTGCCTGAAATTCAAAGTATGGTAACTGCTTCTAACCCCACTACCATACAACAAGCAATCCGAACAGCCCACAGGCTGACTGACCAGGCAGTTGAGCAAGGTCGGTTACCTAAACGGGGTGCGGTGGCAAGCGTGCCCGACCAGAAACGCAAGTGGGATGGTTCAAGCAACAAGGGATCGTCATCCAGTAGCCAATCTCAACCTCAACAACAGCAGCAAAGTCAGCAACAGCAACGGAAGTTCGATAACAACCGAAGCTTCAACCAGGCGCACTCAAATCAAGGACCCGGCGGGTATGGTGGAAGACTGCCGAAGTGCAACCGGTGTAACTACCACCATGTGGGTCGGTGTGATAACTTCAAGTGTCAACGTTGTGGGAAGATTGGTCACGCAGCCAAAGACTGTCGGGGTGAACTGATGAGAAAGCCACAACAATCACAAGAAACTCCGAAAGGTTGTTTTGAATGCGGGAAAGAAGGCCATTACAAACGCAACTGTCCCCAGCTTAAGAGGAATGGTAATGGTAACAACAACAATGGGAACAACAACAATAATAACAATGGCAACAACAATAACAACAACAATGGTAATGGCAACAACAATGGTGGAAACAACAATGGAGCCAAAGGAAGAGCCTTCGTCATTGGCTCAGGTGAGGCTCTAAACGATCCTACAACAGTAACTGGTAAATTTTCGGTTAATGGTTGTTTTGCTACTGTATTATTCGATACCGGAGCCGATAGAAGTTTCGTGTCCACTAGGTTCTGTAGTCTTTTAAGTGATATGCCCTCAGCCTTAGAATCTAAATACACCGTGGAGTTAGCTAACGGCACACAGATTCACGTAACGCATATTCTTAGAGACTGCAAGATAGAGCTTGCTGGTCATATATTCACCATAGATCTCATGCCTGTTACACTAGGAAGTTTCGATGTGGTAGTAGGCATGGATTGGCTTTCCGATAAACAAGCAGAAGTCATATGCCACGAGAAGATCATACGGATTCCCCTTGGTGAAGAAGTCCTTACGGTCAGAGGTGATAGGAGTGGTGCGGTGATAGGCATCATCTCGTTTATGAAGGCACAAAAGTTGTTACGAAAGGGTCGACTAGCCATATTAGCACTCGTCACAGATAAACAGACTGAGGAAAAGAAGATAGAGGATATCCCCGTAGTTCGTGAGTTTCTCGAGGTGTTTCCGGAAGACCTTCCTGGATTACCACCTCATCGTCAAGTTGAATTCCAGATTGAGTTGACTCCAGGAGCCGCTCCAATTGCGAGAGCACCATACCGGTTAGCTCCGAACGAACTGCAGGAATTATCCGCCCAACTACAAGAGTTGTTGGATAAAGGGTTCATCCGACCGAGTTCGTCGCCCTGGGGAGCGCCAGTTCTATTTGTGAAGAAGAAGGATGGTACATTTCGAATGTGCATTGACTATAGGGAACTGAACAAGGTTACTATCAAGAATAGATATCCGTTACCTCGTATCGATGATTTGTTTGATCAACTACAAGGATCAAGCTATTACTCTAAGATTGATCTGAGGTCTGGGTATCATCAGCTGAGAGTTCGAGAAGAGGACATCTCGAAGACTGCTTTCCGTACACGATATGGTCACTATGAATTTTTGGTCATGCCATTTGGGTTGACGAATGCACCAGCAGTATTCATGGACCTCATGAATCGCGTGTGCAAACCCTATCTTGATCAGTTTGTTATCGTCTTTATTGATGACATACTGATATACTCAAGGACCGAGGAAGAACATGAGAAGCACTTACGTTTAATCTTGGAATTACTTAGAAAGGAACAACTGTACGCAAAGTTTTCTAAGTGTGATTTCTGGATACGTGAGGTACAATTCTTGGGTCATATTGTCAACGAGAAGGGAATACATGTTGATCCTGCTAAGATTGAAGCGATAAAGAATTGGTCTGTTCCTAAGACACCGAGTGAGATACGACAATTCCTTGGATTAGCGGGATATTATCGACGATTCATTGAAGGATTCTCTAAGATTGCACAACCTCTCACAGCCTTGACTCACAAGGGAACGACGTACAAATGGGGTGAGAGTCAGGAATCTGCTTTTCAGTTGCTGAAAGCATAAATTGTGTAGCGCACCAATATTAGCGTTACCGGATGGTAGTGATGACTTCGTAGTCTACTGCGATGCGTCTATTCAAGGACTTGGATGTGTCCTGATGCAGCGGGATAAAGTGATAGCTTACGCCTCTAGACAATTGAAGATTCATGAGAAGAACTATACCACCCATGACTTGGAACTGGGTGCGGTAGTTTTTGCCTTAAAGATCTGGAGACATTACTTGTACGGTACCAAATGCACCATATACACCGATCACAAGAGTCTTCAGCACATCCTTGAGCAAAAAGAGTTGAACATGAGACAAGACGCTGGGTGGAATTGTTAAACGACTATGATTGTGCTATTAAGTACCACCCGGGGAAAGCAAATGTAGTTGCTGATGCGCTGAGTAGAAAAGAGACAGCTAAACCTCGACGTGTGCGAGCTCTGCAACTAACGATTAGTACGCAATTACCTGAACAAATCTGTGATGCTCAAACTGAAGCTCTGAAGGTAGAAAACATGAGTTTAGAAGGGTTACGAGGAATGGAAAAGCAATTAGAAGAAAAGCGGATGGGATTCGTTACTTCATGGATAGACTATGGGTACCTCTACATGGAAATCTGAGAGATTTAGTCATGAGTGAGGCTCATAAGTCCATGTATTCTATACATCCTGGATCTGACAAGATGTACCACGATTTGAAGGCGCACTATTGGTGGCCTAACATGAAAGCAGATGTAGCTACTTATGTGAGCAAGTGTCTGACCTGCTCGAAGGTTAAAGTGGAGTATCAGAAACCATCTGGTCTGCTACAACAACCCGAGATCCCTATGTGGAAGTGGGATCAATATCAATGGATTTTATTACTAAGTTACCTCGTACTTCTACGGGTTGTGATACAATATGGGTTATCGTGGATCGATTAACAAAATCTGCTCATTTCCTAGCGATAAAGGAAACAGATAAGATGGAGAAGTTAACCCGACTTTATCTGAAGGAGATCGTTTCGAGGCATGGAGTACCAATCTCAATTATTTCTGATCGCGATTCTCGTTTCACATCACACTTCTGGCAGTCGTTGCAGAAAGCTTTAGGTACGCGATTGGATATGAGTACTGCTTATCATCCACAGACTGATGGTCAAAGCGAGCGTACTATACAGACTTTGGAGGACATGTTACGTGCTTGTGTGATTGACTTCGGGAATAACTGGGAAGTTCACCTACCATTGGTGGAATTTTCTTACAACAACAGTTATCACACTAGCATAAAGGCAGCACCTTTTGAAGCTTTATATGGGAGAAAGTGTAGATCGCCAGTTTGCTGGGCTGAAATTGGTGATAGTCAATTAACGGGTCCCGAGTTAGTACACGAGACAACTGAGAAGATTGTTCAGATAAGAAACCGCATGGCCGCAGCGCGAGACAGACAGAAAAGCTATGCTGACAAACGACGAAAACCTTTGGAATTTCAGACAGGTGACAAGGTTTTATTAAAAGTCTCACCATGGAAAGGCGTAGTTCGGTTTGGTAAACGAGGAAAGCTAAATCCGAGATACGTTGGACCATTTGAGATAGTGGAAAGAATTGGTCCAGTGGCTTATCGACTAGCCTTACCTGATTCATTGAGTGGAATCCATGATGTATTCCATGTTTCAAACCTAAAGAAATGTTTAACGGATGAAACGATGGTCGTACCACTGGAAGAAGTTCAAGTAGATGAACAACTACGCTTCATTGAGGAACCGGTCGAGGTGATGGATCGTGAGGTGAAAACGCTTAAGCAAAGCAAGATACCCATCGTCAAAGTTCGTTGGAACTCGAGACGTGGACCAGAATTCACGTGGGAACGTGAAGACCAAATGAAGCTTAAGTATCCTCAGCTATTTGAAAGGACGATGCCAGCCGGCGAAGGTATTGATTAAATTTCGGGACGAAATTTCTTTCAACATGGGGATGATGTGACAACTCATCCAAAACTCACACGATTTCGATTTCCTTGTGCCAATGCAGTAGACCAGTGATGGAACACTCACCATGTAACGCAATTTTCGGGACGAAAATTCTTTCAACATGGGGATAATGTGACATCCGGTAATTTTCCGTTACCAAACTCCGTTTGTTCCGTTAAGTCTTGCATACACGTGTCGGGAGCACACACTAGTTGTCGTTGAACGTTGGTGACTTAACAGTAATCAGTAATGTTAAATTGATGATAATTAAGTTAACAATGTGATTATTAAGTTATGCTTATGTGATTTAAATGTTAACTGTAATTTTATCGCGTAACGTGAAAACGTGCATATTTATTTCGTGTGTTTTGTGATAAATGGGAATTATGCATGATTGTTATTTGTGATTAATAATAATTGTGTTTAGTGGTTAAAAACTATTTAAAAACTATTCAAAAAGCTTAATTTTTATAAAATACAAATTATAAGGGTTAAAAGGGTAATTATGGATTATTTAATAAAATAAAATCAAAACCCAACCCTAATCCCACCCATTCGGCCGCGACTTCATTCTCACCCTCACCATCGCGAATTCAGCCAAAACAACCATTCACATTCGAATTTGGATCGATTTCAAGGCACACAACAAGTTAGAATCATCAATTGCAAGCCATTACACGTTTAAAGGTTAGATTTTTACATGTTTTTGATGGTTTTTCAAGGTGGCCGAACCCTAGTTCGAAAATCTGCAATTGGATGTTAATTCTTGTTGTTTGGTGATGTTATGATGTTAGTTAGGTTGTATTGATGCTAGTTAACGTTGATTATGCAAGAAAGTTTGGATTTTGGTTGATTGTTCATATGATCATTCTTGGCCGTGAGTTTGAGACTATTTTGGATCAAATTGGATGTTGAATGATGGTTGTTTGATGTTGTTATTATGTTAGTTGGATTGTATATATGCAAGTTAACGTCGATTATGCAAGAAAGCTATGATTTTGATACTTTGTTCATAGGTTACTAATAATAGTAACTTTATTTTGCATGAATTGATGATTGGTTGATGTATGAATGTTATGATGTGTTTGTAATGATGTTTAGATGCTAGATGGTTGATATGAATGTTAGGAATTCAAGAATGCATGTTGTAGTTCATACCTTACTAAAGATAGTAACTTTTGGGTATGAAAGTTGATGAATCATGATGATTAGGTGTTGTTGATCATGTTTAGATGTTGTCATGGACTTGAATTGGTATATAATTGATGAATTCATGAATGTAGTGTGAGTTTGATGAATTTGGGATGAACTTTCCCAAAAGGGAAACTTTAATTGTGCAAATCCTTGAATTGGATGATTTGAGCATGTTTGGGATATTAGGATCATGCTAGTGTGTTCATGGATGATTTCTAAGTTGATTAAATGTGTTGTTTAAGTTATATGAA
>CM046440.1:34980049-34982549 GCA_025506505.1 Flaveria sonorensis | reverse complement strand
AGCATTGCCAGAATCGGGATGTGAATCGTGCGTCCCGATCAGATATGATTGACACGGGTACCCCATGTCTAGACACAATCTCACTAATATAGATCCTTGCCAACTTTTCCATTTTGTAGTCTTCGCGTATAGCCAAGAAATGTGCAGATTTGGTCATTCGATCCACAATAACCCAAATCGTATCATGCCCACTACTAGTCCTTGGTACTTTGTAATAAAGTCCATCGTAATATTCTCCCACTTCCATTCAGGGATTTCAGGTTGCTGCAATAAACCTGATGGTCTTTGATGTTCTGCCTTAACCTTCGCACACGTTAAACACTTACTAACATATACCGCTATATCCCTCTTCATTCCGGGCCACCAGTATAAATCTCTAAGATCGTGGTACATTTTATCCGCACCAGGGTGTACCGAATACCTCGTCGTATGTGCCTCATCCAATACGATTTCCCGAACATTCCCCGTTATGGGTACCCAAATCCTACCCATAAGGTATAACCCTCCATCATCCTTTGTGTCGAACTGTCGGTCCAGTCCTCTCAACCCTTCACTCTGTACGTTTGTTTCCTTTATTGCTTCGACTTGAGCAGCAATAATATGAGTCTTAATATCCGAATGAATGGTCATTTGTAGGGCCCGGATGCGTATAGGTTTGACTCTTTCCTTTCGACTCAAAGCATCCGCTACTACGTTTGCTTTACCCGGGTGGTACCGGATTTCACAGTCGTAATCACTAAGCAATTCCATCCATCGACGCTGTCTCATGTTCAATTCCTTTTGGTCAAAAATGTGCTGGAGGCTCTTGTGGTCGGTATAAACGACACACTTTGTACCATACAAATAGTGCCTCCAGGTCTTAAGAGCAAAGACCACCGCGCCTAACTCCAGGTCATGGGTGGTGTAATTCTTCTCATGATTCTTAAGTTGTCGCGACGCGTATGCAATCACTTTATCTTTTTGCATGAGCACGCAACCTAAACCTTGATGCGATGCGTCACAATACACAACGAATCCGTCTGAACCCTTAGGGAGTGCCAATATCGGTGCATTACACAACTTATTTTTCAATGTATTAAATGCGTCCTCTTGTTTAGCACCCCATTCGAACTTTTTATCCTTCTGTCAATTGCGTAAGTGGTTGTGCAACCCTTGAGAAGTTCGCGATAAATCGCCTATAGTAACCTGCTAACCCAAGGAATTGTCTTATCTCTGAAGGCGTCTTAGGTGCCTCCCAGTTTTAACTGCCTCGATCTTTCCAGGATCCACATGAATTCCTTTTTCATTCACTACATGCCCAAGAAATTTCACCTCTCGTAGCCAAAACTCACACTTGGAGAATTGGCATAGAGCTCTTCTCTTCCCAATAACTCCAAGATTGCTTTCAAGTGTCCCTTATGATCCTCCTTCGTCCTCGAATAGATCAAAATGTCGTCAATGAATACTATGACAAATTTATCCAGATAGGGTTTACACACCCTATTCATTAGATCCATAAATACCGCGGGTGCGTTTGTTAGCCCAAAAGGCATAACCAAGAATTCATAATGTCCATAACGCGTCCTAAAAGCCGTCTTTGGTATATCGTCCTCATGCACCCTCAACTGATGGTATCCGGAACGAAGATCAATCTTAGAAAAATAGGTCGCCCCTTGAAGTTGATCAAATAGATCATCTATCCTTGGCAAGGGTAACGATTCTTAATAGTTAACTTGTTCAATTCTCGATAATCTATGCACATTCTGAAGGATCCATCCTTTTTCTTAACAAAAGCACTGGCGCTCCCCCAGGCGAATGGCTTGGTCGGATGAAACCCTTGTCTAGCAACTCCTGGAGCTGAGTAGACAGTTCTTGCATTTCCGACGGGGCTAGTCGATAAGGTGCCTTAGCCACAGGCACTGCGTCTGGTATCAAATCAATTCGAAAATCTACCTGTCTTGGTGGTGGCAATCCTGTCAAATCATCCGGAAAACCTCTTGAAAATCCTGCACAATAGGTATGTCTTCGATCTTCAACTCCACCACTTTCATACCCATTATATATTCTTTCTTCACTTCTGGCTTCTCCCCATGAACTTCAAGTGTCTTGCCACATGGTAAGGGTATGCGCACAATCTTTTCGTTACAAATGATTTCGGCCCTATTCCCAGTAACCAGTCCATACCCACCACTACGTCAAACTTCCAAGCTCAAAAGTATAAGATCTATTCTAAAAGCATGATCGTCCAAAGTTAAGGTGCAGTTCCGTATTATATCCCTAGTTTCTACTAGGTTACCGTTGGCCAATTCTACTACATAGCTTGATTCCATACAACTAGGGGTTATATCCATTAATTTCACAAACTCGGATGATACAAAACTATTATCGGCACCCGTATCAAATAAAACTGTAGCATAATGTTCATTTAAAGTAAACGTACCCGTCACCACTTGTGGTTCCTGGCGAGCGTCATTGGCATCGATTACAAACGCCCTTCCACGAGCCGGGTTACCATTGTTAC
>CM046440.1:34857709-34979949 GCA_025506505.1 Flaveria sonorensis | reverse complement strand
CTTTCAGGATCAGTGATCTAAGTTTGATCAATTAGAGTTGAATCGCAGCGGAATTAGAACAAGAATTAGACAAATATAGCAAGAACACAATAGATATTCAATGGAACAGTACACGGTTATAGAGAAGAGGGTTTTCTGCAAAATGGATAATATCATTCATGCACACATGCTTCGGTATGGCCTGCTAAGCTTTCTAAGTTTGCTATAGCTGCACCTTACAATTAGGTCAACATTCCTTATATAAAGGAATGTGACGTCTGCTGATGTCACTTGATAGTGACATCTAACAAATTATTACAAACAACTGAAAGTAAGCAAACTACTGAGAATGTTCACAACAACTGAGAACATCTCAGAGTATGCTAAGTACAAGATGAAACTAAAACTACTGAAACTACAAGTACTGATCAAGAAACATAAAACTACTGAAAGGAAACCATCACAACTACTGAAGAGGTCTTCTTCAGCTGTTGTGACAACATCTGAAACTTGGTCTTCAGTCTTTGTCTTCAGTTCTTTAGCTTCAGACTTTGTCTTCAGCTCTTTCACTTCAGACTTTGTCTTCAGCTCTTTCACTTCAGACTTTGTCTTCAGCTCTTTCACTTCAGACTTTGTCTTCAGACCTTGTTATCAGTTGATGTCTTCAGCTGTTGCAGACTACTTCAGTTGTTGTAATGTCCGTGGGACTTAAAGGTTTTTCTGATCAGGCTCATTGGTTCTTTTGGTCCAACAAACTCCCCCTGAACCAATGCAGCCAAAACCTTTAAGCTTATTGAGGTCCCACTTATTCTTGGCAGAAATACTCTCTTGATCAGCTTCAGAGATATCAGATAAGCACAGGCCAGGGAACAGGTTTCAGTAGATGTGAATGTCAAAGATGGAAGGGAACTCTGTCTTGGGGAACTGGACACAGAGCTGTTATCCCAACCATGAAACCTACTTCCCATTGATGAGTCTATAAGACTCTCTGACGTAGGCCTCAAGGAGAACAACTTGTTCCTCCTTAGTGAGTTCTTCTGCTTCTCCTTCGAAGAAGAACTCTGGGCCATAGTACTCTGATAGGTACTTTACGTCTTTCCATTTTTCAACTCAACAGTTGTTATCTCTCTGTAAGCAAATTCATCTGGGTGAGTCCCTTCTAATAACAACTGGAGTTCATTTTTCTTGATCTCTTCAAGCCTCTTGTATACAACCCCTTCTTGACCATTTTGTTCTCCATTAGAGTTTGAGGGGTCATCTTTGACTTGTAGCTCTCTTGAAGTCTTCAAGTATCTCCCAGGGTGAGACTACAATGGCCAACATAATAACAGCATCTATGGTCTTTCTCACTTGGCCATTGTATCTACTTGGTATGGATTTCTTATGAATTCTAGAACTAACCCTGGGGTCTGGCCAAATCCTTACTCTCTCCTTTTGATATTGAAAGGTATACCTGAGAGCATACAGCCTTTGAGCGTGTTTCTTCATGGCTTGTATAGATGATGACTGAGGAAACTCTTTGTCAACCATCTTCAAAAGTTGCTCATCGTGCTGTTTCTGCTGTTCTTCTTCTTCAATCTTAACTTTCACCATTTGCCTCTGAAAGTCTGGTGTGATCATTTGTTGACTTCTGGGCTCAGGTATTTTTAGAACAGCAGAGATTGGCAGACTGTCTTCTCTCATCATCTTCTTTCTTCTTCTTCCATCCTCAACACCCTTCTCCTCCTTCTGGGTGCATCATTGGATGTGGTTTGAGGTGGTTTTGGGGTAAGGGAGTTGGTTTTGAGGGTTGAGTTGGTTTAAGTTTAGGTTTAGGGATTGGTTTGGAGAGTTTGGGGTTGGTTTTTTTTGAGTGGGAGTTTGGGAAGGCTGATCTAGCATTTTTGTGGTAAGTTTGGCTTTGGAAAGCTTGGCCATATCAGTTCTCTTCCCAGCACCTGCTTCATCTAAGGCTTCGATAATCAACCCCTTATTGAATGCTTCAGAAGCACAGATTCTGGTGGTTATTGCCAGAATACTGTCTCTGGTCCATGATTTAATCTCAATTAATGATCTTCCCAAGTATTTTGCAATAAACCTGATCATTATCTCCAACCTCTCCCTTTCCATCACACTGTAACTGGCCCATCTCTCTTGTATCTCTTTAATCTCCAGCCTTCTGATCTCAGTGTCTAATGTAGCTGTATCAAAGCCTTGTCTGAAGAGTTGGTCTATTATTCTGTCCATTGATCTGCTGTGAGCTTCATCAGCTTCTTTAACAGATCTTCCAATGATTTCTCTTCATCAGGCTTTTGAGTTTCAGCACTTTTCTTTCTCTTGTATGTGATCAGCTGTTTTTCCTTTTCTAACTCCTTTTCTTTCTCTTGTTGTTTCTCATCTTCCACTCTCTTTCTCTTTCTTTCTTTCACTGCCTTAGACTCCCCCTTTTTGGGTGCATTGGGTTCAGGGTTTGAATGGCAGAAAGCTTCTTTTGCACAGCATCATCAACAAGTGTTTGTAGATTTGAGGAGATCCTCTCATCAATGGCTTTATGCACAATCTCATTGATGATGGGAGTGATGAGAGGTAAGGAATGTTGAAAGGTAGCAACCATCTGCTCAGAGGGGTTCTGTCCCTGAGAGGTGGTGCCAAAAGCAGTGGCTGGTGGCTCAGTTGAGTGTAGTGGCTGAGTGTTGGTGAACCTTCAGATGAAGGTGCCATCTGTGGGTTTATTGGGGCAGATGGACTTTGATCCTGAGACATTTTGGCAAGCAGTTCTTTGAGTCTGCTCACCTCAGCCTCAAGGATTGTGTTATGGGCTAAGACATCAAAGAAAAAGCCCAGGTCATCATCAGTCTTTGCTGAATCACCTGACCTCCTGATTGAATCAGGATGTACATGCCCTGAGTGTAGATCAGTTGTAGCATGTGCCCCTTGTTCTTGGTTCTGGGACTTCCTGCCTCAGGACTGAGTCCTTCATCGGCAGTTGCCTCTGGTGAGGTCTTAGAGATGTTACCAACTGCATCCTGTTCATTTGCTGAATCAGTAGAAGTGGCAGCCTCACCAGATGTTCTAACCTCCTCCTCTACACGGGGAGATTGAACATTATAACCCCTGTGCTGTGGGTTATCAGCAGCATTTTGGTCCTCTTCCTCAGCTGTTGAGGTTCTCCCCATTGTAATTGGTTTCTGGGGAGGAGGAGAGGAATGCAGCTGACTCAGCACTTGTGCAACTATAATGGTTGGGCTTTGAGGGGCGTTGCATTTGGAGATAGGTTTGAAGCAGATTGCACCCGGGTGACTGGTGCTCTTCAATGGTAACCTTCTCAATTGAGATAGGTTCCAGCATTGTGGTATCCCCAATTATGGTTGCATCAGGATCCTGTTGAGAGGATGCCTGAGCGGCTAGGGCTGGTGGAGTCTTTGACACTACTGGGGGTTAGAACCAGTAAGTGTTTCCTGTATTGGGTTACAGGGGCATCCTCAGGGGACTCATCTCCCTGAGTAGCCTTTTTGGGCTTTTTGGTGTTGGGTTTGGTGGGGACTTTGGATCTGGAAGTGGAGGCTGTGGGTTCCCGCTGCTTGGGTTTTAGCAGCCGGCAGCCCCTTTCATTGTAGGGTCAGAGTTGTGCCTGGAGTATACTTCAGGCAATACAGCCGGAGCAGGACTCCAAGGCCAACAAGGCCGTCTGATTTTAGCTGATTAAAATTATGGCCATGAGAAACCTGGATATAATATCCATCTGTTTGCCACAGGTTTCAAAGCCAGATCCTTTAGTTCCATAAAAACTATCTCAGAAAAATTTAGATTTTGTCGTTCAAAGATAGAGTATAATACCTGTTGCCATCGGGAGGACATCTGATCCCATGAGGAGGTTTTTGGTGCAAGGCAGACATTCACCATGTGGAATATAAGACGTTCAGCATCATGGAAGTGCTTCTTCAGAATGGTGGTAGCACTTAAGTCTCCTTCATACCCGTTATTGATGAAAGACATATCAGTTGTGCCTTTCGGGTATTCTGTGACACAGGTGGCATCATGTAGATTTAGGGTTTGTCGAATGATGTCTGGAGTGATGACCACCTGTTTCTGGTTAACCAACGACTGGAGAGTGATTTGGCTATCATTCTCACCAGTTTGCACAGAGACGTTGGTCCAGAATTGGCTTAGGGAATCGGGGTATATGGTAGGATTCAGAAGAAAGCGGTTCGGTACTGGGAATCTACCATAAGATCGATGGCATTATCAAATTTGTTCCAAAAGGCCGATTTCGAGAGGTAGGCAACACAGTTGTGTCTGGGTTTGAGTTTCATGGTCATTGTTGTGAAGGATATGAACGGACATGAAACGAAACGGAATTAGTTTGAGGTATTTATAGGTAAGAAAGGCTGATATAAAACGACTGAAAGTATTGGTGCTGTCATCAGTTGTTTGAAAACAACTGAAGACCTGGTATTAACTTTCAGAAGTTGCAACAACTGAAGACTTGGTATTAGTCATCAGTAGTTGTGAAACTACTGAAGACATGGTTTTGGCTTCAGTTGATGAAGTGAAACAGCATTTGTAGAAACAACTGAAGAGAAAAGTTTTTCATCAGCTGTTGTCGTCAATTCTTAGCTCATCAGCTGTTTCATTCTGACCTCAACACTTATCAGACTTTGTCTGATTTTCAGACGTTTCATTGGACATCAGTACTTATCTGTTATACTTACATCAGTAGTTGTAACTACATCAGTTCTTTTCAACAGATAGAGTACTTCAGTACTTTTAAGTAATTTAGTCTTCAGTAGTTATGAAAACTACTGAGGATAAAAGAACTTATCGGTACTTATTTGTGACAATAGTATACGAATGCTATCAGTACTTGTTGACTGAGATCATCAGTAGTTGTCACTTATTCTAGCTGCAGCATACCAAGCCTTAACACTAGGTTTTGGAAAGTTGAACTGTCCAAAGGCTTAGTAAATATGTCTGCAAGCTCATCAGCACTAGGAACAAACTTTGGATCAATCAGACCTTTTTCAAAACAATCCCTAATAAAATGGTGTCTGATCTCAATATGTTTGGTCCTAGAGTGCTGGACTGGATTCTTGACAATACAAAGAGCTGAAGCACTATCCATTAGTAATGGAGTCTTAGTCTCTGTAATGCCATAATCCAATAATTGATTCTGAAGCCAGAGTACCTGAGATGTACAACTTGCAGCAGCAATGTACTCGGCTTCAGCAGTGGATGTAGCAACAGATGTTTGTTTCTTACTCTGCCAAGAAACCAAACAGTTGCCTAGGAATTGACATCCACCAGAAGTTGATTTTCTAGTTACTTTACACCCTGCATAGTCACTATCAGAAAAGCAACTAATTTGCAAGAGTGCCCAGTGGAATACCAAAGACCTAGAGATTGAGTACCTTGCAGATATCTAAAGATCCTCTTGACTGCAATCAAATGAGACTCTTTAGGAGAAGCCTGAAATCTAGCACAAACACAAGTTGCAAACATAATATCTGGTCTAGAAGCTGTTAAGTACATCAAGGACCCAATCATACATCTGTAAAGTGTTTCATCAACAGCTTTACCTTTCTGATCTGCATCCAGTTGTGTGGTGCTGCACATAGGAGTAGAACAGGGCTTACAGTTTTGTAAATCAAACTTTTCTAAAAGACTCTTTGTGTATTTTGACTGATGAATGAAAGTTCCATCGGCCTTTTGTTTGATTTGCAAACCTAGAAAGAACTGTAATTCTCCCATGGCACTCATTTCGAATTTTTGTTGCATCAACTTTGTAAATGCATCACACAACTGTGGATCAGAGGATGCAAAAATAATATCATCAACATAAATTTGAACAAGGAGCTTATGCTGACCCACTTTCTTAATGAACAAAGTTTTATCTATGGAGCCTCTAGTGAAATTATTCTGAAGAAGAAAATTTGACAGTGTTTCATACCAGGCTCTAGGAGCTTGTTTCAACCCATAAAGAGCTTTATCAAGTTTATACACCCAATCAGGATGTTTATTATCCTCAAAACCTAGTGGTTGACACACATAAACCTCTTCTTTTATTTTACCATATAAAAATGCACTTTTGACATCCATTTGAAAAACTTTAAGATTGTGGAATGCAGCATAGGCTAAGAACAATCTAATTGCCTCCAATCTAGCTACAGGGGCAAAGGTTTCATCATAATCGATACCTTCTTCTTGTGAAAACCCCTGGACAACCAGTCTGGCCTTGTTCTTGACAATTTGCCCATGTTCATCTGTTTTATTCCTAAACACCCATTTAGTGCCTATTGCACACTTACCTGGGGGGTAGAGGAACCAGTTCCCACACTTGCTGCTTTTTGAACTGAAGAAGCTCAAGCTGCATGGCATCAACCCATCCATTGTCTCTTAATGCAATATGATAGTTCTTTGGCTCTTGCTGACTGATGAAGAGAGCATAGAAGCAGAAGTTGGACAATTGACTTCTAGTTGAGACACCAGCATTGATATCACCAATGATTTGAGACATTGGGTGATTCTTCAGCTCTTGGTACACTATGAGATCTGTGCAAGTGTTTGTAGCACGCTCAGCAGCAACAGATGTTGATCCAGATTCTTGAAACCAAGTATTAGACGGCAAGTCAAATGAATTAGAGGATTCAAAAATCTCATCAGCATTTGTTGTGGATGGTGCTACTGAAGCTACAGGAACATCAAGTTTAGTAGACTCAGGCAGTTGAGCACAAAACTTGAATAGGTGAGTACTGGGATCATCATCAACATCAGTACCACCAGATGGATGACTAGCTGCAGAAGGTGATGAATTCACATGATCTGCAACAGCTGGAGGCTAATAAGGAACATATTGCAGTATGTCCAGATCAAACAACTCCACAGGGTTTTGTGGAATTTTGTCCTTAGGGGATTCATTGAACTTCACATGCAAGGTTTCTTCAACCATCTTTGTTCTGCAGTTGAACACTCTGTAAGCCTTGCAAGTGGAGGAATACCCAACAAAATACCCTGCATCCACCATAGAATCAACTTTTGGAGTTGATCCTTTGTGTTGAGAATGTAACAAGGACACCCAAATGCTCTGAAGAATGAAATTAGAGGAGCCAAATGATGTAGAACTTCATAAGGAGTCTTCATCAACCTCTGATTCACTAAAGCTCTATTTTGCACATAGCATGCTGTATTGACAGCTTCAGCCCAAAAGGTCAGTGGCAAACCAGAGTCAGCCAACATGGACCTTGCAGCTTCAATTAGGGTCCTGTTCTTTCTCTCCACTACTCCATTTGTTCTGGAGTCCTTGGGATGCTATACTGCCTCTTGATTCCTTTTGAAAGGTAGAAATCATCAAGTGTATGGTTTCTAAATTCAGTTCCATTATCACTTCTTATACACTTGACTGATAGGGAATACTGACTCCCGTAGTTTCGCTGAAATACAAAAATACATAAGAAATACAAATTACAAGATAAAACTAACATTTGGCCTATTACATAACAAAGTAAACCTATTACATAACAAAGTAAACCTCCACTTAGACGAGTTGAATGAACTGGCTGACAATAAGTTGTCAAAGGAGAGGAAAGAGGCAGAGGATGCAGCATTGCTCCTCAAGATCAAGGAAGAAAGGAGACTGAAAAGGCTCTACAAACATTCTCCTACCCTCTCCCCAGTTCATGAAAGTCCTGAGAAAGAGGCTGTGGCAGCTGCACAACCTCAGGTAGATAAGGAAGCTGAAAGACTGAACATGATCAACTACCTGAGTACCACAGGACTCTATTAGGCATCTGCACTTCTTCCCTTATCATTTGAGTATATTGAATTTGAATATCTCAAGTAGCTGGAGGAACAACCTACAAAAGAAAGAAAAGCTGCTAAGAGAAAATTAAGGGAAGAAGCTGCAAAGTCAAGAGCCATCATCCACAAAAGCCAAAAGAAGTCTGCTGACAGACAAAGGATGATGAGCTTCTTGAAGCTGTATGGATTCTTCGGAAGGAGGCTTGGTCCTATGTCTCTATCCACTATGGATGAGCATATCAGGGTGATCAAGCAGAAGATTAAAAAGAGAGAGCTCGTTGACTTGCACTCTCCACCAAGTCCAGCTCAACCTGATGTTATCAAGGTTGAACCCCCTCAGAAAACACAACCTGGACCTAGGGCTGAATCTCAGCTAACTTCATCTTTAGATCCACAGCAGGGTCCTCTTCACAACAGAACAATCTGGGGCTGAACACCAGTCCTCTCAGTTAAAGACTTCAAAGAAAAGGAAAAGGATGGCTAGGAAAAGTGTTTCCAAAAAGAAGAAGACCAAGACATCCACCTCCACACCCCAGGATGAGTCAGATCATCCTGAGGCAGTGCATGAAGAAGCTTCTCAACCCACTCCAATTCTAGTAGAGCCTCTTGCAATTAGAAGACCCATCTTGTCCTGGAGTTTTGCTGCTAATCCGGACAGATAGTATGTCGTCAGAGTTCAAGGAGGTCAAGATGTCTACTTCTGGTAAGACATGCTTGATCTTTCTCTGCATGATCTCTATGACATGAGAAGATAATATGAGAGTCTAAGGGATCCTAACCAGATGATGAAGAAAGGCATGGTCTTGATCCAAATGAGGACTGTCAACATCTGAAGAACTTCTTTGTTTTGGTAGCATCAGCCTAGGGGGAGTTTGTAAGGTAATATCAAAAGATTATAAGGTTGATGAAACCAAAGAAGCCAAAACAACCAAGGGTCTTCCAGTATGCATGCACTAAGGAACAAGGTAGAAGTTGCTTCAAAAGTTTTACACTCTCCACAGAAAATATTCTAAGTGTAAAATCTTTCGAAGCCAAAGTCTAAATCTTTCAAAGCCAAAGATGAAGTCTTCAAAAGCTTTAGAGACAAAGTCTTCCAAAGCAGATGGTATGAAGACTGATTTCTTCCAAGAAAAAGAGGACATGCTTTCTCTGACCTACTTTTTCATAAAGCTGACTTACTTTCCGCTGCAACTTTGAAGACTCACCAACTTGCATGAGTTGGTGAAAAGTCAATGCTTTTGTAAACTGTAGATTAAGGTCTTTGTCTGTAACTTCCTACTTTTGTACCTGTTATCCTTTTAAAATTGGAAAAGGATGTGAGCTATGGCATGTCATAGTTACTAGTCAAAAGGCAATCTGCCTTTTGACTCTACATTGATCTTGTTGTCTAGATTAGTGTTTCCAACTATCTTTCTTAGTTTTGATGGTTGTAGGATGTAGTATAAAGTATCTCAGGTTCTTGTATTTCTATTTTTGCTTTGTAACACTTGTAATAGAACTTGAGAGCAATATACAACATCCTTGAAAACTATATACATCTGTTCTTGTCTTGGTTCTGTCTTAGTTACTTGTGTTCTTAGCATCATTTACACAAACCCAGTTCCCCATTTGATCTGCTAAAGTGTTCTAACACTCTCCTCATTATAAGACTGATTGTACTAACCACCCTTTACACGGTCCTGCAGAATGTTAAATGTGTGTTCATTAAAGGAAATGAAAGTATATTTGCTATATATTGTGTATAAAACTAGAACTTACTCAGTAATGCTAACTTTGTATGTATATTAGGTGGCATGAAATGATGAAAGCTGAGGATACTAGCACCCTTATTTTAATGAATGATGTTATACTTCAAGATTATTTTATTTTTCACAATCTATGCTATGATAAGAATAATTCAACTTTTTTGCTGCAATATTTTATTTTAATAATGTATTATGTAAGGTTTTATGCAATAAATGACCAAGTGGGAAGACACTCAAGTTCGATGCCTTAAAACTTACAACTAGCTTCATGGAAAGCTAATATTTCTGCATGGGTAGATGAAGTGGTTGTGATTGTTTACTTCACCAAACGCTATAAAATTGAAGTGCCTCCCTGTGTGAATATATATCCAGTTTATGATCGACTAGTATGAGGATCAGATATGTATCCTACATCAGCAAAACTAATCAATTTAGTTTTTGATTGTTTGATACAAACCCATATCTTTAGTACCTTGAAGGTATCATAATATTTGTTTCATCCCATTCCACTGCCTCCTTAAAGGTATCATAATATTTGTGTTACCCCACTCCAATCACACTTAAAAATGGTATATCTATGCCAAGAATTTCTACTTTGATTTTTGAAGGTTTGAAAGGATCA
Source organism: Flaveria sonorensis (assembly GCA_025506505.1). Taxonomy (NCBI): domain Eukaryota; kingdom Viridiplantae; phylum Streptophyta; class Magnoliopsida; order Asterales; family Asteraceae; genus Flaveria; species Flaveria sonorensis. The sequence continues at coordinate 34,969,830 of CM046440.1, read as the reverse complement.
TTTTCAATATCAAGCGACCTTACGACCATTTGGGTACTTAGTGAATGTGATTTGTCCATATAAATTCTTTTGAGCAGTCTTTCCAAGGTCTTTCATCTCAAATTTCATTTTCACATGAAAAGTTGTCACATCCACCACTGGAGAGTATGTCTCCTTATAATTAATCTGTGAAAATCCTTGTGTTACCAATCATTCCTTGTACCATATTTTCTAATTTTTTTTAATTACATTTTCGCACAAAGACCTCAACGGGTTCTACACTTTTACGTGTATGCACTATAGGTCCGAATACTTCTCATGTTTTGAGGGAATTCAACTCAGCCTCATTTGCGTCTTTCTATTTTGGCCAATCATTTCTATGTTTACATTCATCAATAGATATTGTTTTCCATTACTTCAACCGCAACATTGTATGAAAATTTTTCATCGACGTCGATCTTATTTCGGTTCCATACCTTTGTAGACATGATATAATATATTGAGATCTCTTCATTTCTAGATACAGGAGATTGATTTGGAGCCATCATGTCTAGTGACTCTCTAAGAGACTCATTTTCTTGCACTACGGTGTTGTAGACTTGATTTTCTTTATTTTTTGTTCCCCTTTCATTTGATGAATTTTTATTTTTAGAACAACCGGTCTATCACGCTTTAGCTGGGTATTAGACTTATTAGCATTATGTGGTTGTTCATTTAGTAGTTGATTCGCTAATCCTTGTAGATGAATTATCCTTTGAACTTCAAGTTCATACTGTTTAGTTTATGGCTGTAAACAAACCAAGCCAAGCCGAGCCATGATGGGTTTGGGCTCAAGCTTGAAGTCTAGAAAGCCATCTTGGCTTGGGCTCGAAAATTTTAGCAAGCTAAAAACACAAGCTCGTGTTCGGCTCGTGAAAAGCTCGAGCCAGCTCGATTAAAAAATGTATTTTTTCATATTTTAATTTATATAAAAAAAACCGATATTAAAGCTAATAAAATAACGTTAAGGTTGTTAACAACTAAAAAAACATACAACCAAGTTCTAGTAACAAAAACAAAAGTAAACCATGGAGTTCATAATTAATTGTTTTCAGACCAATACATAAAGCACAAAAAAAAACCATCTTGTTCTTCTTTTCAAACATGTTTTCTTCATTCTTGACTTCCAACATTATGACTTCTTTTTCAAGCTTCTTTTCTTTATTCTTGACTTCCTTCAAAACTTCAAATGCACTAAAGAAACAATATATAAAGAACATACATCACATTTAGTTATTGTTCAAGAGAAGACTATATGAATTAAAAGAAAAAACAAAGATTACAACAAATAATGTAAATTTTTATAAGTTGGGTTTTGATTAATTACCTTTCAAATAACTTAAATGCCTCGTCATTCGTCCGTACTTGAATTTCTATTTTTTCTTCTTCCTTTGCCGATTGCTACACATAAAAAAATATGAAATATATAAGCAATAAAATTACAAATCTAAAGATGAACATGAAATAAGAAGATAAGCTCACTTTTAAAGTTTCAATGGTAGATTTTGGTGTGGACTTAATCCAATAACCTCCACAAACAAGAAGCTCTACCATATCTTGGTTAGAGAGCGTCGATAGTCATCTAAAATGCATCTTCCGGCACAAAATGCCAATTCCGAGGCAACCATGGTGATTGGAATGCAAAAAATGTTACGAGTCATTTTGCTTAAAACTAAGAACTTGCTAGAACTTTGACTCCACCAGTATAACATATCAAAACTTTGGTTCTCCAAAACTAAATAATTAGACTCCTCTAAGTACACTTCAAGTTCACTTTTTTATGTAGTTTCAACTGGTCTAGACTTGAGAAAAGTATAAAAATCTAGTACAAATGTTAGGGCATTCGTTAATGTGCTTGTCAAGTTGTTCTTAGAAGCCCTAGCCATGTGAAATTCATTGTAGTACTTTTCATAAAGAGATTTTATCATATTTATTACATCTTCAACCCGATCATTAACCTCATTGGCTAGATACAACCTTCTTAAAGTCCAAGAAATTGATATCTTCTTGAAACGTGAATCCAAAATAGATGTAATTAACATAAGTACCCCTATCACTCCCCCAATTGTTCTCAGACTTATCAAACGTAGGCCCATTCATCATATTCAAGAAATTATGATTTCAAATATAAGAATTAGTTATTGTTTTTTAACTTTATAAATCTCAACAAGAAACAAGTTTGCTATCAGATATAAAGTACCCCAAATATATTTGTAGCACCCAAAAGCACCTTAAGTACCTTGCAAACCTTTTTAGCCCGAGCCCATCATCGCCAGTGAGAAACCATTTAAAGTTAGAATCTCGCAACGTGTAACCTTGAAAGGCATGTTTGTAATGAATAGTTGATTCAATCATTCGATGTTTAGAATTCCATTTAGTTTTTACATCGATGCATACAGATTCACGGGTGTGGATACCAAGTGTGATTCCTATTTGCCAAACATCAAAGGAGAAACTAGAGACTTCCTCAAATACTTGACTCATTCTTTAATTTTAACAAGACAACAACCAATTATTCCTAAACCATCCTTTACTACCAAATTTTTATGAGAGCACAACACCTTACATGTAAAAAACATCCCCTTAAAATGAAATTTTCCCTTTCCTTGGAAAGTATTACTGATCTAAATTGAAGGGGCCCTATCATTATTAGATACATCGACTTGAGTAATGGTACCTATTTTGTCTTGAATACGCCATTTAGTAAGACATTCCAAGATAGCATCATAAATAACCTCACCACTATGTGGTGGTGCAAGCTCATTATAACCTATTATGCACTTTTACATTTTCCAATATGTGAGATGTTAAACACATATACCCAAAGATTTGATTTAATGTCAAACAATCACTAGTTAGAGAGATCATATCAACATTTTATAGAACTTTTTTTTAACTTCTCCCTTTCTACTTCAACCACTTTTATCTAGTCTTTCCCTAGTGTCGACCTATTTAATTTTTAATTAAGAGGATTATTGTACTTCATTAACTCGTTACACCAATGATACTCTAGGAACAAGAAAGGTAGCACATGGTCTATGATCATTTTTGCAATTATTTCTTGACATTTCATACGATCATAAACCCATTTAAATTAATTTAAGATGAACTATCACTACCAGATGCCTGAAAATTAATAAACCCTTTTTTATGTTTTGACCTGTTCATATACAGACATGAAGTCAAGTGTTGCAAGAGATGTGACGTGGTCCCTAAAGATTGTGGTGCATAGTTTTTGTTGCAGTGGATGCACTGATGTTTCTTGGTCATCTTCCCTTCTTTCTTCACTTCTATATCTATAAAGTGAGCCCAAGCTCCTGATGTAGACTTTCATTTTAAGCCATCTTCTTCAAAGTCTAGAATTCTTCAGCGTTATCCTTAGTTGGCTCGACACTTTCTTCGTCACTTAACTCAACGGAATCATTATTTGGGGTATCAGCTCCACCAATTGATTCTTTGTTAGAAGATGTATTAGATCCTTCAAATGTAATATATTGAGATCTAAAATATGTTAAAATACAAATCCAAAACAGCGTAAAAAGAAATTACTTGGGGTACATTCATTATGCACCCATTATCATATTGTTCAACTTTACAACTTTATTATATGAGTCCCTTAATCAAACAACAACATTCCAAACTTTAATACATAATTACACATAGTTAATCTTATTTATATACTAAGTCCTTCAAATTACTTTGTAATTGAAACAATTTAACCAAATTTGCATGTTAGACATGTTTTTCAGTTGGCTTTATACATCCAAAATACCTCAAGTACCTTGCAAACATTTTCAGCCTGAGTCGATCATCATTTGTGAGAGACCATTCAAAGTTAGAATCTCTTAATGTGTAACCATGACAGGTATGTTTGTAATGAATAGATGATTCAAGCATTGTGTAGAATTCCATCTAGTTCATACATTGATGCATAAAGATCGACAAGTTTGGATATCATAAGCGACTGATGTTTCACAAACTTCAAAGGATGACCCGAAGACATCCTCAAATACTTGACTCCTTCCATAAATTATGTTTGTTTTATGCATCCAAAATACCTCAAATACCTTGCAAACATTTTCAGCCCGAGCCAATCATCGTCTGTGTGAGACCATCCAAAGTTAGAATCTATGAACACATAACCTAGAAAGGCATGTTTGTAATGAATAGCTGATTCAAGCATTCGATGTGTAGAATTCCATCTAGTTTATACGTTGATACATAAAGATTGACGTGTGTGGATACCGATAGTGATTGCTAATTCCCATTATTCAAAGGTCGACCTGGAGATTTCCTCAAATACTTAACTCCTTCTGAATTTTCACAAGCCAACAATCAATTATTCCTAAACCATCCCATACTACCAAATTTAGTATGAGAGCACAACACCTTGAAAAAACCATCTCCTCAAGATGCAATTTTCCCTTTCTTTGGAAAGTATTCCTGATTACAATTGAAGCTACCCTATCATTATTAGATGCATTGTCTCGAGTAATGGTACCTATTTTGTTTCAAATACACCATTTAATAAGACATGCCAAGATAGCATCAGGAATAACCTCACCACTATGTGGTTGTGCAAGCTCATTAAAACTTATTATGTACTTTTGCATTTTCCAACTAGAGTCAACAAAGTGAGCTATTATACACTTATATCCAAAAATTTTATTTAAAGTCCAACAATCACTAGTAAGAGAGATCATATCAACATTTTTTAAAACTTTCTTTTTTAATTTATCTTTTTTTTTACTTCAACTACTTTTATACAGTCATTCCTGATAGTCGATCTACTTAATTTTTGATAAAGAGGATTGTCGTACTTCATTAACTCGATAAACAAGAAAGGTAGCGCATGGGCTATTATCATTTTTGCAATTATTTCTTGACATTTCATACGATCATAAACCAAATTAAATTAATTTAAGATGAACTATCACTACCAGATGCCTGAAAATTAATAAACCCTTTTTTATGTTTTGACCTTTTCATATACAGACATGAAGTCAAGTGTTGCAAGAGATGTGACGTGGTCCCTGAAGATTGTGGTGCATAGTTTTTGTTGCAGTGGATGCACTGATGTTTCTTGGTCATCTTCCCTTCTTTCTTCACTTATATATCTATAAAGTGAGCCCAAGCTCCTGATGTAGACTTTCATTTTAAGACATCTTCTTCAAAGTCTAGAATTCTTCAGCGTTATCCTTAGTTGGCTCGACACTTTCTTCGTCACTTAACTCAACGGAATCATTATTTGGGGTATCAGCTCCACCAATTGATTCTTTGTTAGAAGATGTATTAGATCCTTCAAATGTAATATATTGAGATCTAAAATATGTTAAAATACAAATCCAAAACACCGTAAAGAGAAATTACTTGGGGTACATTCATTATGCACCCATTATCATATTGTTCAACTTTACAACTTTATTATATGAGTCCGTTAATCAAACAACAACTTTCCAAACTTTAATACATAATTACACATAGTTAATCTTATTTATATACTAGGTCCTTCAAATTACTTTGTAATTGAAACAATTTAACCAAATTTGCATGTTAGACAAGTTTTTTCAGTTGGCTTTATACATCCAAAATACCTCAAGTACCTTGCAAACATTTTCAGCCCGAGTCGATCATCATTTGTGAGAGACCATTCAAAGTTAGAATCTCTCAATGTGTAACCATGACAGGTATGTTTGTAATGAATAGATGATTCAAGCATTGTGTAGAATTCCATCTAGTTCATACATTGATGCATAAAGATCGACAAGTTTGGATACAATAAGCGACTGATGTTTCGCAAACTTCAAAGGATGACCCGAAGACATCCTCAAATACTTGACTCCTTCCATAAATTATGTTTGTTTTATGCATCCGAAATACCTCAAATACCTTGCAAACATTTTCAGCCCGAGCCGATCATCGTCTGTGTGAGACCATCCAAAGTTAGAATCTATGAACACATAACCTAGAAAGGCATATTTGTAATGAATAGATGATTCAAGCATTCGATGTGTAGAATTCCATCTAGTTTATACGTTGATACATAAAGATCGACGTATGTGGATACCAAGAGTGATTGCTAATTCCCAATCTTCAAAGGACGACCTGGAGATTTACTCAAATACTTAACTCCTTCTGAATTTTCACAAGCCAACAATCAATTATTCCTAAACCATCCCGTACTACCAAATTTAGTATGAGAGCACAACACCTTGAAAAAACCATCTGCTCAAGATGCAATTTTCCCTTTCTTTGGAAAGTATTCCTTATCACAATTGAAGCTACCCTATCATTATTAGATGCATTGTCTCGAGTAATGGTACCTATTTTGTTTCAAATACACCATTTAATAAGACATTCCAAGATAGCATGAGGAATAACCTCACCACTATGTGGTTGTGCAAGCTCATTAAAACTTATTATGTACTTTTACATTTTCCAACTAGAGTCAACAAAGTGAGCTATTATACACTTATATCCAAAAGTTTTATTTGAAGTCCAACAATCACTAGTAAGAGAGATCATATCAACATTTTTTAAAACTTTTTTTTTAATTTCTCTTTTTTTTTTACTTTAACCACTTTTATACAGTCTTTCCTGATATCGATCTACTTAATTTTGATAAAGAGGATTGTCACACTTCATTAACTCGATAAACAAGAAAGGTAGTGCATGGGCTATTATCATTTTGCAATAAGTCTTGAAATTTCATATGATCATAAACCCTATTTAAATTAATTTCTAATGCACTATCACTACCAGATGGCTGAAAATGAATATATCTTTTTTTTTACTTTTTAACCTTTTCATGTACCGATACGAAGTCAAGTGGATTATAGTTTATAGTTTTTGCTGTAGTGGATGCACTTATGTTTCTTGGTCATCTTCCCTTCTTTCTTCACTTCTATGCCTATAAAGTGAGTCCAAGCTCCCAACGTAGACATTTTATTTAGACCATCTTCTTAAAAGTGTAGAATTCTTCAGCATGACACTTTCTTCGTGACGTATTAGATGATGTATTAGATCCTACAAATTTAATATATTGAGATCTTAATTGACTGGGTCCACGATGTGAATCTGAGTTGATATAACTTAGCTAGGATCGAATATGGTGATTGAGTCAATGATTAAGTAGTGGAAATACTGAATCAAAGAACATTTAATGCTGAAAATACTAATAAATGCTTTGTATATTGATGTTGTCAAACAGTACACAAAGTGTGCTAGGGTTTTATCAACAGATTGAAACTTACAAAACTAGTGTATACTATTCTATTTATAGGCTGATACAAAGCCTGTACAAAATGACTAAACTACCCTGACAACTATACATCAGAATACTAGTCTAAGTACAAAAGATAATCAACATTTGTTGTTGTTCACTCGTATTAACTAATGCGGATGTGTTTGTCTTCATGAGCATCTCTTCTATTGAGCTTTCGCATTAAGTATGTCATCTGCATGGACTAATGCGGATGAACAAATACTTAAGAGCATTTGGTTCTTTGCATTCGCATTTGTGAATGCGAATGAACAAATACTTAGCCATATTTGTTTTACCTATCCACATTAGTTAATGTGCATGAACACATACTTGACCGTATTTGTTATTTGCTCATACGCATTGACTAATGCAGATAGCCAACACTTGTCTTTATTCTTCTATTTTCTTCACCCACATTACTTCTTGGACTTGTGGGAGATTCCAACCATTTCAAACTTCTACCACTTCTTCAATTGGCATGTATGATCCTTTTAGGGTCCAACAATACTCCCCCTAAGGATTATACACTTCAAGGGTTTGTGGGTGGTGGAGGTTGTGAAGATTCTGGTGGTTCTTCAAGAGCAGGTTCTTTCTTTTCTTGGACTGTTGATGAAGCTAGTGCTAGTTCAGTCTTTGTAGATGGTTGAGGTTCAGCCAGTGAAGGATCCAAAATAGTTTAGATCATGTTTGAGAAGTCTCTAGCCTCATTTAGTTTATCTCGGCAAAGGACATGAATCTTCATTTGGCACATATTGTGAATTGCCTTAATAGGAATCTGTCTTAGAGATATGGGTTCCCACACAGATACAGTGGAAAGCCCATCTCTGTGAATCAACAACGAACCATCAGCATCTACTTCCAACTTCACTATGTTTCCCAATTGGAGAGGAACTTTCTTTCTTTTTCTGTGTTCTTTCTTTTTGTTTATTCTATCATAGGCTATCTTTAGAACTTTGATGCTTTTCAAAAGAAATACATTTCAGCTTCTCCAAGTTTGTTATGTATTTCTCTGAAGTGTCTTGTAAATATGTAGTGGATATAGGATTCATCTAACAATCTCACCTCATATCCACTAAATAGTCATACGTCAGATTCTTTCTTTCCTCCCCATTTTCTTTTAATGACCAACTCATAAGTCTTTTCATCATAAAACACATTTATGATTGGCTTTGACTTTTGGGTTCTTGCAACCATCTTTCTTTTTAACGATTCTGTTGGTTTTACATTCAACTCTGGAAATACCAACTCTTCAGTTTCTTTCTTCTTCTTCTTTTCAAGAGGATTGATGAAGAATTTATCTTTCCTTATGCATATTGCTTTTAGAGATTTGAAGTTGTTTGTTTTCTTAGACATTCTCAGTATTTCTTCAAACTCATATCCTCTATACATTGCATGATGATTAATTTCAAGCTTAGCTAGTTCTTTAAGATCATGAATCTGTAGGGAGTTCACCAGAGCGGTATACTCTATGAAGAACTGAACAAGCCCTGAGATCCTTTTCACCATAAACATGTTCCAATCACTATCATACTTCCAGGCAATTATTTTAACATCCATCTTTCCTTCTGGAGCATACACACCCTTAATCATCTCTAAAGTGGTTAACCCTTTATGCAACTACAATTGATAGGGTTCAATAAACCATTTAGGATTTTGTGTAGCATGGGTGCCAAGACATCATGGTCTTTGGTAGTGAGTTGGACATGCTGAGCTAAAGTTCTAGATCTGGGTTTCCTCGTTGCAACCTCTTCTTCAATAGCCATTAATCTTTCTTTCTTGTCTTTGACTATTTTGAAAATTACAACTTTGATGGAATTTGTCTTCATATTACCTAGTCTTTTTCTGGTGAAACCTTAAGTAGATAGATAATCCTTCATTTCCCTGTCTATCATGTTGTAAGGATCATGAAATTAGGATTGTGGATCTTGAGACTGTTGAGATTGTGTTGAAGTGAATGTGATTGGGGACCTGACTGTCTTCTTTTCATAATCAGTCACATAAGTAGGGTCAAGAAGTTTGTTATAATACCTAGAAAAATTCAGTAAAAGAAAAGAAAAAGAAAGAAAGGTGAAATATTCCAAGTCAAGGGGTTAAAGTTATGCAAGTTGCAAACTTGCCTATTATGGGATTTAAAAAGAAGCATGGTCGCCCACACCCCATTTCACCAACTGAATTCGGCTGCAAGAGGAAGAACAGAAACTTCAACTGGGTATTTGTGCGTGAGAAGCTGAATTCTCCTAGAGGTGAGGTTTTCTTGTATTTTCTGTTCGGTTTTCAGTTGGGTTGAGCTTCCGGACCAATCTTTACATGTTTCTTTGTGTTTGGCAGCTTGTTTTTGTATGTTTTAGTGCTAGAACTCCAGGTTGCTCTTGGGTTTGGAGGAATATTACTCGAAAGCAGTTAGAGGTGAGTTCTAGATCCCCTCTTTTAAATGTTTTCTACTTATTTGGGGCTGGTATGCATATTTAACTGATGTTTTCGAAGCAAGTTATGGTTTTCCATATATGGTACGATTGATTATGATGATATAGTTATGTTATGTGATTCTCTTGATGATCGTATAATGTTTATGATGTTCTAAGTGTTAGACTGATAGATCTAAGCTATGTTAATGTTAAGATGATGTTTGGGACTGGTAAGTTTCATAAGCTGCATCACAGGTATTGGACTTGTTCATCCGCATATACTAAGTCTTCATCCGCATTTGCTAAGTCTTCATCTGCATTTGTTAAGTCTTCATCCGCATTTGTTAAGTCTTCATCCGCATTTGTTAAGTCTTCATCCGCATTGGCTAAGTCTTCATACACATTTGTTAAGTCTTCATCCGCATTTGTTAAGTCTTCATCCGCATTTGTTAAGTCTTCATCCGCATTTGCTAAGTCTTCATCAGCATTTGGTAAGTCTTCATCCGCATTTGTTAAGTCTTCATCCGCATTTGTTAAGTCTTCATCCACATTTGTTAAGTGTTCATCCGCATTTGCTACAATTTCATCTGCATTTGCTACAGTTCATCCGCATCTGTTTATGCTCATCCACATTTGTTCTACCAGCATTTCTTTGGACACTTAGAATATTTTCTAAAGACTTTCACTCGCATTTGCTACAGTGTTCATCCGCATTTGCTACAGTTCCATCCGTATTTCTTTGGCGACTTAGAATTATTTTGAAATTTTGGGAATAGAATCTAAGTGTTAAGTATTGTTGAATAAGGAAAGATTATACTTGTTTAATGTTTCTAATGTTTATTTCTCTTCTTATGGCCCGCTGTTTTGGATTATATTTATTATGTTTCATGTTATGTGATTATAAGGCAATGAATATTTGATAGGATCAAAATGGATCGATCTGTGATGATATTGTGATACTATTCAATCAAAACGAACACAAGTAATCAAATCTAAGCAAACATATCACAAAAATTCATAATTTCATTGATAGAATGCATAGAGAGTACAAATGTAGAAAGAAAACAGTTACAATTCGTTCTTAGGTCTTCTAAGATGTATCTAACTCCTCCTACACATACCTTATCTAAACAATTTATACTATCAATACAAAACGAACAAATATTTACAAAATAGTCCCTATACTATGACAAAACTATACAAGACACATAAAGACTAAATGTTAATCTTTAAGAAGCATCTACAATACTCCCCCTAAGATTGACATTGTCTTCGGTCTTCCAAATCAATCTTCAGTCTTCAGATCTTTGTCTTCAATCTTTTCTACAGTCTTCATGCTTTATCTCCAGTCTTTAGTCTTCATAACTCAAAGAAGTCTTCAGGCTCTTCTTAATCTTAAATACTGGCTTTTCTCTATAAAGTTCTTGTTCTCTTAAGGCTTTAGCAATAGCTGATTTAAAATTGCTAGCTAAGATGCCTTGCTCCGGTTTAGCTTCATTTGTTTTGATCTCCATCTTGTTCATCACTTCCAAAGTTTCCTTCTATAAACCTACAATATCAATGTTAACATAAAGTTCAATTGGGTTTGGGTTATCTTTGCAATGAATTTCTAAAACCCCTTTGCTTGATATCCTCATGAACTCAATATCTTTGATACCTTTCTTCACAATATTAGCATATGCCAATGATTTCCTCAATGATATCCTTTCCATTGCTGCATTCATCACTTTAATGATCAACACAAAATACTTCTTGTCATTTTCAGCTGTGTCTGAAACAACTTTTTCAAACTTCTGGATAGATAAGAATGAGATGTAACTGGGATACAAAAGTTTTAGCTCGAAAACACCAAACAAAGAAATCATATCGCGATCCCAATCATTCAAATCTCGTACTAACTTCAGCTCAAATGTGTCAGCATTGTAAAACCATCTCAAAATTGGTTTTGATTATTGATATCCATTAATGACTTTCAATCCAGGGTTTGTGACTTTTTCAAAATATTGGTCACTGAAAGAATCCAAAACTTTTCTTCACCTACATCCTTATCAACTCCTTTTCTCTTCTTCTTTAATGTTTAAAAATACTCCTTATCTTCTTGATCACATCTTATTTGTAAGAATGAACTCATTCTATTTATCTCTCTGTTCAATAAATGCACAAAGTTCTCTCCTCGGCTTGCTCTTGTTGGATTGATCAATGGCAATTTTTTCAATTCCCTTAAATCTTGAACAGGCAATTTAATAATACTCTAGTAAAAATGATAAACATCACATATTGCATTAACTCGTTTAATCAAGAATGCATAAAAATCTCATCATATTTCCATGCAATGATCTTCACTTCTTTTGTAGTATCAGGAACAATCATGGCATTTAGTAACTCAGAAATAGATTGCCCTTTCTGCAAAACATTACGTATAGATCACCAGCAGTTCGAGCTTTGTTCCACAATTGCCTTTGTTCCATAGAGACTTGATAATTTTGTCTTTTAGTCACTGGAAACATCTTCATAAGCTCTTTTCTTCTTTCATAAGCTGTGCTTTTCTTAGCCATAGACTTAATTTCTCGAGGCTTCAAAATCCTCGTTCTTTTTGCTATTTCTAAGTACTGAGGATTGTCCATGTCTAGCACAATCATCTTGTTTGTTTGTCTTTCTGTTTCTTTAAAGTTCCTTACCAAATTTCTTAATGATTCTTCTTGTAATCTCTTGAGCTCTTCCATGGATAGTTTCTTGATTGTAACCATGTTCTTAAAGCAATTACATTCATATAATTGGGATCTGGATGGTGTAATTCTAATGTTGGGATATCATCAACATTTATACTTTCACTAATTGGATTCCATTCACCATGTTCAACAACTATCTCATTCGGATCAATTGGTGCACTAGATTCAGCAGCTATGCACTTCTCAAACTCTTCATTGATTTGAGATACAGTCAACCCATCTAAAAATACTTTGTTGTACTTCATCTTGACCAGATAATTATACTTTTCTTCAATATCCATAGGTATATCATCATGACTTACATCAATTGGTGAATAATGTTCATCAACATTAGCCTCTGCTAAATCTTCATCATCTAATACTTTATTATACCATTCATCACCATATTCAACTTCAATATCATCAAGAGCTCCAATGGTTTCATGAATATCATACTTTTCTTCTTCTCTCTAGCAGGTTCAACAACAATCTTTTGCATTTTGGATGATGATTCAGGTAGAACTGAAACATCAATATCATCTATTTTCCTATTTCCTTTATCTAAAACAAGAACTTTCTCAACATCTATCGGATTACTCTCTGAAATAATCAACAAATCTGGAGACGGGGACTTTTGTGTTTCTTTCATTTTTTCTAATTCTTCTTTCAATAAATCATAGCTCTCTTTCAACCTCTTGAATTGTTCTTCCATGATATCATAATCTTTCATCATTACTTCAAATGTTTTCACATTGTCTTCTTTGTTTTTTATCAACTCTTCAATCACTTCATCTTCTTTTTCAATTCTTCTTGTAATTTCTCATTAACTTTTTTCAAATCTTCAATCACTTTCAATTGCTTCAAATTTTCTTCTTTCAGCTCGTCAATAATCTACTGAAAATTAACTTCTTCTGTTACATTAACTTCTTGTTGAGGTTCATTCATAAATTCAATATGAATTGCAGTTTCAACAACTTCAAACTCTTGAATATTCTCATTAAACTCAAACTGTTCATTAGTATCTACCATCTCTTCAATCATACTCGCTATCTCATCAACAGTTTGACTTCCACCAATAATTTCTTCACTTTTATTAACTTCAGTGTCATCATCATGAATTTCTTCAGTAACTTGGTCAATCTCTTGAACATTTCATCAGAGTCTTCATGGATTTCCTCAGTAGCTGAATCAGTTTCATCTACAACATCATGTCTTTCTTCATGAGCTTCTTTAGTAACTTGGTCAGCTTCTTGAATATCATCATGAACTATTTCCATCACATCACCATCATAACCACCATCATCATCATTATCATCTTCAGATGAACTTGAACTCTCTTCATCATCATCATTATCATCATCATCAGAATGCTCTTGAGGCAATTCTTCAATGAGATCATTTGGATCTATAGGATCTTCTTCAGTTAAGTGGTAGTGATCAATATTCATGTCAACTTCATAATTAGCCACATTCCTTATATAATCAAACAAAGGAATGTTCCGAGCACTAGTGACCATAGGAAGTCTCTTATAAGAAATCTCAGACATATGCTCTAGCATCAAAGTTTCACCACTCACTCCATCTACACGTATTTTTGGATATTCTTCATTTATAATCATCTGTACAATCTAGGATACATCAGGTACTTGTTCCTAGTTCCTTTTTCCAAATTAAAATAAAACCATTAGAATCCACTTAGACATGTTAAATCTCCGATTAGTTGCAAGTGCTACGATAGGAGATGCTCTGTCTACTAGGAATAGTTCCATCCAGCACTCCTTTTAGACATAACAGCTTCCAGTGGTTATAAACTCTTGCTCTAAAGAATCATTTCTTTGGAAATTAATCAGGGTGACCCATTTCCATGAATGTCTCTCTACATTCATTAAAAGACAATTCAGATAAATCATCAGGATCATTTGGTCCTAATCTTAGAGCTTCTCTTATAGAATCTTTAGATACTTCAATTATTCTGAGGTTTGTAATGAATCCCCTCACAACCTTTCTTCCATCATCATTTATCTCAACTGTGGCTGTGTTCCAAAACTTCTTTATCAATCTTGCATATATAACTGGTTGATAGCACATAACATATACATATTTAGTTCTCAACAGGAATCTAATCATCTCTTCATAGCTAACAGCCTCTTGTAGTTCTTTATTTAGTAATGCTGTCACATTATGCTTTGGCTTGAACTTTAACTCAACCATCTGCAAAAATTGAAACAAGAGATTTAGAAACTTGAATATTAAACAATTAAAATCAATTGAAAGTTTATTGAAATTTAAGATTTAGTATGTTTTAAACATTTTGACTAACTTACAATTAAAATTTTCTAAGTGTTTTAGTGATCTTGTTCAAGACAAATTTCATTCAAGTTAGTATGAAAATGATTTAAAACAGTTTAATTCAATGAATTCTTTTCAAAAACAGATTAAAACATGATTTTATTACTAATTTTCATTTTTACAAAAAAATTCAAAATTTTGACTGTTCATCTTCAACATCGACATGTGAAGAATCATCACAGATTCAAGTTTGATGAAAAATAGATTTTAATGCATCAATGAGATTGAAAGTATGTTTCATTAACATTTCATCATCAATTTCATCCTTATATCCATTTCATTCACAATCTTAACAGATTCATTAGACTAGGGTTCATGCGCCCGAATAGGTCCGATACGCCCAAATCAATCACCTGTTAATCTAAAATTTATGTAATTTTGATCAGCAAATTACATTTAGAATCGGATAATACCACTAAAAAATGCAAGAAAAGATCAGAAATTAATCGAAATGAGTGAATCAATGGTATATAAAGTGTCTGGGTTTTGAGTGTTCAGGGGTTTTTGAGATGGATTTTTAGGCGCATGAGCACTGTTTGTGCGCATGAGATGGATTTTAATACTAAGTATTTAGGCGCATGAGCACTGTTTGTGCGCATGAGCTTAGACGCATGAGAACTGTTCAGACGCATAAGCAATGTTTTAGGCGCTTTTCAACTGTTCAGGCGTGTGGACTTAGCTAAAACGCCCAACACTTAGTTATTTTCACTTGATATGCCCAATTCTTGAAAGTCCGGGTACTGTGCAGGCGCATGAGAATGTTAAAACGCCCAACACTTAACCACATTTTTTCATACTTATAACAACTGTTTAGACGCATGAGGTTGTCTGAAACGTCCAACACTTGTACAAATCTTGAAAAATCATCATGCTCCTAATCCTGTACTTATGAACACTGTTTAGACGCATGAGATGACTTTCATGTGTCTAACATTTGTAATTTTCAGATCTTCCACCTGTACACTGTTTAGACATATTAGCACTGTTCACATACTAATATTAAAACAATTTATCAAATTTGACTTTAATTAGTCAAATTTTGACTTTCACCAAAAATTTACACAATAGACCCTAAATTTTGAACTTTTTGCATTTCAAAATTTTATTTTTAATTTGAATTTTTATTTTTTATATTTTGAGCTTTTTATTTTTATTTATTTTTTAAAAATAATTTTCCATCATTTTAGTCTCTAATTTTTAACAAATAGTCTCATTATACTATTGCAAGAAGCTTTTCCACTTTAAAATATTTTTCAGGTTCATTTTTACATTATGTCAAACACACACATGCTTGAACTTTTTAGCTTCATCGTTTTCATCCAAAACATTAAATTTTGATTTTTCATATCTTGAAATTTGAAAAATTTTCTTAGACACTTTTCCTTTTAACACTTTTTACTCCCCTAAACTTTTAAGTTTAACAAAACTTAGAAGTTTCTTGAATTTGTCACATGAAGATCATACTAATCATTGTTAATATGCCTGCACACAGAAAACATGCAAAAAATCAAAATTAATGCATAATAAAAAACTAATATTTACAAATGAATCAATTTCTGCAATGAGATCATATTAGTTAAGATCAGCACATTGAAATAAAAATTGATGGATAGTCATAGACAGTGAATAAATCCTGATCAAGTGTGTTCTAGGTCAGCATTTCAACAGCAAAGGAGACACGAGATCTAAGGATAGAAAATGATTGAATTTAGCAAGATATTCAGCACACTTACTTTTTCAATTCTTAGATTATTTAGGTACAATTAGATATGACATTATACAGTCACACTTAGACTTGGAGAGGTAAATTCTCATAAAGATATGCAAGAAGTCACTGTTCTCAACTTGTTAACCTAACGAATACTATAACCAGATCTCATTTGGTGTTTGTGCACATTGGCATCTTGTTGCATCAGTGAGAATATCCAGGTCTGTAATCACTTACAACAAAGGATATCTCATCACTTCAGGTCTATGATGACTCATAATAGAGAAGTGTTAATGCTTTAAATAATTTATAGCTCAATGGTTATTCATATCACCATCAGGTGTGAGATTATGTCTTAACAAGCAATCAATTTGAGAAATCAACACTACTCATTAGTGCTAAGATAGACAAACATAAATGCATGAGTGATTTACTTTAATCACAAGAATTTACTTTTTCAGTCTAATTGCATGAACTTACTTGCACATCATATCTGATCACGTCAGACTTTATTATCGAGCGAAGTATGCAACTGATCATACTAATGTATCTATCATTTCTCACATATTACAAAGACGGATTCATCCTAAATAATGAATTAATAAAGAAAGACTCTATTTTTGTAGTTTTTGTTTTATATTTTTATCTTTTGATTTTTTAGTTTTCTATTTTTGTATTTGATTTTGCTTTTTCTAAGAAACATGCTCACACAAAATACAATCAGGCAATTAACTTTGACAGGTTCTCTGGCTGTGTCCTATTCATATAAGGGAGGGTTCTGATCATATTTAGATGCAATTAATGAAATACTCAAAAACCAGTTTTTAGATTTGGTTAATAAGACCAATTGACTCTACCAAATACTCAAACCGTCCTGGTAGGAAGGCTTTAGTAAAAAGGTCAGCCAACTGTTTTTCAGTAGCAATTTGAATCAGAATGATTAAATCTTTTTCAGAGTTATCTTTGAGAAAATGATATCGAATCTTTATATGTTTTGTTTTTGAATGTTGGACAGGATTAGCTGTAATGAACATAGCAGTAGTGTTATCAATGTAAATTGGAGTTTTGAGAAAGTTGAACCCATAATCCATTAATTGGTTTTGTAACCAAAGGATTTGAGAACATCCTGCTGAAGCAGCTATGTACTCAGCTTCTACGGTTGAGACAGAGACATTTGTTTGTTTCTTGCATTGCCATGAGACTAATCTGGGTCCTAAACACTGACAACCACCCGTAGTAGATTTTCTATCTTGACAACATCCTCCATAATCACTATCAGTATACCCATATAACTCAAAGTTCCTTCATAAGGGTACCATAACCCTACGGCCGGTTTTCCTTTGACATATCTGAATATGCGTTTGACAACAATTAAGTAAGATTCCTTTGGGTCTGATTGATACCTTGCACAAACACAAACAACATACATTATGTCTGGTCTAGATGCAGTAAGATACATCAATGAACCAATCATAGATCTGTATAGAGTTTGGTCTACAGATTTTCCTTTAGGATCAATCTTGGTGTTTACGTCAGCTGGAGTTCTGATGGACTGACAATCTTGCAGCTTAAATTTCTTTAAGAGCTTGTCGACAAACTTCTCTTGGTTAATGAATATACCATCTACAGATTGCTTAACTTGAAGTCCAAGAAAGAAATTTATTTCTCCCATAGAACTCATTTGAAATCAAGAGTTCATTATTTCTTTGAATTCATTGCATAGTTTAGGACTTGTAGAACCAAATATGATGTCATCGACATACACTTGTACACATAAGAGATCATCTGCATCCTTCTTGATGAACAAAGTTGGATCGATTTTCCCTCTCGTGTATCCATGTTGGATTAAGTGTTGTGACAATGTCTCATACTAGATTCTAGGGGCTTGATGTAGACCGTATAAAGCTTTTCTAAGCTTGTACACATGATGTGGATATTGTGAATCTTCAAAACCTGGAGGCTGCTTTACATACACATCATCGGTGATTGGTCCATACAAGAATGCACCTTTTACGTCCATTTGATACACTTTGAATTTCATGAATGATGCATAAGCCAGGAAGACACGAATTGATTCAAGTCTTGCAACTGGAGCAAATACTTCATCATAATCTATTCCTTTCTCTTGAGTGTATCCTTGTGCAACGAGTCTCGCTTTATTTCTAATAACTATAACTGTATCATCAGTTTTGTTTCTGAACAACCATTTTGTACCTATCGAATTTTCTCCTTCAGGTAAATCCACCTGATTCCACACTTCTCTTTTACGGAACTGCAATAATTCTTCTTGCATAGCCTCAATCCAACTATTATCCTTAACGCTTCGGTAACGTTTTCAGGAATAATTTGAGAAAAAACACGAGTATAACAAACATTTGCTTGTTCTGTTTTACTCCTCTTAGTTCTCACATTCAATGGAACAATAATCTGAGATGTTGGATGGTTCCTGTGGATACGAGATGTTGGAATTTCATTTCCTTGAACATGAACATCCAGATTGGTTGGTTCAAGTTGGAAAGCTGATGCAATAGGCTTGAAGAATATGGATTGAAGATTGGGAACTTGAGTCGGTGAGTTGATAAAGTAATCAAGATTACCAGAATCAACTACATCACCAGAAATAGATGACGTTCTTGACTCAGTTGTACAATTTCTATACCATCATTAGGAACTTTGTGAAACATCTTGATTTTCTGAAATGGAATGGTCATTATCTTGATGAGAATGATCATCATTATTAGACTGGATTATAGAATCTCTAACAAAAAAAAAGAAGGGATAATCTGGGCTTGAGTATCTACATCTTCAGAATCTGAATCATCACTGAAAGAACCGAGATCTCCTTGAGATTTCATCTTACCTGTAGAATTAAGCAAGTTAGATTGATCAAACAAGTTAGATTGAAAACAGTTTGACAAAGAATCTAAATCAAATAACCAAGCTGGACCATTTGACACTGATGGAAAGAGTTTTAAGGAATTTAACGTTGAATGTTTCAAGTATAACATTTGTCCTAGAGTTATAAACTTATAGGCTTTTGAAACAGATGAATATCCAACAAAAATCCATCATCAGATTTTGCATCAAGTTTTCCTGGCTGATCACTTGAATTTAAATCATAAATAGACAACCAAAAGATTTAAGAAATCTATGTTTGGTTTCCTGCCAAACATCAAATCATATGGAGTTTTTAGTTTGTCTTTCATAATTAAAGTACGATTCTGTACAAAACACGTAGTAGATATGGCTTCATCTTAGAAAGTGATAGGAATTTTTGCATCTGCTAACATGGATCGTGCAGCCTCAATAAAGTTTTGTTCTTCCTTTCAGCAACTCCATTTTGTTGTGGAGTTCTAGGAGCACTGAACTGATGAGCAATTCATTTTTCTGCACAAAACATGTCAATAGTTACATTTTTAAATTCGTACCATTACACCTTCTTTATATTTTTACTTTCATTCAAGTTGATTTTCTACTTTTATGATGAATTCTTTTTTAATTTAGTCGTTTCTGATTTAGCATTCAAAATGAAAACCCAAGAAAATCTTGTAAAGTCATCAATGATAACTAAACAATATTTTTTTCAATACTCTTCACGTGGTTGGTCCAAAAAGGTCCATATGCAACATCTGAAGGGGTTTGGAATTTGAGTTTATCTGCTGGGCTTATAAGACGCTCTATGTTGTTTCCCTTTAAACATGCTGAGCAGAGATCTGTAGTGGCAAACTTCTTTGATGGAAGGCCGATAACATGATTTCCTGCTACGAGCTTGTTCATATTATTGAAGTTGGAATGTCTGAGACGTTTATGCCAAAGCTGACTTTCATCATTTGAAGCTTGAGCAATGACGCAAGTTGTTTCTGTAGATGGATCAACTTGAGACATATCCAGCTTGTATACATCTCGATCCCTAACAGCTTTAACAACCACGCAGTCTTTGCTAATTTGAAAACCTGGCTTCAAAATATAGCAAAAAGAATCATCAAAAAGGACAGAATAGGATTTATCACAAATTTGGGATACGCTTAACAAGTTAAAGTTCAACTGAGAATAGATGTTGACTTTATCGAAGCTTATTATCCCGCTGGATACCGCTATCCACATACCATGTTGATTGGTCTTCTCGGGCGTACCTGCAAAACAAAGAAATTAAGTTGAGTTATCTACCTAAGCCGAGTTGGTCTGGGTTTTCCAAACTTATCAACAATTGTAAAATGTTTGAAATGAAGTTTGTTTACATCAGGTTATTTTTAATGAATTTACCAATTCTATTATTATTCACAAATTTTTGATTATTTGGAAAATTCATACTTTTTGAATGATTCAATTTTTGAAAAACTTTTATTTTCAAAATTTTTATTATTCATTCTTACAAAACTTGGAATGAATTGATCTTTAACATATTGTTTTGATCTCACCGGATCATTCGTTTTGAAAAATCTCAATCCTAAGGAAGGTTGGTTTGTTAATCTTTGAAACCCAACATTTTTATTTCTTTAAATTGAGGATTAACATAACCTTTGCTCACTCGTGAAGTAGCAAATCCTTTTCTTGATGAACTCTTTCGAAAGTAACAATTTTCAGTATTGTGAGTCTGTTCATCACAGTATGTACAGTACTTATTAAAATAGCAATCTGATGTTGAGTGATTTCTCATGTCGCATATGTGACAATACTGTGAAAAAGCATTCAGCAGTGTTGTGATTGTACATGTCACATATTTCACAGTACCTCTGTGGAGTTTTAAACAATTTTTATTAACTTTTGATGTTGACACATCATTTGTTCCTTGTTTAGGTTTAGGCGTCAAAAGTTAATCTTTTGTTTTTGATTTGACAAATTTTGTTTTTGATTTGCCATATCTTTCTTGCATATTTGTTTTGTCTTTTGAACATGAACTTCATTCTTTGTTTCTTTAGATACAAATCGTTAACGACAGCTGAAGACTTAGAATCTGAACCTGTTTTCAGATCAGAGGTTGATTTGTTCTTAAGAGTTTGCTAACATCTTGAATTGAATTCATGTGTAACATACCAGCAGACACAAATTTATTGGTTTAAATTTATTGTTTGATTTGTTGTCTGTGTCTGTTTTGTTTAATTTTATCATTTTTAGCTTTATTCATTTTTCTTCTTTCTCTGGTTCCTTGATTTTATGGAACTTGAATTACTTGAGATTGATCATCTTCAGTGGAAGATTCTTTTTCATTTTCTTTCTTTTCTGGTTCTTTTGCCATTTAATAAATTCAGGATTATTTAGACCATATGAGTTAGAATCTTCTGATGTACTTCTTCTTGTTTAGCTTTATCTTTGGTTTTGGAGTTTTGGTTATCTTTTAGTATTACTTCCACCAAGATAGATTCTTTTGGAACAAAATTTTCTTGCTTTTGGTCTTGGTTCATAAGATTTGACTTTAACCGAATGACCGTTTTTGATCTTTTCTGCATCCTTTTCTTCAAAAATTTCTACATTAGCTTTCTCTTCTTCATTATCAGAAATGTGTTCTTGTTTGGAAAGCTTTGAGTTTTGCCTTATTCTTAGGAGAGTGATCGTGTGTATTAAAGTTTTTGGCAAAGTGTTAGTTATAGATTCAGGCATTGGTTCGTGAGTGAAACCTAATCCTCCTTTTTGTTATCTTTTCTTTCACTTACCAGTTGTTCCACGATTGTTTGGAACTTTTGACTTTAGCAAGATCAACTGAGTAGCAGCATGTGCTATTTTCTTGTTCTAGTTCTTGGTCATTTCTTCAAGTTGTTTTGAAACTATTTCTGGTTCTTTCAAAGTTTTGTTCCATGTAGTTTGTAAAGAAATGATCTTTTCATCTGACACTTTGAGATCATTTTGAGTTCATTATGCATCAATTCCTCTATCTTTAGTTTTCACATATTTTATATGAGTAATTTTATAGTATTCAACGTGTTTAAAAGCAAGATTTTGTGCATAGTTTTTCTCTTACTTCTGATGGTATTTCAGGATATTTAGGAGGAGAGGTCTCAGAGTTAAATTTTCAACCTTTGGTTGATCAGACTGTGCCATCAATGCAACTTCTTCTGAATCCTCTTTAGGATCTGACTTGTCACTCCAGTCATATTCTTCTTCTTCATTCTCAGAATCATATTTAGCGTTTGTATCATGGTCGTCTGACCAATATTCTCCTTGAACTTCTGCAATAAGGGATAATTGGATGTTAGATCAGCAGTAAATTGCTCAGCATAAGCACTCCAATCATATCCATCTTTATATTGAAACTAGAGCTTTCTTAGGCTCTTCAAATGACTTAGATTCATCTTTCAGTTCAGGCATTGGTAAGCTTTGTATGGTTTCTGGAATGTCTTTTGAGATGACTGTTGAAATTTTGATTGCTTGAACTCGATTGGCCATTCCCTCCTTTGTTTCAGGAGCTTTGCATTCTCTTGAAAAGTGTCCATAACTATACAGTTGAAACACCTTGACTTAGACTTGTCAAATCCAACAGTCTTGTTAGCACTTGGCTTGTAGTTCCTATTGACATAAGAGTGTTTTGAGTCCTGTATGCAATCAACACCATTTGTCAATTCAGATCCATTTCCTCCACGTCATCTGGGTCCATTTCGAATAAGTCCTGCAAAACAAAATCTAATTGAATTAAGTGACTACCTTGATAGCTTGAAAACTAGCCATAAAATCAGTAAAAAGTAGATTTGGACTCTTCATCCTGTAATAGGATGTTAATGACATCTTTAACTTTGCTAGATTTAGCAGAGTTAACAGATGGAGTCTTAGTTTGAGGTTTAGAACTTTGAGGCATAGGAGGAGACTGAGGTTGAGACTGAGATGTATAAGCAGGTGCACTTGTATAGAAGAATAAGTAAAGAACCCTGCTCCTACAAACAGATCACCCTCTTCTTCAGGTAAACTCTCATTTTTAGCCATAAATGCATTTTCCACAGTACTTGCTGGAGATGCAACATATTTGAACTAAGACATTGAAGCTGCTCTGTCATTATTCCTTGAGCTTTCAACAATTTCAACAGACTCAATTTTGGCTATCAACAGATCAAGATCTATAGGAAATTTCGCAGTATGCTTTAATAGTGTAACTGTTGCTTCCATGAAGATGGAAGAGCAATGAGAAGCCTAAATTTTAGATCTTTTAGATCATTTTTGATGCCAGCTGTTCACATCTCAGTTGTGAGTGGCACAAACCTATTCATCATTTGGTTTATGGTTTCACCAGATATGTGCTCAAATAGTTCTAATTGTCTTTCAATTACTACTTTGGAGATCTTGAATTTCTTTACCTCCTTCACAAATTATCTTCAAGGCTTTATATGGTATATCCTGGTTGATATCCATCTAGTCTTGTTAGGACTTTAAGAGGTAGTCCTTACACATCAGAGAATATGCTTTTATATCATTCTTAACTTTCTTTAGATCATCACCCTGCAATCCATCTTCAGGGTATGGTTCTAGAGAGTCTTTAGTGTAGACAATCCTCCATCAGGACCATCTGAAGTGATAGGATGTAAGGTCCTCTTTCTTTGATTTCCATAGATCAGTATCAATAGAATTAAGGTGATGTTTCAGTCTAAGTGACCAAATCTTAAATCAGCTCTGTTCTTCAGTTTAGGAACGCTGTTCTCTGAGTCTTCTGATTTCACCATTTTTTATTTTGTTTTTTAGAAAAAGATTTGTTTTTGTTGTTTTTTGTTTTAAATTAAAATAATGAATTGAAAATATTTTTGGATTTTTAAGTTTTTGAAAAATTTCTAAAAAATTTCTAAGTGTTGATGTTGATGCGCCTAAACAGTGATGAAGCGCCCAAACAGTTGTGAAATTCCTTTGACTTTGACTTGAAACGCCTAAGGGATTGCCTTAAAAATTCTGAAACGCCCAAACTTGTAAAGCGCCTGAACAGTTGTGAAATGCCCAAACAGTTGTCAGGCGTCTGGGTGTCAAAACGCCCAAACAGTTCAAAAAACGCCTAAACATTGTAATGCGCCTAGAATTCCTTGGTTTCTGAAAAGATCTAAAGTGTCCACACAGTTGTAATACTCCTTCACAGTGGGAAAACGCCTAAACAAAATCGCCTTAATAGTTGAAAAGCGTCTAAATAGTTTTCAAGCGCCTAACACTTGGGCAATTTTCAGTAGTGTGACCTAATGCATCAACTTCAACAGATTCAAACGAACTCAGATCTTCTGAAATCCTTCAAAACTTGATGAATTGACCTAAGTCCTCCAATTAGGTAGGAATTCGATCATTAGCAGTCCTCTAACTTCAATTTCATCAAATAACAACAACAAATCGATCTTTGGCTTGAAAATCAGTTCGAATGATGAAGAACAAGTTCTAACACTGATTTGAACAATTCACTGAATTTGAACGAATTGAGCTGCAATTGAGATTTAATTCATGTTTGATGATGAAACATACTGAAATCAAAAATTATTTGATTGAATGCTTATCAATCATAGATTCAAGTGATTTCAAGAGTTCGATAGTTTGAAGAACTTCAATCACTAAACCAACAGCTCTGATACCATTTGATAGGATCAAAATGGATCGATCTGTGATGATATTTTGATACAATTCAATCAAACAAACACAAGTAATCAATCTAAGCAAACATATCACAAAAGTTCATAGTTTCATTGATAGAATGCATAGAGAGTACAAGTGTAGAAAGAAAACGTTCCAATTCGTTCTTAGGTCTTCTAATATGTATCTAACTCCTACTACAATACCTTATCTACATATTTATACTAACTATTTATACTATCAAAACAAAAGGAACAAAATATTTACAAAATAGTCCCTATACTATGACAAAAACTATACAAGACACATAAAGACTAAATGTTAATCTTTAAGAAGCATCTACAATTATTTAAAAGTATTATTCCTAACAAGTGGACACAAAGAAAAAAAAAACATAGTGGAACTTAATGAATATTACCCTCGGGCCTTATAAACAATGGAAAGCCTTGCAAGCACAATGGAATGAGGTGCACGACCTTGCTGTCGTTAGCTCAACTGATGTGTGACAGATTCAGGATGCACATCTGGGGTTTAAACTGGGGATTGACCAAACCAATGGGACCGTATTCATGAGCAGGCTTCATGCCTAGCAGCGTAGGTCAACTGTCGAAGGGTTAGCTACCAAAAATCGTTTGCCGACAGGGGTCGGCATTTGTTGCGAAACAACCATATAGGGTCTTGCTTTGCGCAAACCTAGACAATGAAAGTGAAAGATAATGAAAGAAAAAAGATAAAGAATCTCTTACTGTAGGGATCTATCTGAAGATTATAAGGCTGATGCAACCAAAGATCTTATAACATGCACTAAGAAACAAGGATGAACTTGCTGCAGAAGCTTTAAACTTTCTAAACTCTAAGTGTAAAGTCTTCCAAAGCCAAAAGTTCAGAAGAAATTATTCAGAAGCCTTACACACAGTAAATATTCCGAATGTAAAAACTTCTGAAGCCAGAGGCCAAGTTCTTCCGAAGCCAAGATGAAGTCTTCTGAAGCTTCAAAGACAAGTCTTCCGAAGCCATTTGCTATGAAGACTGGTTTCTTTGGAAGATAGAGAAAAGATGCTTTCTCTGATCTACTTTTGATAAAGCTGACCAACTTTCTGTTGCAACTCTGATAACTCACCTAACTTGTATGAGTTAGTGAAACTTCCATGCTTTAGTGAATAGTAGATAAAGTCTTTGTCTGTAATTTTTCTTTTGTTCCTTTAGTTCCTTTAGTCTTTTTGTAACATGAAAAGTCCATGAGCTATGGCATGTCATAGTCACTAGTCAAAGGCAATCTACCTTTTGACTCCAGATTGATCTTGTTGTCTAGATCAGTCAATTCCACTGTCCTTCCAAGTATTGACGGTTGTAGTTTGTAGTATAAAGAGTCTCAGGTCCTTGTATTTAAATCATGCTTTGAACACTTGTAATAGAAATGAGATCAATATACAACATCCTTGAAAACTAATACTTGTGTTATTGTTCTAAGTTTTGTTTTATTGTTATTGTGTTCTTTGTATCTTCAAAGTATCATGTTCCCTATTTGAACTGTTAAGTGATCTAAGATCACTCCTCTTGTGAAACTAATTGTAGTTAACACCCTTACCCGGTCCTGCAATTGGTATCAGAGCATTCCAGGCTCTTGATTATAAGATCTCACCATCTTAAATCCCCTTAGTTTCACACTTCACTTAACTTTTCAAATGGTAGCTATCTCAAAGGCTAATATAGAAACTGGAACTATGACAAAGTCCCCACTGATCACTCCTGAGGATTTTGATACTTGGTGCCAAACAATGTAAGGCTTCATCAAATCTTAAGACTCCCAGAATGTGGGAGTCTATTATCAAGGGACCTCATGTATCATACACCACTTCAGCTGCTGCTAGTGGTGGTATGATACCAAAGGAAACGGCTGATTTTTCAAAAGAAGATTGGAAAAAATTGATATTGATCAGAAAGCTATGACAGCCCTTCAAACTGCTCTTCCTAACTCCATCTATAAAGGTTTCAAGAAGTGCAAGACCGCCAAACAGCTATGGGATGCACTGAAGCTGATGTATTAGGGGTCCAATGAAGCCAAAGAGAACAAGAAGGACCTCTTGAAGTAGGAGTTTTAAAATTTCACCTTCAAGACAGGTGAAACCATGACTCAACAGTACTTCAGGTACTTTGAGATTGTCGATACTCTAGCTAAACAATGGACACACTACTGTGTGGTCATTAAGAGAACTGAAAACCTTAAGACTCTTACTCTCACTGAGTTATATGGAATCCTTAGTGGATACCAGATGGAGATGAACATGCAGAACTCATCTGGTAAATCCAACACTCATCAGAGTTCAGCCCTTCATATGGATGAAAGGGATTGCAGAGAACCATAGCACCATCTCATCTGCTACCCGAAAAAATCACAAAAGGGTCCTTTCATCACCTTTCTGGAGCACGAAGGCTACATCCTTGGAAGCCCATTCCAGGAGACAAGTTCTTCACAAGCTTTTGTGTCATCTAATGAAAGTTTAGGCAACTTTCTCTTCACTCTTGAAGACCTGGATTATATCTATCCAGATGATCTGGAATATATGGAAATAGTCCAGCAATGGCTCTACTCACTTATAGAGCCCAGAAGTTCTACAAGAGGACTGGGAGAAGGTTTCCTAGCAATGCAGCTAGTGGAAATTTTACGCTGGACAAAAGCAATGTGAAGTGTTACAACTGTAACCAAATGGGACACTTTTCCAGAGAGCGCAAGCACCAAAGTCAAATGGTGGACAAGCACAATCCAGGTCAAACTACACTGAAGGAGCTCACCAGAATGAGAAGCCAAGATAGCAAGTTGTAGTTGCTGTTAAAGAAGGAGGCTTGACTAGGGCTTTCAGGTTGAGGATGCTTCTCCAAACCAAGCACTAATGGCAGGCCATGATGAAGCCAAGGTATTGGAACATCTTTGTACTCCTGAATGCATTGCTAAAGTTAATAGATACAGGTCCTATAACTTAGAGATAAGATCTGATCTTGAGTCCTTAAATATCTTAAAAGCTGACTTTAAAAGAGCTGAAAATGATTATAAACTTACGATAGAAGATTTAGAGAAAACCATTTCAACTCTTAATCATGAGCACACTAACTACAAGACTCAAATCAAAGATCTCATCTCAAAGTTAACTTTATGCCAGGCTGAGCTTGTGATCAGCAAAGCCAGGGTAGAAAATTGTGTTCTTGAAGAAGAGACCTTCAAGAACATAATATCCTCATCTCTACATGCAAAAGTTGTTTATCAAAATAAGCAGGGACTGGGATCTACTGAGATAGCTCCTCCACACACTCTATTGTCTGTAAGATCTCCAAGGTGTGGAACTTGGAAGACGAGCTTCCCCTTATAGACCCCATTGTTGAAGAGGATGAAGAGAAGATAGTGAAGGATGACTCGAAGAAGAGTGAAGAAGATCATCCTAAGAAGGGTCACTATTCTCCTAAGGAGAGGAAACAGTCCGGAATGACCAAGTCAAAGAGAAAGAAATTGATTAGAAGAGCTAAGAGAAGATCAACGAAGGCTCAAGAAATCAAGGCTACTTTTGACTCAAAGCAGAAACAAGTGTTTATTTCTGCAGGTTTGAAATGGTAAAGACTGAAGACTCAACTAAGAACTCTAGTATCAGGAGTTCTAGTTTAGTTCCAAATCATTCCAGCAAGAAGAAGAAGACTGACCAGCTGTGTACCACTCCTACACAGCCTGAATTATCCAGCTCCAAGAGCAAGTCTCTCCCTAAGAAGCTTGTTGCATCATCTGTAAAGATGAAGATGGAGAAGGAAAGTGATCGAACTCAGTCTTGCTCTCAAAAGAAGACTCTGAGAGGAAGGAACTCAACTGTGTCATGTTGGTAGAACTTCTCATCTGGCTAAGGATTGCAAGTATAATCCCAAAAGTACCATCCATATGACCAAGAAAAACACTTCTGAGAAGAAGAAGGAACAAACAACTTCGGAAGGAAAATCTGTTTCCTTCGAAAGCTCCAAAATGAAGAAGAAGACATGTGAAAAATTGCCTTCGAAAGAAAAGTTGGTCTCGAAAGAAAGGAATCCTTCCGAAGTACTGAAGCTTGCTGTAGTGAAAGCAAGATCTTCTGAAGGTCTAGTCTCCAAGACTTCCAAAGTTGTCAAAACATTTGAAGCTTTGAAGGTCAGGCCCAATCTTCCAAAGGTGGTGTGGAAGATGAAGGAAGACCATGTGACTAAAAGTTCTTCATCCACAATAGCAAATGATCCTCAAAGCTTGAATATAGGATCACTTATTGTTACATTGTCCTCAACTCATTTTAATAAGCCTAAGACCAATGAGGATTGGGTTTCTAAGTGTAACTAATCACCTCTTTTTGTGCAGGAACAGCTAAAGACCAAGAAGAATGTTTGGATTATTGATAGTGGTTGTTCCAGGCACATGACTGGTAATGGTTCTCTGCTTCAAAATTTTGAGAAAATTGATGGAGGACCAATTGCTTTTGGAGGGGATTCTGGTGGTTACATTTCAGGAAGGGGCTGAGTCACAAATGGTAATCTCAGCATTGAAAAGGTAAACTTTATCAAGGAGCTTGGATACAATCTTCTAAGTGTATCCTAATTCTGTGATCAAAAACACCATATGCTCTTCATTGAGCATGAGTGCATTGTTCTCAAGCCCAGGGTGGCCATTCCTGAAGAGCATATCCTGCTCAAAGCTCCAGGAGAGTGAACATGTACAAGATGGATTTACAGGAAACATCGCCCTCAGGGGAACTTTCTTGCTTTCTATCTAAAAAAATAATGATAAGTCTTTTCTTTGGCATAAAAGAATATGCCATGTAAACCTTAAGAACATGAATAAATTGATTAAGAATGATTTGGTAACTGGAATGCAAAAGAAAGAGTTTACAAGTGATGACCACTGTGTTGCATGCCTGAAAGGGAAGCAACACAAAGTGCTCACAAACCAAAGGAATGAACTCCATCACTACTCCCCTACACCTATTATATATGGATTTGTTTGGCCCCACTAGTGTAATGAGTTTAGAAAGGACCTCTTACTGCTTAGTGATCACAGATGATTTCACAAGATTCACTTGGGTCTTTTTTCTTAGAACTAAGGATGAGACCCCTTAGATCTTGAAGAATTTCATTCTGAAAATTGAGAATCAATTTGATCACAAGGTCAAGACCATAATATGTGATTAAGGAACAAGCTTAAGAACCAAATCCTTGATACATTTTATGATGAGAAGGGTATTACAAGACAATATAGTGCTCCCAGGACTCCTTAGCAAAACGGTGTTGCTGAGAGGAGAAACATGACACTTATTGAAGCTGCAAAAATAATGTTGTCTGACTCTAAACTGCCCATCACCTTCTAGGCAGAGGCAGTTAACATAGCCTGCTATGTGCAGAACAGAGTTTAGTGGTTAAGACTCATGGTAAGACTTCTTATGAGCTGTGGCACAAAGGAGACCATTTATTGGTTTCCTCGGGTCATTTGGATGTCCTTGCACCATCTTGAATACTAAGATCAAGTAGCCAAATTTGATGAGAAGTCAGATGATGGACACTTTATTGGATATTCTTGTAACACCTCGAATTTTATTAAAAAGAAAACGAAAAGAAAGAATTCAGAAAGAAAAGTAAATGGGCACAAGATGAGGGGTGTAAGGTGTAAAAGTGCCAAAACTTATTATTTTAATATAAATGAGGGTATGGCCGCCCCATAAAGCAGCAGATCTGCTTTTTGGCCTCGGCTGAAGAAGAAGAAGAGCAAGAAATCAGGTTTTTTTGGAGAGGAAGAAGGAAGAAGAGAAGCTGTAAAAAGGTTAGTTCTCGGGTTTATGTTCGGTTTTAGCTTAGTTTGCAGCTTGTAACCAAAGCTCTCAATGTTTTAGAAGGTTGTTCTCATGATTCTGAAGCTGAAATGTAGGTGGAAGTGTTTAGTTTGAAAAGCTGCTTCAAGGTGAGTTTCTAGAACCCCTCTTTTGCAGATTTTAAAGTGTTTTGGGGCTATTATGCATACCGGGTAAAAGGTTTTTTTAAGATAACCGTATGTTTCAGCCTTTGTTTGATGTATGTGTTGTGGTTGTATGTTCTAGGCTTGTTTATGGTTTAGTATGGTGCTTGGTAAGTTTTAGATGCCCTTAGCATGTTAGATCTATGTTTGGATGGTGTTGGAATGATGTTCGGGTGAATTTGGCAGTGTTAGACATGTTTCAAAATGTTCTCATATACCCAAGTGTTATGTGCCTAAGTGTTCTCATGCACCCAAGGGTGGTGCGCCCGAACAAGGCTGATGCGCCCAGGTCATGTGCCTGAATAGTGGTTGTGCGCCCAAAAAGTATAAAAAATTTGCTAAGTATGGGTCATGCGCTTGCATAGTGCTGATGCGCCCAGATTGTTACTGTGGCTAAGTGTTGGGACGCCCGAACAGGCTCATGCGCCCAAATAGTGCCGATGCGCCCAGGAGCTTTTATAC
Source organism: Flaveria sonorensis (assembly GCA_025506505.1). Lineage (NCBI taxonomy): Eukaryota > Viridiplantae > Streptophyta > Magnoliopsida > Asterales > Asteraceae > Flaveria > Flaveria sonorensis. The sequence goes on along the minus strand of CM046440.1, from coordinate 34,938,389 downwards.
TTAGAATTTTCTGCTGATGCGCCTAGAATGACTAGTTGTGCCTAGTTTTGGACTTAGGGCTTTCTTAGGGGCTTTAAGAGGTGATGTTTGAGATAGGTCTCGTTGGGATGTGTTGGCTTATGTTTGATGTGTGCATGATGGTGTGATGATGTTTTATGATGTATGGGTTATGTGTTGTCTTTCTTCGTTTAACGGTTTTTAAACATATGTATTATGTTTTATAATATGTTTTGTATGATGTATGACTTTACGTGGTATGACTATGAATGAACGTTAAGTATTATGTAACGAAGTAAAGATAACAATAATGAAAAGTGGAACGTAATAATAGTCTTGCAAGCAAGACTGAGGTGAGTGACTGTGTGTCACAAAAGACTCGTAAGCCAAGGTTGGGGTTAGTGACTGTGTTGTCACAACAAACTTGTATACCAGGCTGAGGTGAGTGACTTTGTGTCACAACAGACTCGTAAGGGGTTTAATCCATGAGATTGACCCGAAGGGAGTCCTTGTGGCTCGAAGGGAGTCTTTGTGGCTCGAAGGGAGTCTTTGTGACTCGAAGGGAGTCTTTGTGACTCGAAGGTAGTCCTTGTGGCTCGAAGGGAGTCTTTGTGGCTCGAAGGGAGTCTTTGTGACTCGAAGGGAGTCCTTGTGGCTCGAAGGGAGTCTTTGTGACTTGAAGGGAGTCCTCGTGGCTCGAAGGGAGTCTTTGTGACTCGAAGGGAGTCTTTGTGACTCGAAGGGGATCCTTGTCGCGTTCCCCGGTACTGTCGGTCTTTGGACATGAGTCGGGTATTGCATGAGACTGGATCCATATTGAAGTGAAAGATAATGATGAATGTATGAAATGTACGAATTGAAAAATGATGAAGATAATAATAATATTATCAATGTGTACATATGATGTGTGATCGCATACGATTACGAAGGTTATGTTTAACGAAAGTAAAGTATTTTATTTATAAACTAGAACTCACTTAGCGTCGCTAACTTTTTGTACGCATAATTGTTGGCAGGTATTTTGTTGATGCTGAGGAGTTGCAGGCATGGATGCATACACTACTGGGAGTGTTTCGAAGACTGGCATCCATATTTTGGACATGTTATTGTATTTTGAAATGTAAATGATTTATGTAATGAGATAACATGTTCTAGTTATAAATGAAAGTTATTAATTTCCGCTGCAAAGAAATGAGTATTTTAAATAATTTATGCGATGACGGTCCAGCTGTAAGCATCCCGAGAACGGGGCCTTACAATTCTTCCCAAGCTAAGGCTAATAGAGTATACAATCTCAGAACTAGAGTAGTTGAGGAGTCAGCCAATGTGACCTTCAATGAGCACACTCCTAGAGTGAAAGGTTCTGGTCCGGATTGGCTATTTGATCTTGACTTAGTTGCCAACTATTTTAAAAAGTCTTGTGAGAATGTTTCAGGATCTACAAATAATATATCAACAGGAGATTCTGACCCAAGATTTGAGCTGAGAAGACCAAGCAAGATTACTACTTCAGCTCCTTTGGTGACCAAACCCTGCAAATGAAGATCCTATCAGCACAAATATGACAAATTTAGCTGATACATCTAAGGTGCCTTCAAATTCCAGCTTAGAGGTCCAAAACTCAGGAGAAGGAGCTTCAAATGTAGGAGGAAATAGAGGTGGTGATAGTGATCAAGAAAATCTTGATGCTGATAACCACTCCATAGAGGACAACTTAATGATGTCACACATTCATTGGATCAAGTCTCACTTGATAAGTGTGCTGATGTGGTGGGTGACACTCCATTGCCAGATCTAAATTTAGAAGAAAAATGATATAAATAATATATCAACAGGATTGGCTATTTGTCTATTTTATCACCTTCATAAGCCCAGTTTATTTTAGAAGAAAAATTTTAATGATATTCCTTAGATTTTTGAAAATTTTCAAAACAAATTTTTCTTCGGAAGATTTCAAGTTGCATTCGGAAGAAATTTATGTCTTCAAATCAAGAACTACTTATAAGAAATTTACATTTGAGAGAAATTCTGAGAATATCTTCCAAAGCTTAAATATGCTTCTAAGTACTTGTATGTATTTGAAGGACAAATATCTTCCGAAAGCAATTAAGTCTCAAAAGATTTATTATCTTTAGAATAAAACTCCAAGACTTAATATCTTTCGGAATCAAATATGCGTCGGAAGAAAAACTCTCGAAGTATTTTTTCTTCCGAAGCCAAATTTTCATAATTCTTAAGAATATCTTCGAAGCCAAATTGGCTTCGGAAGCTTTTCTCAAAACTTCCAAAGCAAAAATTACCTTGGAAGATTTTCAACTTCCAAGAAAACTACCTTTTTGAGTGCTTTTTTTTAGAAGTGGGAGCTACTTTCGGATTTCAAAGTTTATCCTTTGCATTAACTTTGTCTTAAATCCATTCCATATATATTCTCAACGGTTCTCCTTCTTCTCACTCTCTTCTTCTTCCATAAATTCTTGACCTAAATTCTCCCAAATTAATCTTCTTCTTCACCAACAAACTTCCTTCATGGCAAACATTGATCGACGAAACAACCGGGTTTTACCATGCACCTTCACAGACAACACAATCAGGTTGCTCTTTAAGACACCAAGAAAGGTCCTCATTTCTCAAAGGTCTGTCGATACCTTTCTGCGTCTCCACACTTCACATCCCTTACCATTGATCAGTTACGTGCATTCTGGAGGACCTGCCAAGAGGTCACCATGGATGGGGAGAATGCACTATCTGTTATAGTGTAGGGAGGACAATCTTCATCACTCCGGCCATCATAAGCTCACACCTTCAGCTGTATGATGAAGAAGGTGAGTTGTCCTTTCTGAAAGCTGCTGTCAACCATTCTTTTCAGCATGGGCTATGAGGGTGACTTCCCAGTCAAAACCTTTTGGAAGGGGAAGGTCTCATCCAAATGGAAATACTCCTCAATGTCATCATACACAGTCTCTCTAACAAGCATGGAGGATGGGATTAAGTTCCAGAGGACCTCTCCTTCATAGTCCATGGAATGGTTCAAGGGTCAAATTCAGTTACTCTTAATTTGTCTATACAAATTTACTTGCTAATTTAGATCCTTAGAATACCACATGTTCCCGCGATATGTTCAGCACATTCTCAACTGTGAACTGGGCTCACAGTTGAGGGGAACAGGAAATATTCTTAAATTGGGACAGATGAAGCCCAACATCTTTAAAATACTGAGAAAGCCTACTGTTGGCTTCTTCGGGGTAGAAACAGCCCTGGTTCTAAAAATGTTTGAGCTTATTACTCAGGGTGGCAACCTAGCAGCACCATCTAGTGTTGAACCCACACCCTCTACCTCAACTCCACCCCCACAGCCTCAAATTACCATCACCTACAAAACAAAAACCAAACGAACCCCTGCCCTGCTACTGAGCATGTGCAGGTCTCCATATCACAACCCATGCAGGAGGAAGTGGAATCTCGAGCTCCCACTTCCCCTAAGGAGCAGAGCACTCCCATCTCTCAAATGATCAGTGCTGAGGTTCCTCATGCTCAGCCTGATGAGATCACATCCCAACAGCCATAAGCCATCACTCTGAGTCTCAACACTCAAGTGGTTAGCCTTCAAGGGATAGTTACCACCCTCAGCCTTTGGACTTAAACCACCCAATTCCCAGCCGTGATTTCTATAATGATGAGACTTGGGTTTCAGTGAGTACCATAAGTCTCTCCTCTCTTCCCACACTCAAGGAGAAATGAGTACTACTGATTCAACCAGGTCTAGCCCACATCATCTACCCACAACTGAGGTGGGTCTTCCTGAACATGTTTAGCAGATCCATATGGAAGAGGCTCTCACTTTAGAAAGTGATTACATCAGTAAGACCTCAACCATGGCAACCCATCCTCTTGAAACATCTCTGGAAGTTGTTATGATGCAGGGAAATCCAACAGCCAAGAACACTATGCTGGTGATGAGGAAGAAGACTTTGGTTCAATTCTCTCATCCCTCAGTAATTCTTCAACTGAAGATGAGGGAGTCTGAAACATAGGGTACACAAACTAACAAACACCTGCACCTATCTAGTTTCAAAGATAGTTCACCTGGAATCTCAGGTGACTATCCTGCAGATGAGGGTCAATGACCAGCAACTTGAGATCACCAATCTCAAGGGCCAGTTAGCTGAGAGACCCTTAAGGAGGACTCAACCAGGTCCTCAAGAACCTATGGATGTGATGGATGGCACCCCAGCCACCTATGTAAGAAGGTAATGCTACGAAAAAGGGGAGAAAGTCCTCACAACCACAGAACCCGGGGGTTCCTCCCAGAGTATAGACGTAGAGGAGTCACCAACCTCTGAGAATCCAATTATGGGATGGGGGTATGACACCAACCAAAGAGCTCTTGTGATCTCTAGAGCTTTTGTGATCTCTAGAGCTCAGGGTCAATTGGAAATCTTCAACTTCTCATACCTGAGTTTCTATGAGTGCATCAGTCTGGTAAATCTTCCACTTATCAACACAAGGCACAATAGACAAGCTGAGAGATTAGTAGACCGGATTCAAGATAGGGTGCTAGAGGAATTCAAATTGAGATCAAAATTATATAGAAATAGGCTAGCAGGTGAGATCTTTGGTGAACTGGATGTTGAGGTGGACCCTAAGATTAGCTTCAAAGGGAAAACCTTGACTGAAGGCCCAGAGGTTAAGCCTGTGAACCTTGAGACAGGATCTCCCTCTACACCCAGTACCCTCAGTAAGGCACCAGCTGGTGAAGGTGTCTCACAACCTCTCTCTAGCTAGAGCTTAACTACTGAACCAAGAAATGAAGGCCAAAGGTCTCCCCATCCTAAGTCACCAAGGCCTGTGGTTGACAAAGGGAAAAGGAAATTAACTCTTGAGGAGATGGAGGAGGAGAAGAGAGAGAGGAAGAGGAAGCTAAGGGGAGAGAGTTCAAGTAGGTCCCCAGGCTTCATGGAAGCAACAATCTGGGCTGCCCCTAGGCCAAATACTCAAGAAGATGAGTTAAGGGAGGCCAGGCTAAACTACCTGGGGACCAGGAACTACAATATAGATGAACTCATCTCTTTTCCCTTAGAAGAGTTGAATGAGCTGGCTGACACTGAGCTGTCAAAGGAGAGGAGGGAGGCAGAGGATGCAGCATTTCTCCTCAAGGCTAAGGAAGAAAAGAGACTGAAAAGACTCTACAAATAGGCTCCTATCCTCTCCCCAGCTCAAGAAATCCCTGAGACAGAGGATGTGGCAACTGCAAAACCTTAAGTAGACAAGGAATTCGATAAAATCAACATGATCAACTACCTGAGTGCCACAGGCCTCTATCAGGCATCTGCACTTCTTCCCCTATCTTATGAGTATGTAGAGTTTGAATATCTCAGAGCTAGAGCAACAAGTAATGAAAGAAAAAAAGGATGCAAAGAGAAAGCTCAGAGAAGAAGCTGCAAAGTCAAGAGCCATCATCCACAAAAGCCAAAGGAAGTCTGCTGGCACACAAAGGATGATGAGCTTCTTGAAGCTGTATGGATTCTCGAGTTGGAGGCTTGGTCCTATGTCTCTATCCACAATGGATGAGCATATAAAGGTGACCAAGCAGTAGATCAAAAGGGAAGAGCTTGTGTACTTACATTCTCCACCAAGTCCAACTCAACCTGAAGTTGAGGTAAAGGTTGAACCCACTGAGACAACACAACCTGAACCTAGAGCTGCATCTCAGCCAACTTCATCTTCTGATCCATAACAGGGTCCTCTTCTCTCTCCTTTTGAACATGTGAGAGAAGAGAACCCAACTGAGAGGGACACTACTGAACAATCTAGTGCTGAAGACCAGTCCTCTCAGTTGAAATCATCAAAGAGGGGGAAAATGATGGCCAGAAGAACCCCTACAAAGAAAAAGAAAACTAAGGCATCCATCTTTACACCTCAGGATGAGTCAAACCATCCTGAGGAAGTGCATGAAAAGGCTGCACAACCAAATCCCATTTGAGTAAGCCTTTGCAGTTGGAAGACCCATCGTGTCCTGTAGTTTTGCTGACAATCCAGACAGATGGTATGTCATTTCAGCAAGACATGCTTGCCCTTCCTTTGCATGTCTCTATGACATGAGAAGATTATATGAGAGTCTGAAGGATCCTGACCATATGAGAAAGAGAGACTTGCTGTTCATCCTAATGAGGACTATCAACATCTGAAAAATCTCTCTAATTTGGTAGTATCAGCCTAGGGGGAGTTTGTAGGGATCTATCTGAAGATTATAAGGTTGATGCAACCAAAGATCTTCTAATATGCACTAAGGAAAAAGGATGAACTTGCTTTGGAAGCTTTACACTTAACAGAAAATATTCCAAGTGTAAAAACTTCTGAAGCTAGAAGCCAAGTTCTTCCAAAGCCAAAGATGAAGTCTTCTAAAGCTTCAAACACAAAGTCTTTCGAAGCCATTTTTACTATGAAGACTGATTTCTTTGGAAGACAGAGAAAAGATGCTTTCTCTGATCTACTTTTGATAAAGCTTACCAACTTTCTGTTGCAACTCTGATAACTCACCCAACTTGTATCAGTTGGTGAAACTTCCATGCATTAGTGAATAGTAGATAAAGTCTTTGTCTGTAATTTTCTTCTTTTATTCCTTTAGACTTTTTTGTAACAGGAAAAGTCAGTGAGCTATGGCATGTCATAGTCACTAGTCAAAAGGCAATCTGCCTTTTGACTCTAGATTGATCTTATTGTCTAGATCAGTCAATTCCAACTGTCCTTCTAAGTATTGACTGTTGTAGGTTGTAGTATAAAAGAGTCTCAGGTCCTTGTATTTTAAATCATGCTTTAAACAATTGTAATAGAACTTGAGATCAATATATAACATCCTTGAAAACTAATACTTGTGTTATTGTTCTATGTTCTGTTTTATTGTTACCTGGGTTCTATGTATCTTCAAAGTATCATGTTCCCTATTTGAACTGTTAAGTGATCTAAGATCACTCTTCTTGTGAAACTAATTGTAGTTAATACCCTTACCCGGTCCTGCACTTACTGATTGATTATGTATAATGTTGAATGATTACCAAGTGAAGTTTACAAAAGTATATTTCTATATTATTAAACTAGAACTCACTCAGCAAAGCTGACATTTTATATGCACTATCAGTGGTAGGTAATGGAGTTGCTGGGGATGGGACGAGATTGAAGCTACCTGGCAAATAAAGACTGGCATCCATGACATGCTGAAAAGTTATTTTGTTTTAAATGCTACTAGATGTTCTTTTGTAACTAGCATAACAATGTATTTCTTGGCAAAAGTAATGGATAATGAATGTTATGGCTTTATTAAATTATTTCGCTACCAGGTTCTCTTGTTTTGATGAATCTGGATGTGTTTTTAATATGAAAAGTGCTATGAATGACCAACTGTGGGTTTCCGGGAACGGGGCCTTACATTTGTGCATTTTGTTCAATTCTTCAACCATTCCCTCATATGTCATCCTAAAAACTTCATCAGCATCATAGCCATGGTTGATCAAATACATGGCTTTGACCATAAGATCATCAGCTTGAGCCTTTTCCACCATTTCTTCAACAGACGAATCAACCTTTGCAAGACTTTCCCTGAACAAAGGGTCATCAATCAAGCTTTATAGGTATCCACCTTTTATCTCTCCTTCTTCAAGGATAATCACCTCAGTCTTCTTCTTTAATTGTTCCCCAGCCTTCTCATGGTCATCAAGAAATTGGGCAATAGCAGCAAGGCTTCTTGGATCATCTTTTTGTTTCTTTGAAGCTGGTTCCTTTTCTATCATAGGCAGTTTTCCTTTGGCCTTTTCTGATAAATACTTCCTCCTTCTAGAGTATGTGTGCATATGGGGACCAGAGGAAGAGGGTGCAAAGGCTTCACCTTCTTGTTTCTTCTTTTCTTTTTCAAGCATTTCAACTTCTTCTTTCTCTCTCAGCTCTTCACACAACCTCATTATGAGTTCCGTTTGGTTATCAGTCAGTGAGATAGCAGGAACAAGCTGTAAGCTTAGTTCTTCTTCTAGAGGTATTGGGTTAGGAGGGATCACCATAATTGGTTCAATTAGAGATCTGAGATCTTTAACCAAATCCCAAAGTCTTCATCAATAATGAACTCTCCAGAATAGTAAATATCTAATTCTTCAATTATTTCTTTCATTTTAGACTCTTCATCCAGTCTTTCTTCAGGAGTTTGACCAGAGTAAACAACCATAGCCATGCTTTCCTCTTCATCCCTAACCTTACTGTGTTGAGCTTGCTAAAAGGTTTCAATCATCTCTATCTCTTTAATGGTGGAGAGTCATCATCATCATTACTACTCTCACCAGAGACACTTTGATCTTCTTTTAATGATTGTTCTCTTTTAGCCTCATCCTCCTTGTCTTTATCAGATTCATCATCACCCTTTTCATCCTTGTCTTTTGCCAGTTCTTCTTCGATCTTGATCAGCATCTCCAATTTAGAAAATCTTTTTGTTAGAGCTTCTATCTGTCTATGAAGATCAGATATAATATCAATTTGGACATCTAGAAGATTCTCTTGTTATTCCATTGTAAGAGTTTGAATGGTTGTAGTATCCAAGAGTCCATTGTTTTCTTGTTTGGCCTATTCTAGGGCTGATTTAAGTCTATCAATCTCTTTTTCTTTTTCTTCTTTATCAGACTGATATTTGGCTGTTAATTCTTTTAGTTCTTTCTCCTTCTCATCCAACTCTAGGAGTCTATCTCTTATAATGCCAGACCTTCTATCAGAAGTTTCTCTATTCTGGCTACCTTCAGTAATAGCTCAGAGATCATATCATCCTTGGCATTAGGACAGTTGACTTTAGATTCTGCATAGCTTTTTGAAGGATCGGCCTCTGATTGTACTTGTCTCTCAGGCCTTTGAAAATCAGGATGATGATCCTCCTCATCCGAAGATGATTCAGACCCATCTGGTGAACTGGTAGGTTCACCAAATTCAATAGATGTAGCAGCAGCTTCTGGTAAAGAATGGATAGGAGATACATAATGAGAGTGGATAGGAGATATGGAGGAGAATGAACAGGTGTTGCTCTAAAAGGAGAGGGAATATCAGTTTCTTGAACTGAAGGCACAGTGTGAAGATCACCACCTACATCAACCTGTGGTGACACTTGCCTTAGTCCTTCCTCAGCTGTATCAGCATGCTCTTCAACAGTTTTTTGATCAAGAGCAGTTGGTTGTTCTTCAACAATCTCATGCACACTAGCTAGAACATCATCATGTACTTGTTCCACAACATCAGGAACAACTTCCTCCTTGAACTTCTTCAGGGTTGATCTGCTGTAACATCCATGGAAGTAGTGGAAAGAAAGTTCCACTATAGAAGTTCCTTGTTCTTTTTTTGTGATATACTTGTAAGACTTGGCATTGTAGTGAGGAATATCCATCACAGGACCATCTGCTACAATATCAGGAAAAGCTTCATTGATGAAGCATTGGATGAACCGTGGATACATCAGGAACATATGTCTTCTTCCTTCCTGATGTTTATGACCAGGCCATTAAACATATAAGCAGACATGTTTGAATTGTTTGTTAGTGCACAAGGCACAAATAGCTGATGATGAAGAGATGGGTATGTCATTCCAACCAGTCTTCCTCCTCTTGACAGGCAATGTTGGAATAGATGTATCAGGAATATCCATTGTAAGTCAACTAACCCCTTGACTATTGTTTTCCTTCAAAACCTCCTTCATAGCCATGTTGGAAAAGAAGGTCATGATATCATCCTCTTCTAGTTCTTAGGGAGTTGGCATCATCCCCAAACTGTAGACACTGTCTCACAGTTTGTTCGTGATGGCTAATGTGTGATCATCAGTGATCCTTCCTAATATAGTCTTCATACCATCTACTTTAGTCACCTCAGCTATTCCCAGAATATCTAATGAAGTTCTCATAGATGATGGGTCTAACAGTGATGGCATATACCACTCTTGTTATGGAAATAATCTGATCATATCTCTTAACCCTTCAGATTCAGGCACATCTGGATCAAGTATCCACTAACATTATGGAGCTGCTCCAAGTGAGGTTTGCCATAGATTCTATAAAAAAGACACATGTGTTAGTATTACTAACAATTATCAGATCATACACCAAAGATCATGTTTTGACTTTTCTCAGTTTGACTTTCTCAGGTCAAAATTGAGAGTTCAATGGTTACAGTTGTATAGAAATTTGACCTATCTTTGATGTTGTGATGATAACCATTTGTGTTATGTTTTATGTTTATTTTCAATCATCTTTACTGTTTCAAACATCTTTTTACACTGAACATTGGATTTGACTTCAACATTTTCAATTCTCATTTTTCATGTTCATCATGGGTAACCTAGGGTTTGTAAATCGGCTGTTATTTGTTGTTCACATTAACATCCGTTTCATTGAACTCGAAAATGTCATTGAAATCCATTGTTCATGGTTAATTTTTTGAATTTTCTAACCTTATGGTTCTATGTATCACAGGGTAAGTATTTCAAGTTTATAATCCATTAAGATCACCTTGTTTCATAGGCTAAGAATCAAAATAGAGTTGAAATGGAGATGGTTGAACAATCGACACACAAGGTTTTAGAAGGTTTGGATGATTGATGAACATCAGAGAGAAAATGCTCGTCGCACTATAGGTACACTCAAATTGAAAAGTATTAAATTACTCTCATGAATGTTTTAAATAGTCGAATTAATGACTTTCTCAAACTATGCAAGTGTGTGAAAAAATTGAAGGTTTTTAAATTTTACTGCAGCAAATGCGGAAGTTTTTGACTTGTACGCATTTGTGTACTGTTATAAATACGGAAGCACAAAGCTTGCCAGCATGACACTGTAACAAATGCGAAAGAACATTGGACTTGTCTGCGTTACATCAGAACTTGCAATTTTTGTTGCAACAAATTGCGGATGAACAAATCAGTTGTTTGCATTTCTTGAACTTCCACTGCATTAGTTAATGTTAATGGATATTCGATTTTCTGCTGTGCTTTGCATTATCCATCCACATTAACTGAGGTTCAAACACTTATCGAAAAAACAGAAGAGTAATGAGCACTTGATTTATTTTTGATACAAATAACACACAATTGTCCTGCATGATCATTTCAACACGCATTTAGGAATGCAAGAACAAAACTTATCCTCATAGGAAATGCGGAAGAACAAAAGTTTGTCCGCATAAGTTACTTGATACTTGTTGGACCCTGAAAGGATCATACATGCCAATTCAAGTGGTGGATTGATAGTTGTTCTGCTGAAATCTCCCCAAGTCCAAGATCTAATGCGGATGAAGAATCTGCATCAACAATAGAAACCAAGTGTCGGCTATCCGCATTTATATATGCGGATGACCATAGAACAAATGCGCCTAAGTGTTTGTTCTTCCGCATTAACAAATGCGGATGTTCAGCAACAAATGCGCAGTGTTTGTTCATCCGCATTTGTCAATGCTGATGACCAAACACCAATGCTGATGAACACTCAACATCCGCATTTGTCAATGCGGATGACCAAGAAGAAATGCTACAAGATTAGAACATCCGCATTAGTCAATGCGGATGTACAGAAGAAATGCTGATGAAGACTTTTGTACTTAGACTAGTTCTGATGTATAGGTCAGGGTTAGTTTAGTCTTTTGTTCAGGCATGTGTCAGCCTATAAATAGAATAGAAACCTCGTATGAGAGGTGACCGAGACTGACTGTTGTTAGACATTAGACAATCAGAATATTTTGCTTTGTAATATGTTCAAGGTGTACTGTTACTGTTCATGCTGAAAACCCTAGCATTCATTGTAACCGTTTTTCACCTTCTTTAATACAAAGAGCATTTATGAGTATTATTCAGCATTCAATGTTCTGTGATTGTTTGATTCCGCCTTACAATCATTGACTCAATCATCATATTCGGTCCTTGTTGATTCACATCAACAGAGAATATCATTCTCAAACCCAGTCAATTGGTATCAGAGCTTTGGCTCTCGGTTCTTCTTCAGATCTGCTCAGATCTGAGCTGAACTCGATAGATCTGGTGATTGAGTTGCTGATAGAGTGTTCGACTACCTCTATTCAGTATACAAACTGAATATCTGCTGAAACTCATCGACAGTCACTGTTCATCCGTATTCTCCATCTAAAAACTAATCTGTGAACAGTTTCTCATCCATAAATCATCAAATCAACCTGTAACATAAACAGATCTATCTACATAAGCCTGTTTTGGACTATTTGGACTACTTGGACTTGTTGAACATAATAATCAATTTAATCCATATTTAAACCAGTTAAAAACAGCTTATTAACATGGATTCACATAATTTTTCTGAACTTGGTCACACTCCTAAACCCCCTATGCTTAAACACAAATCTGAGTTTAAGCAATGGAAAATCAGGTTCATGAATTACATTACAGGTGTAGATCCGGACTATTGGATATCCATATGTAAAGGGCCTCACATCCAGTGACACTCTCTGCTGATCAGGCTGCACTGTACAAAACCTCAAGAATACCTATTGAGGATCTCACTCTTGATGATGATGACTACAAGAAGATCAAAATTGATCTCAAAGCTTATTCCATTCTAACACAAGCATTGAAGATGGATGTGCTGAAAAGACTTGAGAAGTATGGAACAGCTAAAGCTGTGTGGGATGCACTGTTAATAATGTGTGAAGGAAGCAGTGAAGTAGCTGAAATTAACAAGGATAAGCTTGTTAATCAATATGAAACCTTTCATCACTTTAAGGGGGAGTCAATCTCTAAACAACTGCATAGATTTGTGCAGCTCGTGAATGATTTAGAGATTATGGGGTTACATATAAAGTCAAAGAACTGAACAAAAAGATGCTTCACAGTCTTCCAGAAAGTTGGAAACAAAATGTAACCATGCTGAAAAACACTCTTGATTTGGAGAGCACCACCTTGGATATTATGATTGCTAAAATTGAAGCTCTTGAACTTGATGAAAAGAGTAGAAATCTAGGTGGACCTAAAGTCATTGAGGCATACAAATTTCCATCAGAAACTCATTCTGTGGATAATGCATTCATCACTAAAGATGATGACTTCCTCTCATCAAGAGATCAATTAAAAACAATAGGATTCATTGCCACACCCTCAACAACCAAGCCATCTCCTTCAATTCAATCAACTGTATTTGCTGCCACTCCTACAAGTATATCTGAAGATAAGAGAACTGAAGAGCAAAAGGCTACTTACAATGCCTTTGTTGCAAGTTTTGAAGCTTATCTTGGAGGAAGACTCACTTCTGCTCATTTGATTCAAGAAGACTTGGAAGAAATGGATCCAGATGATGTGGAAGAAATGGATCTGCAGTGGCAAATGGCTATGATTGCAATGAGAGCCAAGAAGTTTTTCAGAAAAGGGAGAAAGCTGAGTCTGAATGAAAATACAAAACTTGGATACGACAAATCCAAAGTCAAATGTTTCAATTGTGGTATGACTGGCCACTTCTCAAGGGAATGTAATGCTCCAAAAAGGAACAACCACAGTATTCAAAGAAATTCACAGGGCCAATCATCCTCACAACCAAGCGCAAGCTACCACTCCAGCAATCATCAACAGCAGCATCACTATCAACAACCCTATCAAAGTCAGTCACAACTGACTAACCAAGCTCATGGAAGCAGCCAAACTACTTCAAATGCACTTGTCATCAGACAAGATGGAGTATGTGATTGGAGCCTATATGCTGAAGAAGTAAAGCCTCAATTTCAGAATCATGCTCTTATGGCTCACATCAATGATGGCCCAAATCCAATGCCATCTGAGGTAAAATCTAATCTTTGTAGTGATAAATGCATAGCTGAACTGCAAGGATATCGTGAGCACAATCACAAATTGGCTGATAAAATCAAAGAAGAAAAGGTAAAATCTGAGATGCTTAAAAGAGAAATCAAAAGTTTCGAAATAAAAATCAAATCTCTCATTTCTGATATTGAAAAACTACATGGTGAAAAGTACACTCTTTCAGCTGAGAATGAAGAGTTAACTGAAAAATTAGCACAATCCAGAGCTGAGCAATCAGTTACTGAAGTGAAACTTGAAAAGTTTCAACTGTCTTCAGCTAAGCTGCAAGAGATGCTTGATTCACAGAAGGAGCACAATGATTTGACTGGGATTGGATACAATTCATGTCCTCCACCATATAATGACAATTACACTGTCATGCCTGAATCTGTCACTTTGTCTGATAAAATTGAACCTAAAACTAGTGAAGCTAAAACAATAATAACACAAATCACTAATCCTCAAAATAAACCAAATGTTTACATTGAAACAAATGAGGAGAAAATTAAGTTAGGTCATCCTATCAAAATCAAAGAGTACTCAGACAAGACAGTGAATGTCATTAAACCAAGAAGCCCTGTCAAAGCCATAGTGCCTTTTGTGAAATTTGTTCCTGCAATTTCGAAAGAAAAGCAGAAAGCTGAGATTTCAGTGAAACCTTCTGCTGAAAGCAGTTCTGATTGTGAGATCAAATCTCCAAACAATTCAATCAAATCAGACACAGTTTCACTTCCAAAGAACACCAAAACTCCAAAAGCTTCAAAAACCAAAATCAAGGCTGACCCTCAATCGTCAAAACCAAAGCAAGGAGTTGGTTTTGATATTTTTAATAAAGAACATGTAGATCAATTCGAAAGGGAATTGAAGCAAATGGTAAGAAAGCAGAAACAATCTAGGAAGAACAAACCTAGTAGAGTTGTGAAACAAACTACTAAAAAGGCTGATTCTGCTTCCTCACCAAAATCAAAGGTTGAAACTCAGTCAAAAACTGGTAAATCTACTGAGGTTTCAACATCAAGATCAGCTTCAAGAGACAAACACATGTATTGTGATGTGTGTGAAATGTCTAATCACAGTACAGATAAATGCTTTTTCAATCAATATTGCTCAATCTGTGACATGAACAATCATTCCACCAAAAACTGCTATTTTAATAAATATTGTTCAGTCTGTGATATGACCAACCACAATACATCTGATTGTTTCTTCAAACAAAAAGGGTTGAGAATTCCTCAACACAAGCCCATCTCACCAATCTCATCTGTGAAACCCAAAATCAGAAATCACTTTCATAATACTCAATTCAGGACTGCCATTTCTGATCGTGATAGGGTAACATAAAAGAGTCAAGGAAAATTCAAAGAAACAAATATCATAACATCAACCAAACACATGATCTTCATAATTCAAAAATGATGTTTGATAATCAAAAACGGTCAGGTTTCTTAAAAGAAACAGGGATCAAAGGTTTCATTATTCTTCTGACTCTTCAACTGAAATTGATAAGATGAAACATGCAAAATATCATCAAAAATCTCCCAGAACACCTCACTCAAAGTCACTATTTAGGGAAAAGTACCAAGAAGTTACTATCATGGATAGGAACGGGAAACCCAAGACCATCATGGCTTGGGTTCCACATTCTAACTAGTTCTGTTGTGCTTGCAGGGTCATCCATACAGGTCCAATAGTTTATGGTACGTGGACAGTGGATGCTCCCGACACATGACTGGAGATCGTTCCCTCCTTCATGATTTCAAGCATATTCAAGGAACTTCTGTGGCATTCGGTGGAGATTCACAAGGTGGCAGAATCACTGGTGAAGGATCTGTGACAAATGGGATGTTGAGCTTTGATCGAGTGAACTACTGTGAACAACTGAATTTCAATCTGCTCAGCGTGTCTCAGATCTGTGACAAGAAATATTCTACTCACTTTACTGACACTCATTGCTATATTCTGAAACCAGGATTTCAAGTTCCTGAAGAATGGGTTGTCTTAAAAACCCCAAGGAAGAATAACACCTATGTCTTAAACCTCAATTCTGCCACACCAAAAGAAGAAACATGTCTTCTGTCTAAAGCATCCTTTGATGAGTCACAGCTTTGGCACAGACGGTTGGGACACACAAATTTCAAAAACATGAACAGATTAGTCAAGGAAAACCACGTCATTGGTTTACCTCAAAAAGAATTCCATTTTATTGATCACTGTTCAGCGTGTCTCAAAGGGAAACAACATAAGTCTTCCCACAAGCCAAAACTGATGAACAAACAACTCTCCATTGAAGCTGCTTCATATGGATCTTTTTGGACCAACTCATGTTATGAGTATTGGAAAGAAACAGTATTGTTTGGTGATCATTGATGAATTTTCCAGATTTACATGGGTCTTCTTCCTACTTCATAAAAACGAAGCGTCCCAATTGATAAAAGATTTTATCACAAAAATTGAAAACCAACTTGATCATAAGGTCAAAACAATTAGAAGTGATAATGGGACTGAATTTAAGAATGAAGATCTGAGTTCATTTTGTACAACCAAAGGCATTGCTCATCAATTTAGTGCAGCTAGAACTCCTCAACAAAATGGGGTAGCTGAAAAAAGAAATAGAACACTGATTGATGCAGCACGAACCATGCTAGTTGATGCTAAACTGCCAATCACCTTTTGGGCAGAAGCAGTTAATACATCGTGCTTTGTGCAAAATTGAACTTTGATTGTAAAAGAAACCAACAAGACGCCTTATGAACTTCTCTTTCACAGAAAACCATTTATTGGATTTTTAAAGTCATTTGGTTGTCCTGTCTCGATATTAAACACCCGAGACTATTTGGGAAAATTTTCATCTAAGTCTGATGAAGGATTCTTTGTAGGTTATTCTTCTGTTTCAAAGGCTTACAGAGTATTTAATCCTAGATTAAATATTATTGATGAATCAACAAATGTTCAATTCAAGGAACATTCATTTCCCAAATCTACAAATGGTCCTGACTGGTTGTTTGATATTGACTCTTTTACAAAATCTTTTGATCAATTTCATTTGTCTGATGCAGGAAATCTACATTCAGCAGAATCCTCTTCAGGAGTAGAAAGAAGAGATGAATTTCCAATGATTCCTCCAACTTCTACTGATCAACTACTGAAGATGTTCCACTACAAGCTGATCCTGTCAGACAACCATCTCAAAATCAATGTGTTTCAACTGAAGTTGATCCTAGAACACTACCATCTCCTTCAGAAGATCCTTCAACTGAAGTCAGAGATCAAAATCAAGCTACTCCTCCAGTTGAAACTGAAAGAACCTCAAATGATGGAAGTAATCAAAGTGCTGCTGATGTTGAAGCAGGAACTGAAACCGGTTTTGATTATTTTCATAACTATCCCACAGTTCAAGATGAATTGGCCTCTCACCAAGATGATCTGAATGTCTCCAATCTTGATGTAACCATTGCTGGTGAATCAATTCCAACCACCAGAACACACAAGAATCATCCAGTTGAAAGCATCATTGGTGATCTCAATGAACGGGTGACAAGAAGCAAGTCAAGCATAGCAAACATCTGTTTGTTCTCTTGCTTTCTTTGTCAAACAGTACCCAAAAACATCAAAGAGGCTCTTCAAGACAATAGTTGGATTGAGGCAATGCAGGAAGAGTTGCTACAATTCAAGAAACAAGAAGTATGGCAACTGGTAGACCTTCCCGAAGGACAATATCCTATAGGTACCAGGTGGTTATACAGAAACAAGACTGATGACAGGGGAATCATCATCAGAAATAAAGCAAGATTAGTGGCTCAGGGGTATACACAAGAAGAAGGAATTGATTATGATGAGGTGTTTGCTCCTGTAGCAAGATTAGAAGCAATAAGACTCTTTCTAGCATATTCAGCATCCATGAATTTTACTGTTTATCAAATGGATGTAAAATGTGCTTTTCTGTATGGCAAAATTGCAGAAGAAGTCTATGTGAGTCAGCCTCCTGGATTTGAAGACCCTGATTACCCGCACAGAGTATACAAGCTCAACAAAGCCTTGTATGGTCTTCATCAAGCACCAAGGAAGTGGTACGAGACTCTATCATCTTTTCTCCTTGAAAACGGGTATGAAAGAGGAAAGATTGATCAGACTTTATTCAGAAAGAGAAAAGGCAAAGACATGCTGCTGATTCAGATATATGTGGATGATATCATTTTTGGCTCAACAAACAAACAACTCTGCAAAGACTTTGAAGACCTTATGCATTCAAAATTCCAAATGAGTGCTATGGGGGAACTCACATTCTTTCTAGGGGTACAAGTCCAACAGACAGCAGATGGTATCTTCATCAATCAATCCAAATATGTGGAATCAATGTTGAAGAAATTCAAGTTTGCTGATTGTCAGTCCATCAGAACTCCTGTTGACACTAAAGTGAAGATTGGTCCAGATCCAGAAGGCAAATCAGTGGATCAGACTCTCTATCGATCTATGATAGGTTCACTTATGTATCTAACAGCCAGTAGGCCTGACATCATGTTTGGTGTTTGTGTGTGTGCCAGGTATCAAGCTGATCCCAAAGAGTCACATGTAAATGCTGTCAAGAGGATATTCAGATATCTTAAGGGCAAACCTGCTCTTGGATTGTGGTATCCTAAGGAAGGAGATTTCAATCTCTATGCCTACACTGATAGTGATTATGGGGGATGCAACTTCAATCGGAAGTCCACTTCTGGCGGTTGTCAATTTCTTGGTCCCAGACTGGTCTCCTGGCAGTGCAAGAAGCAGACAAATGTGTCTGTCTCAACAGCAGAAGCTGAGTATATAGCAGCATCAGCTTGTTGCTCTCAAGTCCTCTGGATTCAAAACCAGATGCTTGACTATGGTTTTAACTTCCTGCACACCCCAATTCACATTGACAACACAGCTGCAATGTTTATTACTAATAATCCAGTTCAACACTCAAAAACAAAACACATTGAAATCAGATATCACTTTTTGAGAGATTGTGCTGAAAAAGGGTTAATCAAATTGATTCAAGTTCATACTGACAATCAATTGGCTGATCTATTTACCAAGGCATTTGAACCTAATAGGTTTGAATTCCTAGTTCAATCAATTGGCATGATTAACCTAGAGTAAAAATTAAAAAAAAATTATAAAAACATTCAAAATTATCAAAAATCACAAAAAGAAGTCTTTTTCTTGAAGTTTGTGTCTTATACTTTTGGGAAATGATATAATTACAGTCGTTATATCATTCACTGTGCTTAATTCAAAATTTAAAAGACTGTCATGACTTACCTGATATGTAGGTAGGCTCAACTTGGAAAGGAAGATACATGCTGTGATGAACTAAATAATCATATTCAACTGTGAAACACTCATCTCAGAGTACTGGTAAGTATCAGCTTATTCAAGTGTATGTGTGTGTAGCAACTTAAACACACCAGGTAATGATGAACTATGAATCTCATTCACCTACATCAGTTTCTTCTTTGTTTTGCTGAGCAAAGACCTGAAGAAACAAGCACATAGTGCTGATGTCATGATCCAAAAGATTCCCAATGTGGAACACATTCACCTTGGATGAATTAACAAAAGAGTATGCAAAAAGAATCCCATTATGGATCACCTTCCAAAGTGAAGTGCAAAAGAATCCCAATGTGGATCAAAATATCAAAAGGATCAAAGTAAAAGAATCCCAATGAGGATCAGTGAAATTGAGATCTCATATTTTAAGTATCCTGGTCATGTAAGATGTGAAAGTAGTCTACCATGCATTACATGAGGATGGTTGATCAAACCATGTTTCTGTGTGTGAGGTACATGTTGAATATTCAAATCAATCAAAACATGATAAATGTCACATACAGTATAATATTTACCAAGTATGAGTTTAAGAGGACAAACATACCTTCAATTAATAAGTTCATAAACATGTCTATTTTACAATCAAAAGATTGCACTTGTGTAATGTAGGATTGTTATGATCCCAACAAAAGTATACTTCCTCTTCATGCAAAATTAAAAAAAAAAAAAATTATGATCCAAAATTTTTAAATCCTTAAAGTTTCTATCTAAATAAGGATATAAACTTTAGGGGAGTAATTTAAAATTTTGATCAGTTTGTACAGGTAGTTTATTTCTTAATTTTTATAAAATCAAAACAAAAAGAATCTGACTGTGTTGGTGCAGAAGTTATACTATAGTATCTCAGCTTATGCAGACATTTGGATGCACAAAAGTCCAAGATCAGTCAAACTCTGGGAAACTTGTATGTATCACACCTGATATACAAGTCAATCCAAGCAAGAATTGACAATCCCAACATCAGTCAAAACTTCATAAGAAACAAGTGAAAAGCAAAGACAGTTCTTCATAACAGCCATCAGTTCATCAGAAAACAAAAAAGAATTCAATCTACAAAAATATTGATTTTTGATTAAGTTCAAATATTAATGCGGGTAAGTGCATTGGTTAATACGGGTGAAGGTAACCCAGGCATATAACCAATGCGGGTAATTGTTTTCATACCAGTTAAAACAAAGTGAAACTAATGCGGACAAGTTAACTCTACCGCATTTGTGTCAAAGAAGTGCACAAAGTTTGTGTCAAAAACCTATGCGGACAAAAGTGTTCAACCGCATTTGTCTATGCGGGTAAACTTTTGTTCTACAGCATTTCTTTTTTTTTTTTACTCATCCGCATTTCCTAAATGTGGTTGAATTTAACACTAAAAACTATCTTGTGTATCAAAATGATCAAATCATGTGCTTAATCTCTTCTGTATGATGATGGATGCAAGTCAAGAAATGCGAATAAACTTCTGGTCTACCGCATTTGTTGAAGTTGTGAGGCAAGAAATTTACTCTTCCGCATTTGCAACAGTACACTAATGCGGATGAACAAATTCTTATCCGCACTTGCTACAGTGTTTTTCAAAGGTCATTCGCATTTGTTTTCAACACTTAATATTTGTAAAAGTCATTAAATCATCTATTTAAACCCGAATTTAAAAGGTCATTTAATACTTTTCAAATTGAGAGACTTTACAGTGCGACGAGCGGTCTTCACATTTGTTCATCCCATCATCATCCCTTATCATCCTCATCTTCGATTCATTACAACAGTATTATCGAAGAAAAGGTGAATTTCTTCAAAGTTCTTAACCTAAAACATCGAACAGTCAAAAACTGATTTTGAACATAGAACTCTAGGTTAAGAATCAATCACCAAAAGTATCATCAAACCAAGGTTTAAATGACATTTTTGAAGGCAATGTTAATCAATAACAAGAATTTAACCTCCTACAATCGGGTTACAAAACCTAGTTCATGTTAAGAACAGGGGACAATCAATTCTGAAAAAGTGAATGTCAAAACCTGATGTTAATGATTAAAAGATGTTAAAACCATATGAATAATCTATATAAACTTGCAAAACATGTAATAGTGATTATTCATGACAAAATCAAGTTGTGTATGGTTTCTATGAAACAGTACACATGTTCACTCAATTTTGACCATTAAAAGTCAAACTGAGAACACACCACTTGATTTATGTATTACAGTCTGTCAATTACAGTTGCATCTTCTAATTCATATGCCTCTAATGCAGGTTTCAATGGCTAATCTTACATGGAGCAAGCTCCATAATGTTAGTGGCTATCTTGATCCTAATGTTACTGAGGCAGAGGGTTTGAGAGACATGATCAGATTCATCTTAACTACCAGAGTTGCTCATGCTATTACAGTTAGGCCTATCATCTATAAGAGATTTATAAGGTCATTCTAGAGCACTGCTGAGGTGACAGAGATAGATGGTGTAAGGACTCTGTCTGGAAGAATAACTCCTGATCATACTTTGGCCATTACTGAACAGATTGTGAGACAGTGTCTGCAGTTTGGTGATGATGCCAACTCTCCTCTGGAATTAGAAGATGATGAAATCATAACTTTCTTTGCAAACATTGGTTATGAGGGAGGTTATGAAGGAAAGCAGATCGTCAAGGGGTTGGTTGACTTGCAATGGAGATTCCTCATTCATCTCTACCAACATTGCCTGTCAAAGAGAAAGACTGGATGGAATGACATATCAGTGACCACCTCTTCTGCTATATGTGCTCTGTGCACAAACAGGCCATTCAACATGTCTGCTTATGTGTTTAATGGTCTGGTGTCAAACATTCAGGAGGGTAGAAGATACAAGTTCCTCATGTATCCTAGATTTCTGCAGTGTCTCATCAATGAAGCTTTCCCTGAGATTATACCTGAAGGACCAGTGATGGATATTCCTCACTACAATGCAAAGTCCTATCAGTACATGAAGAAGAGAGACCCCAGGAATTTCTACAGTGGCACATTTGCTCCTCTATTACCCTGGATGCTGGAACAGATCAACCAAGATGAGCATATTGAGGAACAAGCTCAAGAGGTTCCTGATGCTGAGCCTGTTCATGAAGAAGAGCAAGCTGCTCCTAGTCAACACAATGTTGATGAGCAAGCTGATGTAGCTGAAGAAGGACAGAGGCCAGTGTCACCACAGGTTGATGTAGGTGGTGATCCTCACACTGGGCCTTCGTTCATGCAGCTGAGATATCCTCTCCATCCACTCCATATCCCATCCCCTCACCACAAAGATCACCAATTCCCTTTCCACAAACACAGCCCATCATCTCTTCACACATATCACCCATACACTCACCCCATATTTCACCAATTCATCTTTCTCCTACATCTCCTGTTCATGCATCCCCAGTCTCTACTGAGCCTGTTGAGTTTGGTGATTCTGCCAGCTCTTCAGAGGAATCCAAATCATCATCTGATGAGGAGGATCATCGAATGAAGATGCCTGTGAGGCAAGTTACTTCTGAGGCTGCTCCCTCTGAGAGTTATGCTGAGTCAGAGGCAATCAGGCCTGATGCAAAAGATGAGATGATATCAGAACTGTTGCAAAAAGTAGCCAAGATGGAGAAACTCCTAAATAGAAGATCTGGTATCATTCAAGACAGACTTCTAGAGTTAGATGAAAAGGAAAAGGAGTTAAAAGAGATGAAAGAGAAGTATGAGACTGAAAAGAAAGAGAAAGATAAGGAGATAGAAAGCCTAAAGGCTGCTCTTCAACATTCAAGGGATGAAGTCAGTGGTCATGTGGACACTTTGACCATCCAAACCATTGCAATGGAGGAACAAGAAAGCCTGCTGGAAGAGCAAACTGATATAATCATGACTATGCAAAAACAGATAGAAACTTTGAACAAAAGAGTTTCTGAGTTGGAGCTGATAATCATGATAAATCAAGAGGTTGAAAAGAAAAGAAAGGATGATGAAGGTGATAAAGATGAGGGTGACAAGAAGAAAGATGATGACAAAGAAGAAGGAGGTGAAAGTTCCTCAGGAGAGAGTGATGATGACTCTCCTCCTGCTAAGAAAATGAGATCTTCTGAGCCTGAAAAAGAAGCTGAATCAAGTAGAACCAAGCCACAAGAACAAAGTTTGGCTATGGTACTATACACCAGCAAAGATCATGAAGAAACACACACTGAAGAATCAGAGTTCAGTGATATGATCGAGGCTCTTGATAGCTTCACTGCTGAAGATTTCATCATTGATGATGAATTCTGGGAATTTATTGGAGATCAAGGTCAAGTTTCTGAGCCCATTGTAGTGATATCTCAATCTCCTGTCCCTCTTGAGAAGGAATTGAGCCTTCAGCTTGTACCTGTTGTGTCTCTCACTGAGGAGCAAAAAGATTTGATCAAAAAGCTCTGTGAAGACCAACAACAAAAGAAAGAATCAGAACTAGAGTCAATAGAGAAAATCCCATCAGCTGCTGAAGAAAAGGAAGCTGAAAAATTGCCTAAAGAAGCTGAAATAGCTGAACCCTCTTCTGGTCCAAGAGTACAAACATATACCAGAAAGAGAAAATACCTGTCTGAAAAGGCAAAGGGTAAAAGGCCTATAGAAGAAGATCCACCAAAGAAAAAGCAACAAGATGATACTCGGAGCCTAGCAGCTATTGCTCAATTATTAGAAGAACATGAAAAGGCTGAGGAACAACTGAAAATGAGGTAAGTGGGCATAGACCTCGAAGAAGGAGAGATAGAGGGTGGATATTTGATTGATGAACACATAGTCAGAGAAAGCCCTGAAAAGCCTGAACCCTCTGTCCAAGAAATGGTGGATAAAGCCCAAACAGATGATTTGATGACCAAAGCCTTGTTTCTCATCAATCATGGCTGTGATCCAGATGAAGTCTTTGGGATGACATATGAGGGGATGATAGCAGAAGAAGAAAAGCTAAACAAACTGCTGGACCCTACTGTTGAAACTGAGTATGAAAAGACTCATTCTCCCAAAACTCAAGCTGATAAGCCCACTTCAAAGGCCAAGCAGACTGAAGCTTCTCAATCATTATATCCTGATCCCTATTCCATGACTGACAGGGAAATGAAGGATTATCTGTCTGCTCAAGGGTATACTAAAAGAAAATTGGCCAATATGAAGACTAATTCCCTAAGGGCTGCCATCCTTAGGATGATAAATGAAAAGAAAGAAAGGCTGAAGAAAATGGAAGAAGAGATCATCAAAAAGCCTAGAACAAGATTATCTGCACAAGATATCCAGCTCACCCATAGAGATCATGACTCTTTGGCACCTGTTCTACACAGAAATCCAGAGTGGTTTGCTGAGCCTTCCCAGTTAACACTTCAAGAGGGGCTCACCACTGCTGAGATGATCAAAGGTGTATCTACTCCACATGGCAAGACTGATCAGAAAATTATTGCCTGGAAGTATGATAGTGACTGGAATATGTTTATGGTCAAACGGATCTCAGGGTTAGTTCAATTCTTCACTGAGTATACTGCTTTAGTGAACTCCCTGCAGATTCATGATCTGAAAGAACTAGCCGAACTGGAGCTCATCAATCATCAGGCTATGTTCAGGGGTTATGAGTTTGAAGACATTCTGAGAATGTTCAAAAGAACAAACAACTTCAAATCTCTCAAGGCTATCTGTATGAGGAAAGATAGATCCTTTGTTAACCCTCTAGAGAAGAAAAAGACAAAACCAGCTGAAGAGGTTGTGTTTCCTGAGCTCAAGGTGAAGCCAACTGAATCTTTAAAGAGAAAGATGGTAGCTGGAACTCATTCCTCCAAACCAATCTCAAATGTCTATTATGATGAAAAGACATATGAGTTGGTTATTGAAAGAAAATGGGGAGGAAAAGAAGGTGCAGAAATTAGATTGTTTAGTGGATATGAAGTGAGATTGCTAGATGAATCTTATATCCACTACATATACACAAGGCACTTCAGAGAGTTAAACAATAAGCTGGGTGAGGAAGAGATGTACTTTTTCTTAAAATGCATAAAGATTCTGAAGATGGCCTTTGACAGAATCAAAGCTAAAAGAGAGCAAAGAAGAAAGAAGAAGACTCCCTTGCAATTGGGGAACATAGTGAAGCTAGAAGTGGATGTTGATGGAGCTTTGTTGATCCATAGAGATGGGTTGTCCACTGTGTCAATATGGGAACCCATTTCTTTGAAGAAGCTGCCTATGGAAGCCATCTACACAATGAGCCAAATGAAGATCCATGTGCTAAAAAGAGAAAAGATGACTGAAGCCAATGACTTTGTCAACATGATAAAGGCAATTTTGGATCCCTCACAGGCAGAACCATTCATCCCTCCTCAAGCTGCTCAAGACCCAGCAGAATCCTCACAACCTCATCCACCATCAAAACCTTGAAGTACATAGGCTGTATAATCCTTAGGGGGAGTATTGTTGGACCCTGAAAGGATCATACATGCCAATTCAAGTGGTGGATTGATAGTTGTTCTGCTAAAATCTCCCCAAGTCCAAGATCTAATGCGGATGAAGAATCTGCATCAACAATAGAAACCAAGTGTCGGCTATCCGCATTTGTATATGCGGATGACCATAGAACAAATGCGCCAGTGTTTGTTCTTCCGCATTAACAAATGCGGATGTTCAATGCTGATGACCAAAAACCAATGCTGATGAACAACTCAACATCCGCATTTGTTAATGCGGATGACCAAGAAGAAATGCTGAAAATATTAGAACATCCGCATTAGTCAATGCGGATGTACAGAAGAAATGCTGATGAAGACTTTTGTACTTAGACTAGTTCTGATGTATAGGTCAAGGTTAGTTTAGTCTTTTGTTCAGGCATGTGTCAGCCTATAAATAGAATAGAAAACTCGTATGAGAGGTGACCGAGACTGACTGTTGTTAGACATTAGACAATCAGAATATTTTGCTTTGTAATATGTTCAAGGTTACTGTTACTGTTCATGCTGAAAACCCTAGCATTCATTGTAACCGTTTTTCACCTTCTTTAATACAAAGAGCATTTATGAGTATTATTCAGCATTCAATGTTTTGTGATTGTTTGATTCCGCCTTACAATCATTGACTCAATCATCATATTCGGTCCTTGTTGATTCACATCAACAGAGAATATCATTCTCAGTCAATACTTCATAAATTGTTGTACGCATTGTTTTGGAAACAAATGTTGATGAATATCCGCATTAGTTTCACTCAAACTATTACCCCATTGGTTATATGTATGGGTTACCTTCACCAGCATTAACTAATACTCTTACCCACATTAAATTTGAACTTGTAAAAAATTAATGTTTTCGCTATGGATAGTTTTGATTGTTTTTGCACTTATCCTTTGACTTTTATGAAGTTGTTTCTGTTGCTTTGACTTTTATGAAGTTTTGATTGTTGCTTGGATTATGAATTCTTGCTTGGATTGAATTGTACACCAGTGTGATACAAATTTCCCAAATTTGACTGATCTTGGACTTTTGTGCTTTCAAAATTCTGCATATACTGAGATACTATGGTATAACTTCCACACCAACACAGTCATTCATTTTTTTTTGATTTTATATTTTTTAAGAAAAGCAATAACTATACATAATAACTAAATTTTAATTACCCCCCTAAAGTTTATATCCATATGGGACAAAACTTTAAAGATAGTTTTAAATTTTAAATACTATAAAGAAAATATTTTTGATAATTTTTGATTTTCTTATCTGTACATGAAGAGGAAGTATACCTTACTTGGGATCATATCCATCTTACCTTTCACAAGTGCAAGCATTATTAGTAAAATAGACATAATTATGAACATATTGATTGTAGGTATGTTTGTCCTCTTAAACTCATGCTTGGTTAATATTTTGATGCTAGTGATCTTTATCATGTTTTGAGTGGATTGAATATTCAACATGTACCTGACACTCAAAAGCATGGCAAGATCAACCACCAGCAAGAAATGCATGGTAGAACTTTTTCACAACTTACATGACCAGGTCATTTAAATTATGCAATATTATTTTGTTTTGAGGTAGGAGGATCCTCATTGGGATTCTTTTACATTGATCCTTCTATTTTTTGATCCACATTAGGATTCTTTTTGCACTTCACTTTAGAAGGTGATCCTCTTTAGGATTCTTTTTCTTCATTCACAAGGAATATATTCTTTTATTAATTCATCTAGGTTGGATGTGTTCCATATTAGGAATCTTTTTGGATCATGACATCAGCACTTTGTGCCTATTTCTCCAGATCTTTGCTAGGCAAAATAGAGGATAAACTGATATGGGAGAATGAGATTCATAAGGCATCATTACCTGGTGTGTTTAGGTTATTACACACACAACACACTTGAATATGACTTTAATTCATCATAGCATGTATCTTCTTTTCCAAGATGAGCCTACCCGCATATCAGATAAGTCATGTCAGTATTTCAAGATTTTGAAATAAGCATAGAGAATGATATAACGACTGTAATTATATCATTTCTCATTTGGAGTACATATCATATTCTTCAACAAAAATAACTTCTTTTTGTATTTTTATAATATTTGAATGTTTTTGTAAATTTTGCTTTTTACTCAACATTAATCATGCCAATTGATCGGACTAAGAATTCAAACCGACTAGGGTCAAATGCCTTAGTCAATAAATCAGCCAATTGATTGTTCGTATGGACCTGTATCAACTTGATTAATCCTTTTTTAGTACAGTCTCTCAAAAAGTGATATCTAATTAATGTGTTTGGTTTTTAAGTGCTAAACTGGATTGTTTGTTATAAACATGGCTGTTGTGTTGTCAATGTGAATTGGTGTGTGCATGTGACTCCTTGGGATTTGCTTGATATCTGGCAAAAACACATACAACAAACATTATGTCAGGTCTACTTGCTGTTAGATACATGAGTGACCCTATCATTGATCGATAGAGAGTCTGATCCACTGGTTTGCCATCTGAGTCTGGACCAATCTTCAATTTTGTATCCACAAGAGTTTCGATAGACTAACAGTCTGCAAAATAAAATTTCTTCAACATGGATTCCACATATTTTGATTGATTGATGAAGATTCCATCAGCTGTATGCTGTACTTGTAATCCTAAGAAGAATGTGAGCTCTCCCATAGCACTCATTTAGAACTTGGAGTGCATGGGATCTTCAAAATCTTTATAAAGTTGCTTGTTTGTTGATCCAAAAATAATATCATCCACATAGATCTAGACTACCAACATTTCATGTCCTTTTCTTTTTTCTGAACAATGTCTGATCACTCTTTCCTCTCTCGTATCCGTGAGCAAGAAGGAAGATGATAAAGTCTCATACCACTTTCGTGGGGCTTGATGTAGGCCATACAAAGCTTTGTCAAGCTTGTATACCCTATGAGGGAAATCCAGGTCCTTAAAGCCTGGTGGTGACTCACAAAGACTTCTTCAGAGATTTTGCCATAAACAAATGCACACTTCACATCCATTTGATAAACAGTGAATTTCACAGATGCAGAGAACGCAAGAAAAGCCTTATGGCTTCTAATCTGGAAACAGGTGCAAACACCTTATCGTAGTCTATTCCTTCTTCTTGGGTGTAGCCCTATGCAACCAATCTTGCCTTGTTTCTGATAACAATGCCCTTGTTATCAGTCTTGTTTCTGTATAACCATCTGGTAAAGTTAGGATATTGTCCCTCAGGAAGGTCTACCAGCTGCCATACTTCTTGTTTTTTGAGCTGGAGCAATTCTTCCTGCATTGCCTCCATCTAGTTGTTGTCTTGAAGAGCCTCTTTTATATTCTTGGTTACCGTTTGACACAGAAAGCAAGATAACCAACAGACATTTGCAATACTTGACTTGCTTCTTGTCACCCGCTCATCTAGATCACAAATGATGCTTGACACAGGATGATTCTTATGTATCCTGGTAGTTGGAATTGAGTCATCAGCAATTGATACATCAAGATTATAGACATTCAGATCATCTTGGAGAGAGGCACCTTCAGGTTGTGATGTAGGAGAGTTGTGAAAGTAATCAAATGCTTCACTAGCTTCAGCTTCAGCAGCACTTTGAAGACTTTCATCATTTGCATTCCCTTCAGTTTCAGCTAGTATAGAAGCTGATTTTGGATTTATAACTTCAGTAGATGGTTATGCTGAAGGAGTGGGCAGTGTACTAGACCAGCCTTAGTTGAAACACTCTGATTTTATACATCTTGTCTAACAGGATCTGCTTGTAATGGAACTTCTTCTTCAAATGATTAGCAGAAGATGGTGGAATCATTGGAAAGTCATCTCTTCTTTCTACTGATCCAGAAGATCCAGCTGATTGTAAGTTACCTGCATTTGACAAGTGAAACTGATCAAAAGATCTTGTAAATGAGTTAATATCAAACAACCAATCAGGACCATTTATTGATTTAGGAAAGGAGTGCTCATTGAATTGAGCAATAGTTGATTCATTAATAATGTTTAATCTAGTATTAAACACTCTGAATGCCTTTGAAACAGAGGATAACCTATAAAGAATCCCTCATCAGACTTAGGAGCAAAGTTTCTTAAATGGTCTCGGGTGTTTAATATTGAGACAGGACAATCAAATTACTTGAAAAATCCAATAAATGGTTTTCTATGAAAAAGAAGTTCATAAGGTGTTCTATTGCTTTCTTTAACAATCAAAGTTCGATTTTGCATAAAACACGATGTATTGACTGCTTCGGCCCAAAAGGTAATTGCCAGTTTAGCATCGGCTAGCATTGTTCTTGCTGCTTCACTAAGTGTTCTGTTTCTCCTTTCAGCTACCCTATTTTGTTGAGGAGTTCTAGCTGCACTGAATTGATGAGCAATGCCTTTCTGTGTGCAAAATGAACTTAGAGTTTCATTTTTAAATTCTATCCCCTTATCACTTCTGATTGATTTTACTTTTTGATCAAGTTGATTTTCAATTTTTTGATAAAATCTTTTATTATTTGGGACGCTTCATTTTATGAAGTAGAAAGAAGACCCATGTAAATCATGAAAAGTCATCAATGATCACCAAACAGTATTGTTTCTTTCCAATACTCATGACATGAGTTGGTCCAAAGAGATCCATATGAAGTAACTTCAATGGAGAATTGTTTGTGCTCACAATCTTTGGCTTATAGGAGGATTTATGTTGTTTACCCTTGAGACACGCAGAGCAGTGGTCAACAAAATGAAATTCTTTTTGAGGTAAACCAATCACATGATTTTCTTTAACAAATCTGTTCATGTTTTTGAATTTGTGTGTCCCAAACGTTTATGTCAAAGCTGTGACTAATCAAATGATGCTTTAGATAAAAGACATGTTTCTTCTAAAGGTTGTACAGAATTCAGGTTCAAGACATAGGTAATTTTATTTTCTCGGAGTCCTCAAGACAACCCATTCTTCAGGAATTTGAAATCCTGGTTTCAGAATGTAGCAATAAGTGTCTGTGAAGTGAGTGGAATATTTCTTGTCACAGATCTGAGACACGCTGAGGAGATTAAAGTTCAGTTGCTCGCAGTAGTTCACTTTGTCAAAACTCAGCAGTCCATTCGTCACAGATCCTTCCCCAGTAATTCTACCACCTTATGAGTCTCCACCAAATGCTATAGTAGTTCCTTGTATATGCTTGAAGTCATGGAGGAACTGTCTCCAGTCATCTGTCAGGAGCATCCACTATCCATATACTATAAGCTGTTAGACCTGTATGGACGATCCTGCAGACATAGAAGAACTAGTTAGAATGTGGAACCCAAGCCATAATGGTCTTGGGTTGCTCGGTTCTTTTTCATCAATTTCAACTGAGCTATCAGAAGAGTATTCAAATCTTTAATCCTAGTTTCTATGTAGAAATTAGGCACGTTTTTGTTTTTCTAAAATCACTTTTGTTTTAAATCTTGGATGAGAATCCAGTGATTGTTTCATATTATGATTAAGATTCTTTTTGGTACTCTTTAACTGCCATTGATCATAGAAGTTATCATTAGAATTTGAAACCCGTGTTTATTGAATATGTGTTGGACTTTTATTTTTGACCTTATTAGTTGAAATTGGTGAAATAGGCTTGTTTTGTGGAATTCTCAAGCCTTTCTGTTTAAAGAAACAATCAGATGTATTGTGATTTGTCATATCACATACAGAACAATACTTGTTGAAATAGCAGTTTTTAAGTAGAATGATTGTTCATGTCACAGATGGAGCAATATTGATTAAAATAACACTCATCTGTGTTGTGATTAGACATGTCACAAACATCACAGTACATTTGTTTGTCTTTTGATTTTGATGTGGAGGCTTCATGTGATTTAGCTTAATTTAGATTAGCCTCAGATTTAGTTTTCAATGAAAAAGCAACTTTAGTCTTCTTGGTTTTAGTAGATTTTTTCACAATTATAATGTGCTTGGTTTTGGGACTGATTTTGCTTCTGTATACCTTTATTTAACTCCTTTTCAAATTGTTCTACATGTTCTTTGTTGAAAATATCAAAACCAACCCCTTATTTATACTTAGATGATGATTGTGATTCAGTTTTAACTTTTGATTTTTAAACAATGAGAGTT
This sequence comes from Flaveria sonorensis, assembly GCA_025506505.1. Lineage (NCBI taxonomy): Eukaryota > Viridiplantae > Streptophyta > Magnoliopsida > Asterales > Asteraceae > Flaveria > Flaveria sonorensis. Next base: position 34,906,677 of record CM046440.1, on the reverse strand, counting down.
TTTCTTTTGAATGAAAAAGAATTCGTAGCTTTACCTTTGAATTTCAGTGAAACCTTTTCTGATATGCTTGAAATTTTTGAAGATTTGATATCACTATCAGATCTGCTTTCAGCAGAGGATTTCACTTGATACTTTAGCATTCTTTGTCACCTTGAGATTTTCAGGGATGAATTTCACAAATGGCCCAATGGCTTTGACTGGGCTGTTTGGTTTCTTGACTACAGGATTGTATGAGCACTCTTTGATTTTGATTGGGTGACCCAATTTGATTTTATCATCATTGGTTTCAATATAAACACTTGGTGTGTTTTGAGGATTAGTTATTTGTGAAACCATTGTTTTAGTTTCAATACCTTTAGGTTCAGTTGAATCAGATTGAGTGAGTGACTCAGGCATAACCGTATAGTTGTCATTATATGGAGGAGGACAAGAATTGTATTCTATCCCAGTCATATCCTTTGGCTCTTTCTGTGAGTCAAGTAACTCTTGCAGCTTAGCAGAAGAGAATTGAAACTTTTCACATTTCACTTCAATAGTTGATTGCTCAGCCTTGGTTTTTGTTAACAAGTCAGTTAACCTCTCATTCTCAGCTGCAAGAGTGTACTTTTCACCATGGAGTTTTTCAATTTTTGAAAGAAGTGATTTGATTTTAATTTCAAAACCTTTCATTTCTTGTTTTATCATTTTAGATTTGACCTTCTCTTCTTTTATTTTAAGAGCCAATTTGTGATTATGTTCTCGGTATCCTTGTACTTCTTGAATGCATTTATCAGTATAGAGATTGGATTTTACCTCAGTTGGCATTGGAGTTGGACCATCATTGATGTGAGCCATAAGAACATGATTTTGAAATTGAGGTTTGACTTCCTCCGCATATTGGCTCTAGTCACCAACTCCATCTTGTCTGATGACAAGTGCATTAGAGGTTTGTTGGTTGCTTCCCTAAGCTTGATGAGTCAGTTGGGGCTGGCTTTGATGCTGATGGTGATGTTGATGTTGATTGCTTGATTGAAAGCTTGTATTGGGTTGAGATGATGGCTGACCGTGTGGAGTTCTTTGGTAATTGTTGTTGCTTCTTCTGGGAGCATTGCATTCCCTAGTGAAATGGTCAGTCATACCACAGTTAAAACACTTTACTTTGTATTTGTCATATCCAAGTTTTTTTGTTTTCATTAAGACTCAACTTCTTCCCTTTTCGGAATAATTTCTTGGCTCTCATTGCAATCATGGCCATCTATCATTGCAAGTCCATTTCTTAAACATCATCTGGATCCATTTCTTCCAGATTTTCCTGAATCAGATGTGCGGAAGTGAGTCTGCCTCCCAGATATGCCTCAAAACTAGCAACAAAAGCATTGTAAGTTGCCTTTTGCTCTTCAGATCTTTGATCATTAGGCCTGCTTGTGGGTGTTGCAGTAGTTGGAATTGAAGACAATGGTTTTCTTTGTTGTGAAGCAGCAATGAGTCCAGTAGTTCTAGCTTGATCTCTTGAGGATAGAAAATCATCTTCCTCTGTCACAAAGGCGTTTTCAACAGAATGAGTTTTAGATGGAAACTTGTATGCCTCAATGACTTGAGGTCCACTGAGACTTCTTCTTTTTTCATCCAACTCAAGAGCTTCAATTTTAACTATCATGATGTCTAAGCTGGTGCTCTCCAAGTCAAGAGTTTTCTTCAACATGGTGACATTCTGCTTCCAGCTTTCAGGCACACTGTGCAACATCTTCTTGTTCATTTCTTTCTCTTTGTATGTAACCCCCATGATCTCAAGATCATTCACCAACTGTACAAAGTGATGTAACTGCTAGGAGATTGATTCACCTTTGGTATGATGGAAGGTTTCATATTGGTTCACTAGTTTGTCTTTGTCAATCTCAGTTACCTCACTGCTTCCTTCACACATGATTTGTAGTGCATCCTAAACACCTTTGGCAATTCCATACTTTTCTAATATTTTAAGGACATCCATTTTCAAAGCCTGAGTTAGAATGGAGTAGGCTTTGAGGTCTATCTTGATTTTCTTGTATTCCTCATCATGAAGATTTAGATTAGGATCTCAATGTAAATTCTAGCAGTTCTGTACTGAGTAGCTTGATCAGCATTGAGAGACATAGGAATATAGGGTCATTTGCAGATTGATATCTAGTAGTCAGGATCTACACCTGTAATGTAATTTCTAAACCTTACTTTCCACTGCTTAAACTCAGACTTGTGTTTAAGCATTAGAGATTTAGATGCATGACCAAGTTTAGAAAAATTAGCAGAATCCATTATAATAAACTGTTTTTAGATGGTTTGAATATTGATTAAGTTGATTTAATGCCCAGAATTTTCAAACGATCCAATATCCGGGTATTCTTGTATGTTTCGGTGAACAGTAGTGATAGTAAGGTTGATTTATGAACAGTTCATAGTAGAGTCAATTTTAAGTTGATTTTTGGGTTAATATTTTGATTTTGAGACGTTCATCTGGTTGATGAAGGTTCACGTATTTTCAGTATGATTGCTTATTATAAGTATAGAACTTACTAATAAACAATTCAATCACCAGTTCAATCGATTTTCGCTCAAGATCTGCATTGATTTTGAGACGAATTCAAGAGCCAAGGCTCTGATACCAATTGACTGGTCGAAGAGGTGAATCTGAGTTGATATAACCCAACTAGGATCGAATTTGATGATTGATTCGATGATTAAGTAGCGGAAATACTGAATCAAAGAACATTTAATGCTAAAAATAGTAATAAGTGCTTTGTATATTGATGTTGTCAAACAGTACACAAAGTGTGCTAGGGTTTTATCAACAGATCGAAACTTACAAAAGTAGTGTATACTATTATATGTATAGGCTGATACAAAGCCTGTACAAAATGACTAAACTACCCTGACAACTATACATCAGAATACTAGTCTAAACTACCCTGACAACTATACAAATGTGTCTGTGTCAACAAGCAGAATATATAGATGCTTTTGCTTGTTGTTCTGAAGTGCTTTGGATCAAAACCAAATGCTTGATTATGGCTTTAATTTTCTTAAACACCCATACACATTGACAATTTTGCTACCATGTTTATCACTGACAATCCTGTTCAACATCCAAAAACAAAAGCATATAGATATCAGATATCACTTTTTGAGAGATTGCTTAGAAAAGGGTCTGATAAAGTTGTTCAAGGTCCACACCGACAATCAATTGGCTGACTTGTTTACAAAACCATTTGATTCAACGAGATTTGAATTTCTGGTTCAGTCACTTGGTATGATCAACTATGAACCAAACAAGTAATGTTCTCAAAACATTAATTTCAAACAAGCTTTATTTTGTTAAAGTCCAAGTATAACATCAAACATACATCTTTCCAAAATCAAGACATCAAACAAACATTCATGTTTTCCAATTAACAAACAATTTGAATCACACATAACCACTCATGAGAAATGATAGTACACTGGATTACTTATTCATTTTAGTCATTTTCCACTAATAAAGACATACTTTGTTTGATGTGTGGATAGGCTCAGCATGGGACACCTAACATCACATACAACAGTGAAGAACTAAATTATCATGATTATGTGGTCAGCAACATCCATCTTTGTTTATGGTGAGTATTGGTCTATCCAATATAGATTGCATCTAAAGTAACTCATATACACCAAGTGAAACAGTTTATAAATTGCTCAATCATACAAGTGTCTCCTTTGTTATGATTTTCATAGACCTGGAGTACACTAAGGCATTCTTTATTATGCTTAGCACAAACCTGAATGAACTACATCATGATCCAAAAAGATTCCTAATGAGGAACATATCCATCTTGGATGAACAATCAATAAAGTCTTTTAGACTACATTCCTTGTGAATGACTGAAAAAGATTCACAAAGATGATCACCTTCCAAAGTGAAGTGAAAAAGATTCCTAATATGGATCAAACAATATGGATCAAATTGAGCATTTATACTCCTAAGTAGTTAGGTCATAAGTATTGAAAATTCTTTCTAGCATATCTTAAGGAGGGTTGATCTTAACATACAATCAGATGTGGGGTACATACATATCATCTTAATACACCCAAAACATGATAATCACTCACTGTTTAAATCAATCATTAATACCATGCATGAGTTTAAATGGATCACAATATCTGCAATCAACTTTGTATTAGTCTATGTGTATTCTCAAAATCATCAAATCAACTCAATAAGGATTTAAGACTAGTATGATGTCATGTTATGCGCAAATGATTCATATCCAAGCATGAAAATCATCCATTTCTTAGTTAGATAAAGTGCTATCTTTCTAAATGTTTATCATGCAAACAATCAAATTGTACTTTGATAATTTCCATAAAAACAATTCAAAATTTTGTCATTTTATAAAAGGTATTTACAAATATGCAAAATTTAGAGGGAGAAAAATGAACATGAAAATATCAAGGGTAGTAGAATATGTGCATAATCATAAAAGTTAAAATTTGAAATTTTAAAATTTTGAGTTTTAAATAAAGCCAAGCCAAGCCAGCACTCAAACACAGCAGTTTGACACATATACATGCACAATATTGCTTGTGAATGATATTTTATCATCCATATATTAATTATATTAAAATTATAAAATTTTAACAAACATTCAATTTTGAAACATTTCATATTAAATTTTAAGCAAAAACAGGAAAATTCATGTCTCTACAGCGTATGTATTACTTTACACAGCTGATGATCAAAATTTAAAAAAAAACAAAAAGTTTTAAATTTTGGACAACTGTAGTCACAGCGGACAAACAAACATACATACGCTATAGATACAGTTAACCATTAATCATGCAAAATACACCCAAGTGTATATAGCGGACAAACAAACATGCATCTGCTATGCATCATTAGACATACAAGTGTTCACAGTGCATGATGTTAGTAAGGCATCTGCTGTGAATACAGTGACATTCCACAGCGCATGACTAACTTTAGTCATCCGTTGCTGAAACAGTGGAAGTGTACACAACATATGTACACAGGTAAGCATACATTGTACATTCTCATACAAGCATTCACAGCGCATGACAATATATCTCCTGAACAAACAAAAGTGTACACAACGTATGACCAGTGGGTCATCCGCTGTGAACAACCAAACAATTAATCAAAGTATACACAACGCATGAACAAATGTTCATACGCTTATGAACAGTGGTCAAACACAGTGTATGACTTTTAGTCATCATTTTGAATTTTCATTTCACACAAGTGTGCACAGCGTATGACCAAATGTTCATCCGCTGTGAACATAGAAAACATTCAAGGGTCCACAGCGTACAACTTAATAAGTTGTACAACGGACACACTGTACCCACAGCGTATGTGTACTCACAGCGGATGACTCAAAATTAAATTTTAAGTTTAAACTGTTTACACCGTGCACATACACGCTATATACACAACAGACTTTCATTTTCTCTGTTGTATATATAGACCAACACTTGTCATATTTTCATTCATGACGAGTGTGCGAGGTAAAATCAAATTTCTAAATGCTTGTTCTATTGATTTTATCACTAACATTGATTCAAATAGGTATAATAACATGTTATTTATCATCAAACCATTGATAAACACTAAGCAGATTCATGAACCGAATCAAACTGAAATCAATTGATGTTATTAATGAAATTATTCGTTGAATACATGTTTAACAACCATTATAGCAATTAATTTTGTTTAAGTTTTCATCGGGTTCATGAACAGTCACTATGTTCATGTCAAAATCATTCAAAATGGTTGTTGATCTTTGAAAAAGTAGAAAGTGACTTGAAATGTATTATAACTTGTAAACATGTTCAAAAGTCAGTTACAAACATGTAAAGACAGTTAATTTGACATGACATTAAACACAACAACATTAAATGCATATACATTCAATGTGCAATAACTTATATATAGTTTGACTTCAAAAGTCAACTGAAATTCATGAATGCAGGACCGGTTAGGGTGTTAACAACAATTAGTTTCACAAGAGGGGTGATCTTAGATCATTTATCAGTTCAAATAGGGAACAGGAAACTTTGAAGATACAATGAACACAAGAAACAATAAGACAAAACTTAGAACAATAACACAAGTATTAGTTTTCAAGGATGTTGTATATTGATCTCAAGTTCTATTATAAGTTTTCAAAGCATAATTAAAATACAAGGACCTGACACTCTTTTATACTACAACCTACAACCGTCAGTACTTGGAAGAACAGTTGGAATTGACTAATCTAGACAACAAGATCAATCTAGAGTCAAAAGGCAGATTGCCTTTTGACTAGTGACTATGCATGCCATAGATCACTGACTTTTCCTAGTACAAAATGACTAAAGGAACAAAAGAAGAAAATTACAGACAAAGACTTTATCTACTATTCACTAAAGCATGAAAGTTTTCCCAACTCATACAAGTTGGTGAGTTATCAGAGTTGCAGTAGAAAGTTGGTAAGCTTTATCAAAAGTAGATTAGAGAAAGCATCTTTTCTCTATCTTCCGAAGAAATTCGTCTTCACAGTAAAATGGCTTCGGAAGACTTTGTCTTTAAAGCTTTGGAAGACTTCATCTTTGGCTTCGGAAGAACTTGGCCTCTGGCTTCGGAAGTTTTTACACTTGGAATATTTTTCTTGTTTAGTGTAAAGCTTCCATGAAGTAATTTCTTCTGAACTTTTGACTTTGGAAGATTTTACACTTAGAGGTTTTTTTTTTTTTAAGTGTGAAGCTTCCGAAGCAAGTTCATCCTCGTTCCTTAGTGCATGTTGGATGATCTATGGTTGTATCTGCCTTATAATCTTCAGAAAGATCCTTACAAATTCCCCCTAGGCTGATGCTACTAAAATAGACAGATTCTTCAAATCTTGATAGTCCTCATTAGGATCAACAGCAAACCTCTCTTCATCATATGGTTAGGATCCTTCAGACTCTCATAGAATCTTCTCATGTCATAGATATCATATAAAGGAAGGGCAAGCATGTCTTGCTGAAAGTAGACATCCTGACCTCATTGATCTATAGTGACATATAATCCGTCTGGATTGTCAGCAAAATCCAGGACACGATGGGTCTTCCAACAGCAAGAGGCTCTAATCCGATGGGATTTGTTTGAACATCCTCTTCATGCACATCCTCAGATGTTCTGACTCATCCTGAGTTATAGAGGTGGATGCCTTAGTTTTCCTTTTCTTTGTAGGGTTCTTCTGGCCATCCTTTTTCTCCTCTTTGATGATTTCAACTGAGAGGACTGGTCTTTAGAACCAGATGGCTCAATAGTGTCCCTCTCAGTTAGGTTCTCTTCTCTCACAGGTTCAGAAGAAGAGAGAGAAGAGGACCCTGCTGTGGATCAGAAGATGAAGTTGGATGAGATGCAGCTCTAGGTTCAGGTTGCGTTGTCTCAGTGGGTTCAACCTTTACCTCAACTTCAGGTTGAGCTGGACTTGGTGGAGAATGTAAGTCAACAAGCTCTCCCCTTTTGATCTTCTGCTTGATCACCCTTATATGCTCATCCATTGTGGATAGAGACAAAGGACCAAGCCTCCTTCCGGAGAATCCATATAGCTTCAAGAAGCTCATCATCCTTTGTTTATCTTCAGACTTCTTTTGGATTTTGTGGATGATGGCCCTTGACCTTGCAGCTTCTTCCCTTTGCTTTCTCTTAGCAGCTTTTCTTTCTTTTATGGCTTTTTCCTCCAGCTGCTTGAGATATTCAAACTCTATTTACTCAAAGGATAAGGGATGAAGTGCAACAGCCTGATAGAGTCCTGTGGCACTCAGGTAGTTGATTATATTCATTCTTTCAGCTTCCCTATCTACCTGAGGTTGTGCCTGTGCCACAGTCTCTGTCTCAGGACATTCTTGAACTGGGGAGAGGACAGGAGCATGTTTGTAGAGTGTTTTCAGTCTCCTTTCTTCCTTAATTTTGAGGAGCAATGCTGCATCCTCTGCCTCCCTCCTCTCCTTTGATAGCTCAGTGCAGCTAGCTCATTTAACTCTTCTAAGGGGAGAGAGATGAGTTCATCTATATTGTAGTTCCTAGTCCCCAGGTAGTTTAGCCTGGCTGCCCTTAACCCATCTTCTTGAGTATTTGGCCTATGGGCAGCCCGGATTGCAGCTTCCATGAAGCCTGGGACCTACTTGAACTCTCTCCCCTCAGCTTCCTCTTCCTCTCTCTCTTCTCCTCCTCCAACTCCTCAGGATTTAATTTCCTTTTTCCTTTGTCAACCACTAGCCTTGGTGACCCAGGGTGGAGAGAACTTTGGCCTTTATTGCTTGGTTCAGCATTCAAGCTCTGGCCAGAGAGAGGTTGTGAGACACCTTCACCAGCTGGTGCCTCACTGAGGGTACCGGATATAGAGGGAGATCCTGTCTCAAGGTTCACAGGCTCAACCTCTGGGCCTTCAGTCAAGGTTTTCCCTTTGAAGCTAATCTCAAGGTTTTCACTTGAGTGTTGAGACTCAGAGTGATTGCTTAAGGTTGTTGGGGTTGTGAGCTCATCAGGCTGAGCATGAGGAACCTCAGCACTGATCATTTAAAAGAAGGGAGTGGTCTGCTCCTCAGGGTAAGTAGGAGCTCGATATTCCACTTCCTCCTGTATGGGATGTGATATGGGGACCTGCACATGCTCAGTAGCAGGTGTAGGGGTTCGTTTGGTTTTTCTTTTGTAGGTGATGGTAATTGGAGGTTGTGGGGGTGGAGTTAAGGTAGAGGGTGTGGGTTCAACACTAGCTGGTGCTGCTAGGTTTCCACCCTAAGCAATGAGCTCAAACATTTTTAGAACCAGGGTTGTTTCTATCCCGAAGAAGCCAACAGTAGGCTTTCTCAGTATTTTAAAGATGTTGGGCTTCATTTGTCGCAATTTAAGAATATTACCTGTTCCCCTCAACTGTGAGCCTAGTTCACAGTTGAGAATGTGCTGGACATATCGCGGGAACATGTAGTATTCTAAGGAGTCTAAATTAGCATGTAAATTTGTATAGACAAATTAAGAGTACCTGTATTTGACCCCCTGAACCCTTCCATGGACTATAAAGGAGAGGTCCTCTAGAACTTGATCCCCTCCTCCATGCTTGTTGGAGAGACTGTGTATGATGACAAGGATGAGGTATTTCCATTTGGATGAGACCCTCCCCTTCCTGAAGGTTTTGACTGAGAAGTCACCTTCATAGCCTATTTGCTGAAAAGAATGGTTGACAGCAGCTTTCGGAAAGGACAACTCACCTTCTTCATCATCCAGCTGAAGGTGTGAGCTTATGATGGCCGGAGTGATGAAGATTGTCCTCCCCTGCACTATAGCAGATAATGTCTTCTCCCCATCCATGGTGACCTCTTGGCAGGTCCTCCAGAATGCAAGTAACTGATCCTCATAAAGAGGAGGATCAATAGTAAGGGAGGTGAAGTAGTGAGACACTGAAAGGTATCGACAGACCTCTGAGAAATGAGGATCTTTCTCAAAGTCCAATAGAGCAACAAGATTGTGTTGTCTGTGAAGGTGCATGGTAAAGCTCGATTGTTTTCGTCGATCAATGTTTGCCATAAAGGAAGTTTGTTGGTGAAGAAGAAGGTTAATTTTGGGAGAATTTTAGGTCAAGAATTTGTGGAAGAAGGAAAGAGTGAGAAGAAGGGGAACCATTGAGAATATATATAGAATGGATTTAAGACAAAGTTAATGCAAAAGGATAAACTTTGAAATCTGAAAGTAGGTCCCACTTCTGAAAAAGCGCCCAAAAAGGTAGTTTTCTTGGAAGTTGAAAATTTTTCGAAGGTAGTTTTTGCTTTAGAAATTTTGAGAAAAAGCATTCGATGCCAATTTGGCTTCGGAAGATATTCTAAAGAAATTTGAAAATTGGCTTCGGAAGAAAAATTCTTAGAGAGTTTTTTCTTCTGACACATATTTGATTTCGAAAGATATTAAGTCTCGGGAGTTTTATTCTAAAGAGAAAAAATCTTCTGAGACTTAATTGCTTTCGGAAGATATTTGTCCTTCAAATACATTCAAGTACTTAGAAGCATAGTTAAGCTTCGGAAGATTATTTCAGAATTTCTTCCGAAGGTAAATTTCTTATTAGTAGTTCTTGATTTGAAGACATAAATTTCTTCCGAAGGCAACTTAAAATCTTCCAAAGGAAAATATGTTTTGAAAAATTTTCAAAAATTTAAGGAATATCATTAAAATTTTTCTTTCAAAATAAACTGGGCTTATGAAGGTGATAAAATAGACAACTTAGGACACACAGTTTTTTAGAAATAAAGTTTATTTAAGTTTTTAAGAAAAAGTTACTTAAAGTTAATCATTCCAATAGCTGATACAAGATATTTGAATCTCTTTTCATCAAAAGCTTTAGTGAACAGATCAGCATATTGTTCATTTGTGTTAACTTTGACTAATTTGATTAATCCCTTCTCAAAATTATCTCTAATCAAATGATACCTGATGTTGATGTGTTTGGTCCTTGAGTGCTGCACAGGATTCTCTGTAATGGAGATAACACTGTTGATGTCTATGTTGATGGGAGTCTGTTAGAAGTTGAATCCATAGTCCAGCATCTGATTTTGAATCCAAAGCACTTGAGCACAGCAACTTGCAGCAGCAATGTATTCAGCCTCAGCAGTTGATGCAAAGACACAGGATTATTTCTTGCATTGCCATGAGACAACCTTCCACCAAGGAATTGACATCCCCCAGATGTAGACTTTGCAGTCATGTTGCAACCACCATAGTCACTATCTGTATAAGCATACAGATTGAAGTCAGAACTCTTTGGATACCAAAGGCCAAGCTTGGGAGCACCTTTGAGATATCTAAGAATCCTCTTAACAGCAACCAGGTGTGACATCTTGAGGTTGGCTTGATATCTTGCACAAATGCATGTGGCAAACATGATATATAGGCCTGCTGGCTGTTAGGTACATAAGAGACCCAATCATAGCCCTGTAAGGATGTTTTTCCACACACTCCCCCTCAAGATCAGGTCCTAGGGAGTGATTTCTGGCTATAGGTGTCTTAGCAACCTTACATTCAGTCATGTTGAATCTTGTAAGTATGTCTTGCACATACTTTGACTGACTTATGAAGATGCCATTGTCAACTTGCTTCACTTGAATTCCCAGAAAGAAATTTAGTTCCTCCATGGCACTCATTTCAAATCTATTCTTCATCAGCCTCTCATTCTTCATCAGCCTCTCAAAGTCTTATAGAGCTTTGGATTAGTTGACCCGAAGATAATGTCATCCATATATACTTGAACCAGCATTAAGTCATCCCTGTCCCTTTGATGAAGAGCGTTCCATCTATAGTACCCCTTTTGTAACAATGTTGGCAAAGATACTGAGATAGTGTTTCATACCACTTCCTTGGAGCTTGGTGCAGCCCAAAAAGAGCTTTATCAAGCTTGCAGACATAATCAAGATGATCTGGGTCTACAAAGCCAGGTGGTTGTTTGACATACACCTCTTTATCAATCACCCCATACAAAAAAGCACACTTGACATCAAGTTGGTAGACCTTGAAATCCTTGGATGCAGGAAAACCCAAGAATATTCTTACACCTTCAAGTCTTGCCACAGGAGCAAAACCATCTGTGTAATCAATTCCTTCTTCTTGTGTGTACCCTTAAACAACTAGTCTTGCCTTGTTCTTGATGATAAGTCCTCTATCATCCTTTTGTTAAAAACCCATTTGCTTCCTATGACAGTCTTCACTTGAGGAAGAGGACATAGGTTCCAAACCTTCTGTCTTCTGATTTGAAGTAGCACTTATTGCATAGCTTCAACCCAGCTTCCACCCTTTAGAGCCTCATCAACTTTCTTTGGCTCAATCTGGGACAAGAAACAAGAGTTTAGACAAACATTTTGGTCATGGGTTTGTCCCATGTTCTTACCCCTGTCTCAATATTTCCAATGATGTTTGTAGTAGGGTGTGACTTGTGGATCCTTAGTTGAGGGATCACAGCAAGTTGATTGGACAAATCCAGATTGGAGAAATTTAGATCTGGTAATGGAGTGTCACCCACCACACCAACACATTTATCAAGTGAGACTTGATTCAATGAATGTGTGACATCATTTAAGTTGTCCTCTATGGAGTGGTTATCAGCATCAAGATTTTCTTGATCACTATCACCACCTCTATTTCCTCCTACATTTGAAGCTCCTTCTCCTGAGTTTTGGACCTCTAAGCTGGAATTTGAATGCACCTCAGATGTATCAGCTGAATTTGTCATATTTGTGCTGATAGGATCTTCATTTGTAGGGTTTGTCACCAAAGGAGCTAAAGTAGTAATCTTGCTTGGTCTTCTCAGCTCAAATCTTGGGTCAGAATCTCCTGTTGATATATTATTTGTAGATCCTGAAACATTCTCACAAGACTTGTTAAAATAGTTGGTAACTAAGTCAAGATCAAATAGCCAATCCGGACCAGAACCTTTCACACTAGGAGTGTGCTCATTGAAGGTCACATTGGCTGACTCCTCAACTACTCTAGTTCTGAGATTGTATACTCTATTAGCCTTAGCTTAGGAAGAATATCCAATAAAGTGTCCATCATCTGACTTCTCATCAAATTTGGCTACTTGATCTTTGGTATTCAAGATGGTGCAAGGACATCCAAATGACCCGAGGAAACCAATAAATGGTCTCCTTTTGTGCCACAGCTCATAAGGAGTCTTACCATGAGTCTTAACCACTAAAACTCTATTCTGCACATAGCAGGCTGTGTTAACTGCCTCTGCCTAGAAGGTGATGGGCAGTTTAGAGTCAGACAACATTATTTTTGCAGCTTCAATAAGTGTCCTGTTTCTCCTCTCAGCAACACCGTTTTGCTAAGGAGTCCTGGGAGCACTATATTGTCTTGTAATACCCTTCTCATCATAAAATGTATCAAGGATTTGGTTCTTAAACTTGTTCCTTGATCACATCTTATGGTCTTGACCTTGTGATCAGATTGATTCTCAATTTTCAGAATGAAATTCTTCAAGATCTCAGGGGTCTCATCCTTAGTTCTAAGAAAAAAGACCCAAGTGAATCTTGTGAAATCATCTGTGATCACTAAGCGGTAAGAGGTCCTTTCTAAACTCATTACACTAGTGGGGCCAAACAAATCCATATATAATAGGTGTAGGGGAGTAGTGATGGAGTTCATTTCCTTTGGTTTGTGAGACACTTTGTGTTGCTTCCCTTTCAGGCATGCAACACAGTGGTCATCACTTGTAAACTCTTTCTTTTGCATTCCTGTTACCAAATCATTCTTAATCAATTTATTCATGTTCTTAAGGTTTACATGGCACATTCTTTTATGCCAAATAAAAGACTTATCACTATTTGCTTTAGATAGAAAGCAAGAAAGTTCTCCTGAGGGCGATGTTTCATATAAATCCATCTTGTACATGTTCCCTCTCCTGGGGGCTCTGAGCAGGATATGCTCATTAGGAATGGCCACCCTAGGCTTGAGAATAATGCACTCATGCTCAGTGAAGAGCATATGGTGTTTCTGATCACAGAATTAGGATACACTCAGAAGATTGTATCCAAGCTCCTTGACAAAGTTTACCTTTTCAATGCTGAGCTTACCATTTGTGACTCTGCCCCTTCCAGAAATATAACCACCAGAATCCCCTCCAAAAGCAACTGGTCCTCCATCAATTTTCTTAAAATTTTGAAGCAGAGAACCATTACCAGTCATGTGCCTGGAACAGCCACTATCAATGATCCAAACATTCTTCTTCGTCTTTAGCTATTCCTACACAAAAAGAGGTGATTAGTTACACTTAGAAACCCAATCCTCATTGGTCTTGGGCTTATTAAAATGAGTTGAAGACAATGTAACAGTAAGTGATCCTATATTCAAGCTTTGAGGATCATTTGCTGTTGTTGATGATGAACTTTTAGTCACATGGTCTTCCTTCATCTTCCACACCACCTTTGGAAGATTGGGCCTGACCTTCAAAGCTTCAAAAGTTTTGACAACTTCGGAAGTCTTGGAGACTGGACCATTGGAAGATCTTGCTTTCACTGCAGCAAGCTTCAGTACTTTGGAAAGGTTCCTTTCTTCCGAGACCAACTTTTCTTCGGAAGGCAATTTTTCACTTGTCTTCTTCTTCATTTGGGAGCTTTCGAAGGAAACAGATTTTCCTTCCGAAGCTGTTTGTTCCTTCTTCTTCTCAGAAGTGTTCTTCTTGGTCATATGGATGGTACTTTTGGGATTGTACTTGCAATCCTTAGCCAGATGAGAAGTACTACCACACATGACACAGTTGAGTTCCTTCCTTCTGAGAGTCTTCTTTTAAGAGCAAGACCGAGTTTGATCATTTTCCTTCTCCATCTTCATCTTTACAGATGATGCAACAAGCTTCTTAGGGAGAGACTTGCTCTTGGAGCTGGATAATTCAGGCTGTGTAGGAGTGGTACACAGCTGGTCAGTCTTCTTTTCTTACTGGAATGATTTGGAACTAAACTAGCACTCCTGATACTAGAGTTCATAGTTGAGTCTTCAGTCTTTACCACTTCAAAACCTGCAGAAATAAACACTTGTTTCTGCTTTGAGTCAAAAGTAGCCTTGATTTCTTGAGCCTTCTTTGATCTTCTCTTAGCTCTTCTAATCAAGTTCTTTCTCTTTGACTTGGTCATTCCAGACTGTTTCCTCTCCTTAGGAGAATAGTGACCCTTCTTAGGATGATCTTCTTCACTCTTCTCTGAGTCATCCTTCACTATCTCCTCTTCATCCTCTTCAACAATGGGGTCTATGAGGGGAAGCTCATCTTCACAAGTTCCACACCTTGGAGATCTTACAGACAATAGAGTGTGTGGAGGAGCTATCTCAGTAGATCCCAGTCCCTGCTTATTCTGATAACAAACTTTTGCATGTAGGGATGAGGATATTATGTTCTTGAAGGTCTCTTTTTCAAGAACACATTTTTCTGCCCTGGCTTTGCTGATCAGAAGCTCAGCCTGGCATTCAGTTATTTTTAGATGAGATCTTTGATTTGAGTCCTGTAGTTTGTGTGCTCATGCTTAAGAGTTGAAATGGTTTTCTCTAGATCTTCTATCTTAAGTTTATAATCATTTTTAGCTCTTTTAAATTCAGCTTTTAAGATATTTAAGGACTCAAGATCAATCTCATCTCTAAGTTATAGGACCTGTATCTATTAACTTTAGCAATGCAATCAGGAGTACAAAGATGTTCCAATACCTTGGCTTCATCATGGTCTGCCATTAGTGCTTTGTTTGGAGAAGCATCCTCAACCTGAAAGCTCCGGTCAAAGCCTCCTTCTTCAATAGAAACTGCAGCTTGCAGTCTTGGCTTCTCATTCTGGTGAGCTCCCTCAGTGTAGTTTGGCCCGGATTGTGCTTGGCCATCATTTGACTTTGGTGCCTTGCACTCCCTGGCAAACTGTCCCATTTGGTCATAGTTGTAACACTTCACCTTGCTTTTGTCTAGCCCAAACTTTCCACTGGCTGCATTGCTAGGAAACCTTCTCCCAGTCCTATTGTAGAACATCTGGGCTCTATGAGTGAGTAGAGCCATATGCTGGACTATTTCCATATATTCCAGATCATCTGGATGGTTACAGTCCAAGTCTTCAAAGGTGAAGAGAAAGTTGCCTAAACTTTCATCAGAAGACACAAAAGCTTGTGAAGAACTTATCTCCTGGAATGGGCTTCCATGGATGTAGCCTTCCCTTGGTGTCTCCAGAAAGGTGATGAAAGGACCCTTTTATGATTTGTCCAAGTAGCAGATGAGATGGTGTTGTGGTTCTCTGCAATCCCTTTCAACCACATAGAGGGTTGAACTCTGATGAGTGTTAGAGTTACCAGATGAGTTTTGCATGTTCATCTCCATCTAGTATCCACTGAGTATTCCATGTAACTCAGTGAGAGTAAGAGTCTTTAGGTTTTCAGTCCTCTTAATGACCATATAGTAGTGTGTCCATTGTCTGGGACGAGAGGACATGAACTTCCTAGCAATATCTCTATTCTCAATGGTTACTCCAACATCAACTAGAGTATCCATAATCTTAACATACCTGACGTATTGTTGAGTCATGGTTTCACCTATCTTGAAGGTGAAATTTTCAAACTGCTGCTTCAAGAGGTCCTTCTTGTTTTCTTTGGCTTCATTGGACCCCTCATACATCAGCTTCAGTGCATCCCATAGCTGTTAGGCGGTCTTGCACTTCTTGAAACCTCTGTAGATGGAGTTAGGAAGAGCAGTTTGAAGGGCTGTCATAGCTTTCTAATCAACATCAATTTTCTTCCAATCTTCTTCAGAAAAATCATCCCTTTCCTTTGGTATCATACCACCACCAGCAGTTGAAGTGGTGCACGGTACATAAGGTCCATTGACAATAGACTTCCACATCCTGGAATCTTGAGACTTGATGAAGCCTTCTATTCTTTGGAACCAAATATCAAAATCCTTAGGAATGATCAGTGGAGACTTTGTCATAGTTCTACTTTCTATATCAGCCTTTAAGATAGCTGCCATTTGAAAAGTTAAGTGAAGTGTGAAACTAAGAGGATTTAAGATGGTGAGATCTTACAATCAAGAGCCTGGAATGCTCTAATACCAATTGCAGGACCGGTTTGGGTGTTAACAATAATTAGTTTCACAAGAGGAGTAATCTTAGATCACTTAACAGTTCAAATAAAGAACAAGAAACTTTGAAGATACAAGGAACACAAGTAACAATAAGACAGAACTTAGAACAATAACACAAGTATTAGTTTTCAAGGATGTTGTATATTGATCTCAAGTTCTATTACAAGTGTTCAAAGAATAATTAAAATACAAGGACCTGAGACTCTTTTATACTACAACCTACAACCGTCAATACTTGGAAGAACAGTTGGAATTGACTAATCTAGACAACTAGATCAATCTAGAGTCAAAAGGCAGATTGCCTTTTGACTAGTTACTATGACATGCCATAGTACACTGACTTTTCCTAGTACAAAAAGTCTAAAGGAACAAAGGAAGAAAATTACAGACAAAGACTTTATCTACTATTCACTAAAGCATGGAAGTTTCACCAACTCATACAAGTTGGTGAGTTATCAGAGTTGTAGCAGAAAGTTGGTCAGCTTTATCAAAAGTATATCAGAGAAAGCATCTTTTCTCTGTCTTCCAAAGAAATCAGTCTTCACAGCAAAATGGCTTCGGATGACTTTGTCTTTGAAGCTTTGGAAGACTTCATCTTTGGCTTTGGAAGAATTTGGCCTCTGTCTTCGGAAGTTTTTACACTTGGAATATTTTTGTTGTTAAGTGTAAAGCTTCCATGAAGTAATTTCTTTTAAACTTTTGGCTTTGGAAGATTTTACACTTAGAGTTTGTTGTTTTTTAAAGTGTAAAGCTTCCGAAGCAAGTTCTTCCTTGTTTCTTAGTGCATGTTGGAAGATATTTGGTTGCATCAGCCTCATAATCTTCAGATAGATCCTTACAATGAACAAGTTGTGTTAAGACATAATCAGTGTATGATTTGAACAAAACAACTCATTGTTATGAATCAAACATAATCCAAATAAATTTGGATATAAACAACTTGAAATAAACAAGATTTGCAATATTAAAATTGATCAAATTTGACCTTTAAAAGTCAAACTACTCAAAAATGATAATGGTCAACTAACAAACATTTAGACATAATCAATGGGTTCAACACACATGTTTCATCATCTCATATCATACAGCTGCCTAGTGAACACAAAATGGAAATTTAATCATATTAGCATCATGCATTATAATCATACAAGTTACTAACATACTCTTCTTATTTGCAGAAATGGCAAACCTTTTGTTTGTCAGAGATCATAATCTCTATGCATATCTCAACCTAGACTTACCAAAGGCTGAGAACTACAGAGATATCATACAAGTTATCAGATAGACTAGGCTTTTACATGCTATGATAGCTACACCTGAGATTATTGAAGATCATATTGTACAATTCTAGACTCATGCTCATCTGGAGCAAGAACAAGGTCAACAAGTAATGGTGTCTACCATCTATGATCAGCAGATCACTATCTTAAAAGAAGTGATCAGAAGAGTATTACAATTGGGTGATAAAGATGCAGAAGGTCCAATGGAATTTGATGAGAACTATGTTTTCCATGTGTTCAGAGAGATAGGCTACACTGGTACCATTGAGAGAAAACAGATCAAGAAATCCTATATGTGTGCACAATTCAGATTTCTTATGCACACATATCAGAAGACAATGACCAATAGGAAGACTGGCTGGGATGCCACTTCACTATATGAGTTTATGAATTGCATGATATAGTATGCTACATTAATTTATAATGTATCTCATATGTGTTGATATGTGAATGATTGCAGTAAACATCATACTTGGTCAATTAGAAAAATTGACTAAGTGTTAGAACAAACTACGGATGAATAAGTATTCTTTCGTGGATGTTCTCAGGAGTACAACTGAAGTGTACATCCGTAGATCTCATACGGAAGAACAACTTCAGCTGAACAAGATTAAAGAAAACTACTTAAGGAGGACTTGCTATTGAAGAACAAGAACTCCTGCAGAAGCACAATCACTGAAGAACAAGCAATGAAGAGCAAGTGTTCCTGCAGAAAACAAAGGTCCTGCAGAAGAAGAACTTCCTATGAAAGACTGTTTAACTTGTATGATTTCGCATCATCAAGTAGTCAACAGAAAGTCAACAAGTCAACGTGGCAGAACAACAACATTAATGGCGGTAGAAGACATATAATTCAAGCGAAGATACCACGTCACATCAACAATATTATTTGTATTTATTTCATTGTAAATCACGAACTCCTATACCGATAAATGTGGTAAGGATTCGGATAGCTACCGGAAGTTAGCTTAATTATAGCACCAGGATAGCGAAAGATTATCAATGTTTTAGGAATAGAATAAGATCTCTATATAACAAGAGATCAAGAACATGTAACAGATGATGATCAACATACGATCAAGCAACATCAGATAATATAACAATCATAACAATAGAATCAATAGCAGAAGAAGCATTACAATCGATTGATTGTAATTATTGAGCGATCGTGGTTTGTTTATTATTATATTTTGATTGTTCATTATACTGTTTGATTGATTTCAAGTTCATTAATCAATTAAACAACAAGTATTGGTAATTCCACGATCAATACTTGTTAAAATCAAATCTGATAATTCCTATATCGCTCATTGGACTCACAGGTGGTATCAGAGCTTAGTGCTCATTAATCCAGATCAATTGATCTATCGGTTTGATTTGTTTAATTGATTTTTGCTAAAATATAGTTGTTGCTTTTTCAAAATTAATTAACATGAGTAATTCAGTTGTTAGTGCTTATCAACCTCCTAAACTGGAAAACAAATCTGATTTCAAAACTTGGAAAATCAGGTTCAGAAATCATGTTAATTATAAAGATTAAGATTTAAGGGGTTCGATTACAGAAGGACCTTATATTCCACCTGCGTTAGGAGCGGATTATAAGGATAATAATCAACCCATAAGTCTGAAAAATCTATCACCTGATGATGCTAAGAAAGTCAAGATTGATATCAAAGCCTATAATATGCTTACTATGGCTTTGCCTGAAGATATCTTGATCAGGTGTGAATCATACAAAACAGCTCACCGTTATGGAAGTGAAGGAAGTGACGAGATTAGGAGCATAAAGAAGGATACTCTTCGCTCATAATATGAAACCTTTCATCATATTACGGGTGAGTCAGTTCCTCAACAATTGCATAGATTTATGCAACTTGTTACAGAGATGAACATCTTTGAACTTAAGTACAACAATGAAGAGTTGAACAAAAAAATGCTTCATCCTTTACCAGAAAGTTGGACACAGACTGTGTCTATGTTCAAGAACACTATTGATTTGAAGGCAATAGCACTAGACACACTAGTGGCGAAGGTCGAAGCTTTGGAGCTAGATGAAAAGACCAGAAACAAGAGTGTGAAAGCATTTATAGCACCTTATCAATTCAAAGAGTTAAAGAATGTTGGAAGTGCATTCATCTCCAATGAAGATGAAGATAACTCTTATGATGAGAGTGAACATAAAGAAGAAACAAGTTTTTATGCGGCCAAGTCTTCCAAATCAAGTACTCAAAACAATCAGCAAAGAAAGTCCAAAGGAAAAGCTGATGACTCCAAGAATAAAAAGAACAGCAATCAAACAGAACCAATTACTGTGGTTCTGGAATCAGAAGAACAGAAAGCTGCTTTTGCAGCCTTTAGTTCAAGCTTTTAGGCTTATCTAGGAACCACTTTGACTCCTGCTCTCTTCTATCTACAAGATCTAGAAGAACTTCATCCTGATGAGGTAGAAGAGATGGATCTACAATGGCAAATGGCAATGATCACCTATAGAGCCAAGATGTACATGAAGAGGAACAAAGGACTGTCTGTAGGAGGAAGGTCAACTAAAATTGGTGTTGACAAGTCCAAAGTAAGATGCTTTAAGTGTAATATATATGGACACTTCTCAAGGGAGTGCAACAACAATCAACAACAATCAAATGACTCAAGACAGCCTAGTCAAAGAAGTTTCATACAAGCTCAACTAACCAATTCACCCCTACTATCAACAAGCAGCACTATAAGTACTAACAATGCTAAAGAATCTGGTTTAATTATTTTGCAGGATGGTACTTGTGATTGGAGAATGTATGAAAATGAAGTACTAGCGGAAAATCAAGCTTTGATGGCTAACATGGAAAACAAAGTTCCACCAATGGCCACAGAGGTAAGAGAAAGGGTATGTTCTTCCACTTGTGTTGATGAAGTTGAAAGATATAGAACACATGCTCAACAGTTGGCTGATAAAGTAAAAGAAACTCTACTTTTAAATAAATCACATGTAAGAGAACATAAACTTTATCAAGTCAAAATCAATTCTTTACAAAAGGATTTAGATAAACTTTTATCTGAAAATTACAATTTGAAAGCACAAGTTGAGCATTTGACTACTTCTTTAACTAAGTCTATGTCAGATCATGCATCTACTGAAGTGAAACTTCAAAAATTCCAATTGTCATCACAGCAGTATGAGAAACTATTAAACTCTCATATTGAGTCAAAGGATAGATCAGGTTTGGGATTTCATGCTGTTGCATCACCAGTAAATGATAATTACACTCTCTACCTAAGTCCATGACTAACAGCTTATCTAATCACTTTGTGTTTAGTACCAAATCTGAGACAACAGATAAAAATAATGATGATGTAACTAATGACACTGAATCATATGAAACTAATTCATGAAAATAAGAACTTTCAAAACAAAGTCAACCAGAATTTGATTATGATAACTGTGATGATCTGGATGAGAATGATGATGAGCCTCATAATACTAGTTTGGGTAAGGGTAAAACTGTTTTAAATGAACATTTAATTCCCAGAGTGTTGGATGAAATCAAGCTCCCTTATCCACCAAAACAAAGAAATCTACTAAAGACCATTTACACAAGGATTGGTCAACTAAATGAAGGCATTCATGCTCTCAACAATCAAAACAAAATAAAATCAGCCAAAAGAGCTTTGAATGACAACAAATTCACTTCAGCAGATCACCTTTGGAAGGAGTCTGAGCAATCTGTAAAATCCAAGAAAACTATTCCTTAACAGCCATCCATAGAAGAAATATGGAATAAGAAAGAATTTGCTGAAGCATCATCAAGTAACAACAAAGTTTAGAAACTACAAAAAATGGATGCTAAACAAGAACCTTTTGACATCATGTCAGGAAGAGGTAAAGAATCATCAGCTGCTAAACTTGAAAAGGGGTTGAAGAATCAAAAGAAGGCTCTGATTAAGAAAAAGGCAAAGCTAAAGGCTGCTTTTGATAGTAAAGCTAAAGAGAAGTACTGTAAGTGGTGTGATATGCATAATCACGGCACAGAACAATGCTACTTTAGCAGCTATTGCTTAATATGTAATATGAACAATCACATGACATCTGATTGTTACTTCAACAATATTGTGCAATATGCAACAAACACAATCACTCCACTCAGGAATGCTTCTTCAACAAAAAGAACAAAACAAAGATCCTTAAGAAGAAGCTAGCAGAGACCACTGAATCAGACTCACAATCTTTTGAGGATGATGTTTCAAAAGTCCCAAAACAAAAGAAGCAGCAACAAAAGCAGAAAGCTTCCAAGATAAGGAAAACAGCTGCTGAGGTGCAAACAAAGAAAAAGAAGGACAAACAACCATTTTAAAGCAAGACACCTCACAAAAAGGTAGCACTTGAAGAAGATGATGACTTCTTTGACCACTTTGATAAAGGCAATCATGTACCTCAGTCTAAATCAAAGGATGCAGAAACATTTTCTAGGCTATCCTCAACATCCGGTTCAAACAAAGAAGTCACTGAAGGAATGGATGACTGACCAAGTCAGTATGAATCAAGATTAAAACACCTCAACATCATCACTAAAATCATCCTCATCCAAAACAAAACATAATGAATCAACTGATATTAAAATTAATTTAGAAACATCAAGGCTCATTCATGAGAAAGTTACTATATTAGACAACAATGGCAAGCCCAAGACCATCAAGGCTTGGGCTCCTCAGTCTAATTAAGTTCATTATGTTTTGCAAGAACATCCAAGGAGGACTAACAACAAGTGGTATGTTGACAGTGGCTGTTCTAGACACATGACAGGAAACTGTTCTCTACTCCATGACTTCAAACATAAAATTGCTTCATATGTAGCATTTGGTGGGGATAAGAAAGGAGGTAAAATCACTGGTGAAGGAATGGTAACCAATGGAGTTCTCAAATTTGAGAAAGTCAAGTTTTGTGAAAATTTACAATTTAATATGCTAAGTGTATCTCAAATTTGTGATCAAAACTATACTACTTTCTTTGATAACTCTAATTGTTATATTCTCAAGTCATGTTACAAAATTCCAGAAGACTAGATCCTTCTCAAAGCACCAAGAAAAGGCAACACCTATGTGTTGGACATGAACAACACAACAATAACAAGTAAAGAAACATGCCTGATTTCTAAATCATCAGAAGATGAATCTCAACTGTGGCATAGAAGGATGGCTCACTCAAACATGAATAAACTGGTGAAAAATGACTTAGTCATTGGTGTTCCAAAGAAAGAATTTTTCTGTTCTAATCAATGTTTATCATGTTCTAAAGGAAAACAACACAAAATATCACATAAATCCAAAACAGTCAACTCTAACACAACACCACTAAAGATATTACACATGGATCTGTTTAGTCCAACCAATGTATTAAGCATTGGAAAAAGGCAATACTGCTTGGTAATTGTTGATGATTTCACTAGATTCACTTGGGTATTTTTCTTAAAACACAAAAGTAAAACATCAGAAATATTAATTGAGTTTATCACCAAGATAGAAAATCAACTTGATCTAAAAGTTAAAATTTTAAGAAGTGACAATAGAACTAAATTTGTTAATTATGTCTTAGACTCATTTTGCAAGGAAAAAGGCATAGCTAGGCAATTTAATGCTCCAAGAACTCCATAACAGAATAGAGTTGTTGAACGAAGAAACAGAACTCTAATTGAAGCAGCAAGAACAATGTTGGCTGATTCAAAGCTACCAATAACATTTTGGGTTGAAGTAGTGAATACAGCATGCAGTGTTCAAAACAGGACTTTAATAGTCAAAGAACACAACAAAACACCGTATGAAATTTTGTTTAAAAGAAAACCTTTCATAGGACATCTTAGAGCTTTTGGGTGTCATGTGTCTGTCTCAAACACTAAAGTACAATTAGGAAAGTTTGCTGAAAAGGCATATGATGGTTTCTTTGTTGGGTATTCCTCAACATCTAAGTCATACAGAGTATATGTCCTACATGATAACATTATGGAAGAAACTCCTAACGTGTCATTTGATGAATCCTTGTTTACACAGTTTGTGAAAGGATCATCTTGGTTGTTTGATATAGATGCATTAGCTAACTCATTTATCACTGGCTATCTCAATGTGACAGGTGCTACGAATACATGTTATCCTTATGTTCCTCCAAACATAGGTGTACCATTGACATCTGATCCACCAAGACAAGTTCATACAGATATTCAAAGACACAATGATCTTGGTGCTTCAGCTCAAACAAGGAAAGACATGCCTGATGTCCTTGGAACTTCTACATCAGCAGAAGTGCCATCTACCTCAGAAGAAGTACCTCCCTCCATAAAGGTTCCTTCCACTTTTGTAGATGTTTCAACTTCTGCAGATGATGCACTGAAACTCCCTAAGTTCCTTACACTTCAGAAAATATCCCAACACTGCTGCCACTTGCAGATACACCAATTACAGACTCTATAGCTGATCCTTTAACTACTACAAAAGTTATATCCACATCTGCAGAAACACAAGTCCATGTAGAACATTCAGCCGCACAAGACCACCATACAAAGGAGTTAGATTACTTTGTTGACTCACCTTCACAGCTGAATCCATCTCCACCAACTACATCATAAACCTGGATTCATCTATCCAAGTTCCAAATGTTCCAACAGTTAGGATTCATAAAGATCATCCAACTGACAACATGATTAGTAAACTCAATAGCAGAACTACAAGAAGACAAGGGGGAGCTGCCAACATTTGTCTGTTCTTTTGCTTTCTATCACAAGTAGTTCCCCTTAACATAACTGAAGCCCTAAAAGACTATAGCTGGATTGAAGCAATGCAAGAAGAACTTCAGTAGTTTAGGAAGAAGAAAGTCTGGAATCTAGTTGATCTACCTGAAGGACAATATCCAATTGGCACTAGATGGTTGTCAGAAACAAAGAGTATTTCTAGCCTATGCATCCTATTAGAGTCTAAACCCATGATTACTAGGGTCTAAACCTAAGGGGGAGTATTAATAGGTTTAGATGATAGATCAAACTCTTGTAATCACTCTTTGTAATTATAATTTTGATGATATAATATAATATATTGATTACATTTTGAGTTTATGAATTGCATGATATAGTATGCTACATTAATTTATAATGTATCTCATATGTGTTGATATGTGAATGATTGCAGTAAACATCATACTTGGTCAATTAGAAAAATTGACTAAGTGTTAGAACAAACTGCGAATGAATAAATATTCTTTCGTGGATGTTCTCAGGAGTACAACTGAAGTGTACATCCGTAGATCTCATACGGAAGAACAACTTCAGCTGAACAAGATTAAAGAAAGCTACTTAAGGAGGACTTGCTGTTGAAGAACAAGAACTCCTGCAGAAGCACAATAACTGAAGAACAAGCAATGAAGAGCAAGTGTTCCTGCAGAAAACAAAGGTCCTGCAGAAGAAGAACTTCCTACGAAAGACTGTTTAACTTGTATGACTTCGCATCATCAAGTAGTCAACAGAAAGTCAACAAGTCAACGTGGCAGAACAACAACATTAATGGCGGTAGAAGACATATAATTCAAGCGAAGATACCACGTCACATCAACAATATTATTTGTATTTATTTCATTGTAAATCACGAACTCCTATACCGATAAATGTGGTAAGGATTTGGATAGCTACCGGAAGTTAGCTTAATTATAGCACCAGGATAGCGAAA
Organism: Flaveria sonorensis; assembly: GCA_025506505.1. Lineage (NCBI taxonomy): Eukaryota > Viridiplantae > Streptophyta > Magnoliopsida > Asterales > Asteraceae > Flaveria > Flaveria sonorensis. The sequence continues at coordinate 34,881,084 of CM046440.1, read as the reverse complement.
GATTATCAATGTTTTAGGAATAGAATAAGATCTCTATATAACAAGAGATCAAGAACATGTAACAGATGATGATCAACATACGATCAAGCAACATCAGATAATATAACAATCATAACAATAGAATCAATAGCAGAAGAAGCATTACAATCGATTGATTGTAATTATTGAGCGATCGTGGTTTGTTTATTATTATATTTTGATTGTTCATTATACTGTTTGATTGATTTCAAGTTCATTAATCAATTAAACAACAAGTATTGGTAATTCCACGATCAATACTTGTTAAAATCAAATCTGATAATTCCTATATTGATCCTAGGATTCACAAAAAATGACGATGACGGAAAAAAAATATCGAATAACGGAAGACTAAGTTACTGGAGTTCACCTGAATAACACGGGTTGTCACATCATCCCCTTGTTGAAGGAATTCTCATCTCGAAAATTAGAACATCAGATTTAACAATGACAACAAGTTCAGTGATGAGAAACTTGTGTAGGTTAGGGTTTTTGAGAATTCAGAATTAACTGGAAAGAAAAGGATTTTAGAAATTTTCGGCTGTGACATCATCCCCTTGTTGAAGGGAATTTGGTCTCGAAATTTAAAGAAAAGATATCTTAAGAAAGGATACCTTAAGAAGTGGATGTCTGATCTTTGAATAGTTGTAGGTATTTCTTTTTCATCTGATCTTCGCGTTCCCTGGTAAACTCTAGTCCACGCTTTGAATTCCATTTAACACGCACAATAGGAATTTTGCTACGCTTCAAGGTCTTGACTTCTCGATCCATAATCTTGATTGGTTCCTCAATGAAATGAAGTTGTTCATCAATTTCTAGTTCCTCCAATGGAACGACAAGTGATTCATCGGCTAGACACTTCTTCAAGTTTGAAACATGGAACACGTTATGAACACCATCGAGTTCCTCAGTTAAGTCTAGCTGATAAGCTACTAAACTGATCCTTTTGACGATCTCAAAACGGTCCAACGTATCTAGGGTTTAGTTTTCCATGCATACCAAAGCGTACCACACCTTTTCAAGGTGAAAAATTTAACAATACCTTGTCACCGACTGGAAATTCCAATGGCTTTCTCCTTTGATCTGCATAACTTTTCTGACAGTCTCAAGTTGCAGCCATACGGTTACGTATCTGAACATTCTTCTTTATGGTCTAATGAATAAGCTTAGGACCAGTTAACTGACTATCATCAACTTCTATCCAACAGAGAGGTGATCTACACTTTCTACCATTGAGTGCTTCAAATGATGCAGCCTTAATGATCGTATGATAGTTGTTGTTCTAAGAAAATTCAACCAAAGGCAGAGAAGTTTCCTAACTGTTCCCGAAGTCTATAACACACTCCCTAAGCATGTCCTCTAGGGTTTGAATCGTGCGCTCTCTTTGACCATCTGTTTATGGATGATAAGCCATGCTCATATCCAAACGAGTGCCTAGTGACTTCTATAGTGACTGCTAGAAGTGAGAAGTGAATCACGTATCATGATCGGAGATGATCGAGAGTGGCACGCGTGTCGTGACACAATTTTCTTCAAGTAAATCTGTGCCAATTTATCCATCTTGTAGTTCTCGCGAATTGCCAGGAAATGTGCTGATTTGGTCAAATGATCCACTATCACCCAGATAGTATCATTCCCAGCTTGTGAATAAGGTAACTTGGCAATAAAGTCCATAGATATGTTCACCCACTTCCACATTGGAATCTACAGTTGTTGAAACAAACCTGACGGTTTATGATATTCCACCTTGACCTTAGAATAGGTCAAACACTTTGACATGTAGGTGGCAATTTCAGCTTTCATGTTAGGCCACCAGTAAATGACCTTCAGGTCTTGATAAATCTTGTCAGATCTATGATGCATCGAATAGCGAGACTACTGTGCTTCATCCATCACCAATTCCCAGAGATTCCCGAACAATGGAATCCATACCTGATCTTCATAGTAATGAAGACCATTTGCTTTCTCCTAAAATAATATCTCAGCTCCTCTAAGAGATTTTGACTTGATGTTCTTCTCTTGTAATGCCTCAACCTGGGCATTCTTAATTTGTAACGGTAGATCGGAATGAATGGTTAGTTGTAACGCACGGACACGACGAGGTTTTAGGGCTTCCTTACGATTAAGGGCATCGCCGCATTTCCCGGATGATACTTGATGGCACAATCATATTCGTTTAGAAGTTCTAACCATCGTCGCTGTCTCATGTTCAATTCTATATGTTCGTAGATATGCTGAAGGCTCTTGTGATCAGTGAAGATTGTGCACTCACTTCCATAAAGATAATGCCTCCGGATCTTAAGTGCAAACACCACAGCTCCCAACTCCAAATCATGAGTTGTGTAATTCTTCTTGATCGGTTCAAAATGGATCGAATCTGTGATGATATCGTAATGCAATGATCAATTCAAACACAAAGTAATCAACATATGCAAATACATCAAAAAAATTCATAGATTTTATTGATAGCAAATGCACAGGATACAAAGTGTAAGGATTCAGTTCATTCAACTGATTCTCTCTATCTTCCTTTCTCTAACAAACTGACTCAATTAGACTTACTCAATTTTACATAAAATATCCTATTTATACTATCAAGAAACAAAGGAACATATATTTACAAAATAAGTCCCTATACTATGACAAAAAAACACATAAAGACAAAATGTTAATCTTTCAAGAGCTTCAACAATACTCCCCCGAAGATTTATATTGTCTTCAGTCCACATTAAACTCTTTTGTTTCATCTTTGATCTTGAACATGGGCTTCTATTTGTAGAGTTCCCACTCTCACAATGCCTTCTTGAATGCAAACTTGAACTTTTTTCAAAGATTCTCTGATCTGCTCAGCATTCAAGATCTCAGAAAGGACTGTAACATTTTTATTGATCTTCCACCTTCATCTGGCACACGAATAGGTGAATCAGCAACAACTTTGATAACTTTGAGTGAAGTCTCCTCGGCAATCAATTCTCTTGTGATACCTATATATCACTAAAAATTAACTGTTAACAATCGAATGTTGAATGAAAGAGTGTATCGGGTGTTCGAGTGAGTGAATCAGAGTGTTTGAGTTTGTAAATGAATGAATGAAAACTACACAAGTGTTGTATATATACAAGTGTAAATTTTTAGGCGCATGAGCATTATTTATGCGCATGGGGTTTAGACGCATGAGCACTGTTCAGTCGTATAAGCACTGTTTAGGAGCTTGGGCATTGTTCAGCCACATGAGACTAGATGAAACGCCTAACACTTGGTGTTTTCATCACTTCAAACGACTACACTTGGAAAGTCTTGGAACTCTTTAGGCGCATGAGCATAAGATGATACACCCAACACTTAACCAATTTTTTTCAGACACATGACAACTGTTTAGGCACATGAGCTTGAATGAAACGCCCAACACTTGCATAATTTCTAAAAATTCACCATACTCCTAATCTGAACTTATGAGAACTATTCATGCGCATGGGATCCTTTCCATGAGTCTTGACACTTGAACTTTTCTCATCCTCCATCTGAACACTATTTAAACACATTAGCATTGTTCACACTCAATTTTTCAGCACTTAGTCAAAAGTGTTTGACTATCGCTCAAATTTTCATTAATTTCCCTCAATTTTAACATTTTTGAAATTCAAACAATTAATTTTTTTTTATTTTTGACCATTTTTTTATTTTTATTTTAAATTTTCAAAAATAATATTCCGTCATTCTAGTCTCTATATTTACAAATAGTCTCATATTTGTTTTATTTTGTTGCAAGAAGCTTTTCCACTTCTGAATTCTTTTCAGGTTCATTTTTATATTATATCAAACACACACATGCTTAAAATTTCAGCTTCATCCTTTCTTGAAATTTCAGCTTCATCCTTTTCATCCAAAACACTTCATTTTTTGATTTTTCACATTTTGAACATGAAAATTATTTATTTTCCCTTTGACACTTTTTTACTCCTCCTAAACTTTTGAGTTCAAAAACATAGAAGTTTCTTTTATGTCACAATAAGAGCAACTAATCATTATCAACATGCCTGCAGACAAAAAACATGCAAAAAGCAAAAAATAAAGCAGAATAAAAAAATCTACTATATACATTTGAATCACATGCCTGCAGTGAGATCATATCAGTTAAGATCAGCACATTAAAAGAAAATAAATGATGAAGAGTCGTAGACAGTGATTAAATCCTGATCAAGTGTGTTCTAGGTCAGCATTTCTGCAGCAAAGGAGACACGAGATCTAAGAACAGAAAATGAGTACTTTTGGCAATATGGTCAGCACACTTACTTTTTCAATTCTTGGATTGATTAAGGTATGATTAGATATGACATTATGAAGTCACACTTAGACTTTGATAGTTCAACTCTCATAAAGATATGTAAGAGATCACCTTTCTCAACTTGTTAACCTGACATATACTATAACCAGATCTCATTTATAAGTTGTGCACATTGGCATCTTTTTGCATCAGGTGAGAATATCCAGGTCTTTAATCACTTATAACAAAGGATATCTCGTCACTTTAGGTCTATCATGACTCATAACAAAAAAGTGATTAGATGCTATAAATATTTAGAGCTCAATGGTTATTCATATCACCACGAGGTGTGAGAATATGACTTAACAAGCTATCAATTTAAGAAGTCAACACTACTCATAAGTAAAAAGATAGACAAACATGAATGCATGATTGATTTAGTTTAATCACAAGAATTTACTTTTTCAGTATAATTGCATGAACTTACCTGCACATCATATCTGATCACGTCAGACTTGTAAGCGAGTGTAGTATGTAACTGATCAAACTAATGTATCTATCATTTCTCACAAATTGCAAAGACAGATTCATTCCTAAACTATGTAACTAATTAATAAAGTCTATTTTTGTGAGTTTTTGTTTTGTAATTTTCTCTTTGTTTTTGCAATTTTCTATTTTTCTATTTGCTTTTTCTTTTTCTAATAAGCATGCACACACAATATATACAATCAGGCAGTTAAGTTTGACAGTTTCTCTTTTAGTTTTCTCATTCAAATACGGGAGGGTTCTTACCATTTTATGACTCAATAACTGAAAACTCAAAACCAATTTTTAAACATGGTTAATAAGTCCAATTGACTAGACCAAATATTCAAATCGACCTGGTAAAAAGGCTTTTGTAAATAGGTCATCCAGCTGTTTTTCACTTGTGATTTGAATCAAAATGATTAAACCTTTTTCAGAGTTATCTCTGAGAAAATGATATCAAATCTTGATATGTTTTGTTTTCGAGTGCTGGACAGGATAAGCTGTAATAAACATAGCAGTAATGTTATCAATGTAAATATGAGTTTTAAGAAAACTTAACCCGTAATCCAGCAGTTGGTTTTATAACCAAAGGATTTGAGAACATCCTGCTGAAGCAGCTATGTACTCAGCTTCTGTGGTTGAAACAGAGACATTTCTTTGTTTCTTACATTGCCATGAGACTAATCTGGGACCTAAAATCTGACAACCATTCGTTGTAGATTTACGATCTTGACAACATCCGCCATAATCACTATCTGTATATCCTTGTAACTTGAAGTTTCCTTCATAAGGATACCACAACCCTAAAGCCGGTTTTCCTTTGAGATACCTGAATATTCGTTTAACAGCAATTAAGTGGGATTCCTTGGGGTCAGATTGGTACCTAGCATAGACACAAATAGCATATATTATATCAGGTCTAAATGCAGTAAGATACATCAAAGATCCAATCATAGATCTATATAAAGTTTGATCAACAGATTTTCCTTTCGGATCAGGTTCAATCTTGGTATTTACATCAGCTGGAGTTTTGATGGATTGACAATCTTGTAGTTTAAATTTCTTCAAGAGTTTTTCAACGAATTTCTCTTGATTGATAAAAATATTATCTGCAGACTGCTTCACTTGAAGACCAAGGAAAAAAAATATTTCTCCCATAGAACTCATTTGAAAATGAGACTTCATGATTTCTTCAAATTCATTACACAATTTTGGACTTGTAGAACCAAATATGATATCATCAACATACACTTGAACACATAAGAGATCATTAGCATCCTTCCTAATAAACAAAGTAGGATCGATTTCCCCTCGAGTGTATCCATGTTGGATCAAATGTTGTGATAACGTTTCATACCAGATTCTAGGAGCTTGATGCAGACCATACAATGCTTTGCTAAGCTTGTACACACGATGAGGAAATTCTAAATCTTCGAAACCTGGAGGTTGCTTGACATATACATCATCGGTGATTGGTCCATATAAGAAAGCACCTTTAACGTCCATTTGATACACCTTGAATTTCATGAATGATGCATAAACCAGGAAGACACGAATTGATTCAAGTCTTGCAACTGGAGCAAATACTTCATCATAATCTATTCCTTCTTCTTGGGTGTAACCTTATGCAACGAGTCTCGCTTTGTTACGAACAACAATACCCTGATTGTCTGTTTTGTTTCTAAACAACCATTTTGTGCCTATGGCATTTTCTCCTTCAGGTAAATCCATAAGCTTCCACACTTCCTATTTGCGGAATTGCAATAATTCTTCTTGCATTGCCTCAATCCAACTATTGTCCTTTAATGCTTCGGTGATGTTTTTGGGAACAATTTGAGATAGAAAACACGAGTATAAGCAATGGTTTGCTTGTTCTGATTGACTTCTCGTCATTCACTCATTCAATGGACCGATAATCTGAGACGTTGGATGGTTCTTGTGAACACGAGATGTTGGAATCTCATTCATTTGAACATGAACATCTAGATTAGATTGGTTCAAGTCAGAAAGCTGATGCAATAAGTTCAAAGAATGTGGATTGAAATTAGGAACTTGAGTTTGTGAGTTGATAAAATAATCAAGATTATTAGTACCAACTACATCACCACAAACCGATGACGTTCCGGACTCAGGTTATATAATTTCAGGACCATCATTAGGAAAAGGTTATGAAACATTGGAATTTTTTGAAGCGTGATGTTCTTGATCTTGTTGAGGTTGATCATAAGATTCAGACTGAAATATAGGATCTTTCATAAAAGAAAAAAATGGATAATCTGGGCTTGTGTCATCCATATCATCAGAATCAGAATCATCGCTGAACGAACCTAGATCTCCTTCTTGATTCTTCTTCTCACCTGTAGATTCAAACAAGTTAGAATGAAAGGAGTTTGACAAAGAATCTAAATCAAATAACCAAGCTAGACCATTTGCAACTGATGGAAAAGAATTTTCAAGAAATTTAACGTTGAATGTTTCAAGGATACCCTTCGTCCTAGAGTTATAAACTCTAAAGGCTTTTGAAACCGATGAATATCCAACAAAAAATCCTTCATTAGATTTTGTATCAAATTTTTCTAGCTGATCACTTGAACTTAAAATCAAAACTAGACAACCAAAAGATTTAAGAAAATCTATATTAGGTTTCTTGCCAAACATCAACTCATAAGGAGTTTTCTATTTATCTTTCACAAGCAATGTATGATTCTGCATGAAACATGCTGTGGATATGGCTTCATCCCAGAAAGTGATTGGAATTTTGGCATCTGCTAACATAGACTGTGCTGCTTCAATCAAAGTTTTGTTTTTCCTTTCAGCAACTCCATTTTGTTGTGGAGTTCTAGGAGCACTGAACTGACGAGCAATACCTTTTTCTGCACAAAACATGTTAATATTAGCATTTTTAAATTCCGTTCCATTATCACCTCTAATTATTTTCACCTTCTGTTCTAATTGATTTTTTACTTTAATGATGAATTCTTTTAATAATTCAGCCATTTTAGATTTAGCATGCAAAAAGAAAACCCATGAAACTTTTGTAAAGTCATCAATGATAACTAAACAATTCTGAACGTTGGTCTGAATAGGTCCATATGCAACATCTGGAGAGGTTTGGAATTTGATTTTATCTGCTTGGTCTTATAAGACGCTCTATGTTGTTTTCCTTTTAAACATGCTGAGCAGAGATCTGTTGTAGCAAACTTCTTTGTTGGAAGACCTACTTCATGATTTCCTGCTACAAGCTTGTTCATATTTTTGAAATTGGAATGCCCGAGACGTCTATGCCAAGGCTAACTTTCATCATTTGATGCTTGAGCAATTAGGCATATTGTTTCTGTAGAAGGATCAACTTGAGACATATATAACTTGTATACATATCTATCTCGAACAGCTTTAACAAGTACCCATTCTTTGCTATTCTGAAAACCTGGCTTCAAAATATAACAAAACGAATCATCAAAAAGAATTAAGTAAGATTTGTCACATAATTGGGAAACACTTAAAAGATTAAAGTTCAACTGTGAGCAATAGTTGACTTTATTAAAGCTGATAATCCCATTAGACATCATTCCTACGCCTATAGTCTTACCACCTGCGTCACCTCCAAATACAACATGAGTACCATCTTTTAACTTAAATTCTTGAAGCAAGGCATGGTTGCCTGTCATATGCCGGCTACACCCACTATCAACATACCACGTGTTAATTGGTCTTCTCGGGCGTACCTGCATTTCAAAAAGAATTAAGTTGAGTTATCAACCCAAGCCGAGATGGTCTTGGGCTTGCCAAATTCATCAACAATGGTAAACTGTTTTAAGTGAAGCTTTTTCAAATCAGGCTTATTATTGACAAATTTACCAATTTCGTTTCTTACAAAATTTTGATTATCTTTGATTTGTTTTGTCCTTAAAACATTGTAACGTTTTTCAAGATCATCATCAAGATATTTCAAACCCTCAGACAAAAAATTTTGTTTACCAAACTTCCCACCATTCATTCTCACAGATCGTGGAATGAATTTTCCTTGATTATACTGCCTTTGTTTTCAAGCATAAGAATTATCATAAACAGAATCATTTCTTCGAAAAGATCTCAAGCCTAAGGAAGGTTGTTTTGTCAATCTTTGAAAACCAACACTTTGATTTCTTTGAAATTATGGATTGACATATCCATTTCTTAATTGAGAATTTACATATCCATTCCTCGACGAGTCCTTTTGGAAGTAGCAATCCTCAGTTTTGTGAGTTATTTCATCACAATAGGTACAATTTTTGTTGAAATAACAATCAGCTGTTGAATGGTTTCTCATATCACATATATGACAGTACCTGTTAAAGAAACATTCTTCAGTCTTATGATTGTACATATCACATATTTCACAGTACCTTTGTTGTGATTTAAATGACTGTTGATTTACTTTTGATATGGAGGCCACATTTGATCCTTTTTTTGATTTAGGAGTTGACAAGTTAATTGCTTGTTTTTGATTTGAAAGTTTGTCCTTTTGAAATTTGGATTTTGACTTTTGCTCATAATCATTATTCCTTGACTTTTTAGATACAAATCTTTTGTTGACAGCGGAAGACTTAGGACCTGCACCTATTTTCAGATCAGAGTTAGATTTGTTCTTTGAGTTAGATTTGATTTCAGAAATTTTGTTCATGTCAAAAGTACCCGCAGATACAAACTTAACTGGTTTAAACTGATTAGTTTGATTTGTTCTTTGAGTTTGATTGTTTTGCATCTTATCTTGAGATGATTTAACTTTACCATTTTTATTTCTCCTTCTATGGTTTCTTGATTTTGATGATCTTTGTTTGCTTTGGAATTGAACATCTTTGGTAGAAGATTCTTTTGCATTTTCTTTATCTTTTTTTTCTTTCTTCCATTTAATAAAGTCTGGATTGTTTAATCCATAAGAAAATAAATCTTCAGATGTTACTTTATCTAGTTTTAATTTCTCTTTATTCTTTGAGTTTTGTTTGTCATTCTTAACAATTATTTCTTCAACAACATGCTCTTTGGGAACATACATTTTCTTATTCTTTGGTCATGGTTCGTAAGATTTAACTTTCACTGGATGACCATTTTTAATCTTTTCAAAATCTTGTTCCTCAAATATTTCAACATTTTTTTCTCTTCATCACTTTCCCAATTCTTTTTCTTGTTTTGAAAGGCTTTTAGCTTAGCTTTGTTTTTAGGTGAATGATCATGTGTGTTAAAGTATTCTGGCAGAGTGTTTGTGATAGATTCAGGCATTGGTTCATGTGTAAAACCTAGACCTGTTTTGTTTTTGTCTTTCCACTCACTTACCAGCTGTTCTACAATAGTTTTAGAACTTTTACCTTTAGCTAGATCTACCTGAGTTGCAGCATGAGCTATTTTTTCTTCCTCTAAATTTTTTTCATCTCCTCAAGTTGTTTCTTCACAATTTCAAGTTCTTTTAGAGTTTTGTTCCATAAGGTTTGTAGAGATAGGATCTTTTCATTAGAGACTTTTTGATCATTTTTTAATTAGTTATGCATTACTTCTTCTTGTTTAAGTTTATCATAGATCTTATATGAATATGTTATGTAATGCTCAACTTGATCAAAACATGCTTTTGTGCACATTTTCTCTCTGACTTCGATAGAAATTTCAGGATAACTTGAAGTAGAAGTCTTAGAGTCAGATGATGGATTCTCAACCTTTGGTTAGTCAGACTAAGCCATAAGTGCTATCTCTTCTGAATCCTCTTTTGGATCAGATTTATCACTCCAGTCATAGTCTTCATCATCATTTTCTGAATAATTATCAGCGTTAGGATCATTATCTTCAGACCTGTTTTCATTTTGAATATCTGCAACAAGAGATAAACTAGAGGTTAGATCAGCTGTAAATTGTTCAGCATAAGCACTCCAGTCATATCCATCTTTAATGCTAACAACAAGAGCTTTCTTTGGCTCTTCAGATGCTTTTGATTCATCTTTAAGTTATGGCATAAGAAGACTTTGATAAGGCTTTTGGAAGGTTTTCTGAGACTGCTGATTTGACTGCTAGAACTTGCTTGACCATTTCCTCTTTGGTTTTTGGGAGCTTTACATTCCCTTTAGAAATGACCATAACTGTTGCAGTTGAAACACCTTGACTTTGATTTGTCAAAGCCAATAGTTTTGTTAGCACTTGGCTTGTAGTTCCTGTTAACATAAGAGTGTTTCTGTGTTCTGTAAGCAATCATCACCATCTGCCAATTCAAGTCCATCTCTTCCACATCGTCTGGATCCATCTCAAACAAATCCTGCAAAACAAGATCTAATTGTGTTAAATGACTACCTTGATAAGCTTGAAAACTTGCCATAAAAGTAGTAAAAGCAGATTTAGACTCATCATCCTGTAAAAGGATATTAATAACATCTTTAACTTTGCTAGTTTTAGCAGAGTTAGAAGATGGAGTCTCAGTTTGAGGTTTAAGAGTTTGAGTTTTAGGAGGAGACTGAGATTGAGGTTGAGTTGTGTAAACAGGAGCACTTATGTAAGAAGAATCTGTAAAGAAACCAGCTCCAATGAATAAATCACCCTCTTCTTCTGGAGAGTTATCATCTTTGACCAGAAAAGCATTTTCCACTGTGTTAGCTGGAGATGCAACATACTTATACTGAGTCATTAAAGCAGCTCTATCATTGTTTTTGGAGCTCTCATCAATCTCAACTGATTCAATCTTAGCAATCAAAAGATCTAGACCCATAAGAAACTTTCTAGTATGCTTTAACAGTGTAACTGTCTGTTTCCATGAAGATGGAAGAGCATTGAGAAGTCTGTAGTTTAGATCTTTGAGATTATTTTTGATACCAGCAGTTGACATCTTAGTAATAAGTTGCACAAATGAGTTTCTGCCTTTTGAGATCTTGTATCTCTTTACCACCTTCACAAATGATTTTCAAAGCCTTGTACATAGTGTACGATGTTTGATAACCATCAAGTCTAGTCAAGACTTCTAATAGTAATCCCTTACACATCAGTGACTAAGCTTTGATATCATTCTTCACTTTCCTTAAGTCATTACCTTGCAGACCATCCTTAGGATAAGGTTCTTGAGAGTCTTCTGTGTAAACAAATTCTCTATCAGGACCATCAGACCAGTTCTTGAAATCAGCTCTGTTCTTTAGCTTTGGAACCCTGTTCTCAGAATCTTCAGACTTAACCTTTTTGTATTTTTGAATTTAAGAAAAAGACTTGTTTTTGTTGTTTTTAAGTTTTGAATTAAAAACTATGAAATTAAAATATTTTTGGATTTTAGTGTCTGAAAAAAATTTCTAAGTGTTTACTAATAAGTCTGAGTGTCCAAGCGTCTAAATAGTTATCAAGCGCCCAAACAGTGGTGAAATGTCTGAATAGTTCTGAAACTCCTAACTTTGAGGTAGAAACGCCTAAGGGAATGCCTTAGTTTAATTATGAAACCTCCCAACTGGTGATGCGCTTGAACAGTTGTCAAACGCCCGAAGAGTTGTCAAATGCCTGGGTTAAAAATGCTCAAACAGTCCTAGTGCGCCTAGAATTACTTTGTTTCTGCAAGGTCAATAAGTTTCCAAACAGTCTCAAAACATCTCAACAGTGGTCAAACGCCTGATCTGAAACGTCTGAATAGTACTAAAACGCCCAAATAGTGGTGATGCGCCTAGATACTTTGACAATTTTCAGTAGTTTTCAATCATAATACGCCTAATTCATCAGCTTCAATGAACTCAGATCTTATGAAAATCTTCAAAACTTGATTAATTGATCTAAAAACTTCCAATTTGGTAGTAATTAGGTCGATTAACAATCCTTAATCCTCAATTTGATCAAACAACAACAACAAATCAGTATTCTGATTGAATTTCAGTCCGAATATGAAGAACAAAGTTCGAACACAAATTCGATCAATTTCTCAGATTTGAACGATTTGAACACAAAATGGTGATTCAAATCATGTTTCTATGGATGAAACACAACTGAAAACAACAATTAATTGATCAAATTGCAATCAATCACAGATTTCAAGTGATTCAAAAAGCTTAAAAGTTTGATAATCACTGAACCAACAACTCTGATACCAATTGATCGGTTCAAAATGGATTGAATCTGTTATGATATCGTAATGCAATGATCAATTCAAACACAAAGTAATCAACATATGCAAATACATCAAAAAATTCATAGATTTTATTGATAGCAAATGCACAGGATACAAAGTGTAAGGATTCAGTTCATTCACCTGATTCTCTCTATCTTCCTTTCTCTAACTGACTGACTCAATTAGACTTACTCAATTTTACATAAAGTATCCTATTTATACTATCAACAACAAATGAACATATATTTACAAAATAAGTCCCTATACTGTAATAAAAAAACACATAAAGACAAAATGTTAATCTTTCAAGAGCTTCAACACTTCTCATGCATCTTAAGCTGTCTTGATGCATAAGCTATCACTTTCTCGCGTTGCATCAACACGCAACCCAACCCTTGGAACGACGCATCGCAATACACCATGAATTCATCTGTTCCCTCTGGCTATCTCTATAGTATAGTTAAAGTCTAAAGCCATAGATGTAACATCTAGTAACTTACTAAACTTATGAGAAATGAAACTCCTATCAACACTAGAATCAAACAACACAAAAGCAAAGCAACCATTGACAGGAAATTTACCAATTACAGTAGAAGGGTCATTACGAGCCTTACCTGATCCAATGACAAATGCTCTACCCTTAGCACCAGCATTTCCATTGCCATTGCCACTATTGTCCTTTTGATTGTTAGCACCAATACCACCACCATTGTTCTTTTTCATTTTTGGACAATTTCTCTTAAAATGCCCAGGTTGACCACACTCATAACAACCTTTATGTTCCTCCTGCTGTGGTTGTTGCTTGGCTGTTATGTTCACACGATAATTTTTGGTAGCGTGGCCAAACTTACCGCACCTCTCATAGGTATTCTTGTTGCATGGTCCGTCGTGGTGATAATTGCATTTGTTGCACTTTGGCAGTGTCCCAGTATAACCACCGCCGTACTATGATGATGAAGAAGATTGGTTGAACGCGCAGGAGTTGTCAAACTTCATGGAATGTTGTGGCTGTTGCTGAGAGGTATTCTGCTTGTTGTTAGAACCAGACTCCTACTTTGTCTTTTTGTTTCCACCAGAAGTAGTTGACATAGACCCACACAGGGGTAGCTTACCATGCGTGACAACCTGGTCGGTTGGCCTGTGGGAAGTCTGATTGCTTCCTGTATAGTGTTTGGTCGAGCAGTAGTGACCATACTCTAGATTTTGGAGCTAACCCATGCAGATACCTTTCAATTCTCAAGGAAGGAGGGTTGAACATGTTGGGGTATAGAGTAGCGAGTTCATTGAGCGAGTAGTGTATGCCTCGATCTCAGAACCCGACATCTTCAGATTCCAAAACTCCATCTCTAATTTCTGCACCTCATCACGAGAGCATTATTCCTCCATTAGATTCTTGAAATCCTCCCAAGTAGTTTTATTGGCTATTTCCACCCCTAACATCTGCACTTAGGTGTTCCACCAACACAGAGCAGCTCCATCCAAGGTGCCAGTGGCATACTTCACCCAACTTGCCACTGGGCTATTGCACATTTCAAACACTGATTCAAGCTTCTCGAACCATCTTAGAAGACCTATAGCTCCTTCTACTCCTATGAATGGGTTGGGTTTGCAGTCCATGAAGGACTTAAAGATACAAACCCCTTGACCTGTAGCAGTTTTAGATCAGGACTTCAGAATTCTAACGAATGTTATAATTTAACAGGATTGACGAAACGTTGACGTCAGAAATGAATTTGGTATTACTTACCGATAGGAGCAAGCTGTGGGTTGGGGTTGTGGTTGGCCAACGCATCCGCCACATGCTGGTTAATGAGTGCGGCCAGTTCCACTGGAGTCATGTTGATTGTACCAGGACCACGACCACGCCCACATCCACGTCCACATCCAGACATTGTTAACAATCACAACATACGAAAATAAGTAAATATGCAACATATCAACTCCATTTAAGTATAAGCAATTAAAAGAATTACCACACACACAACTAGTGTTCAAATAATAATTTCTAATAAAATAAATTGTAAGTACGTCTACAATCAATCAAACCAAATATCAAAATCTAAAGACATCAGTTGGATGGGAAACAACCCTTCCCATCTAGGTGCAAAATAAACGAAAGTCTGATAGACAAACGAAATGAAAGAAATAGGAAATCAATGTGAATTGACAGATCCGGTGCTGTTCTCGTGCTCATCCACAGGCTGCTCCTCGGGTTCTTCCTCCGGATCTTCTTCAGGTGCCTCTTCAGGTTCTTCTTCTGGATCTTCTTCTTCAGGCTCCGGCACTGCATTCAGTGTGTTGATTTGGCCCTCCAGAACATCGAGTCACTAACTATTTGCAGCGATGTCCATCTCGTCACCAACTACATGTTTTGCTAGAGTCGTAACATGGTCCAAATGCATATTATGACGATCGATAAGTACGTTAAGTAGTCTCCTTAGTTCTTTGATTTCTTCCGTTGCTTCCCGCATTCCTTTCTTCAGTGCCCTATTGTCGTCCGACAACTCAGCAACGTGCTGGCGCTCGACATGCAGAGTGGCTGCCATAGCAGCCATGGCCAGCTCTGGAGGACAGGTAAGAGAAGATAGGATAGGGGCACTAGGGCTCCTATGGGGGGCGGACCTAGTCTGGGGCCGACATTCAGGAGGTAGAGGAACATTCATCTCCTAATCAACATGGTCATGTAATGAGGGTAGTACTCCCAACGGTGAACTAGGGGGTACTGGGGTAAAGCAAAAGGTTGGTCATAGTCAACTCCTTATTGTTATTAGGGCGCATAGGCCACTCGTACGGGCTTGTGGGTGGAGGTATGGAATCAAAGCAAATGGGCCTTTTTCCCAGAGAAGAAGAAGAGGGTGCAGAAGAAGATGAAGCTATTCCTGTAAAGAACCGCTCACAGGAATGAGCAACAGCAAGCAATCCAGCAAAGCAAAGCAAACAAGGCCAGCTAACAAAGCTAGATGTATCTATATGTGTGTAACTAAGGCATCAGGCTATCGTCTAAATGCAATTCAAATAAAATGCAAATTTTATTTTAGTTCGCTATAACCATTGGCTCTGATACCAATCTGTCACACCCTAAATTGAAACCAACGGGGTTTTACACCAAGCGACACAATAATTACAAACCACAGTTGTGCAATATTATTTGAAAAATCCCAAAAACATAGTTAATAATGAATTCAAGAAAACATTTGCGGAAGTGTAAACATTCACAGTGCAAATAGCGCAAACACGCGCAACCCAAAGAAATATATAATTTGCAGAAACAATGTTTAATCGTTTAAAGAAATCAGAATGTATGAAAAAAGTTAGACGCTCCTAGCCGTGCACACCTTAAGGACCTAAAAGAAACATGCTAAAGTGTCAACACAGGGTTGGTGAGTTCATAGGTATTGATAAAGAGTAACATAATAGAAAGCAGATCTAGTAAACAATGTAATATCAGTAGATAGCTAGTCTACATAACAAGTTACATAGTATATGAAGTTCGCAACCGAAGCTAACAATGTAAATGTTGCCTCGGTTGTGGCTACCAGACCACAGCAACAGAAATTAGGTCAATTAAACACCAGTTTGACGTGCAGTTGTGCTAGTGTGACTAGCCCGGGTGGGGTTTGTCAAACCCAGTAGATCTACTCAGAATTATCTCGCTAAAGTACATAAATTAACGGTTCAAAAGTGAGGACTTAAATTGGTACAACATAAGTAAACATGTGATAATACAGTAATACTGATCAATTGAAAGAATGTTTTAAAGCACATGTTTCTCTCCCCAAAAGAGTATGAGTAAAGTGGGGCTGAAAACTCACCTTATAAGCACAGCAAATCAGGTAATGTAAGCAGAAACGATTAGGTTTCCAAATAACCTGAATTTCATTTAATATATAATTAACATTAATTATTAAAGATTAACACAAAAATTGTATAGTTTCACGTTTCACGACTTGGTTACGGTGGGGCTATCGATTGCTCCCCATTCACGAGCAAACACCCTCAAACACAACCCATGCAAGCATAATGCAATGCGTATTCACTTCCGATACATAAAACCCAATTATCACGTATAAAGTACATTTTATACACTTTAATTATATGACCCTTTGCGTGACGACCCAAACGTAACACACTCACATATATTGAATACTATATATTACATCACACACACAATATATATATATACATATATATATACATATATATATGTATATTATACAATATATATATATATATATACATATATATATATATCTATATGTATATATGTATCTATATGTATATATGTATATATATATATATATATATATGTATATGCCACGCATATTTTACATAACATATATACTACACACATATTTTATATATTTTATATAACACAACACAGAACACATTCGCATGCACATATGCGGCATACATACACATATACCCACGAACACCATAACCACACACACCCATAAACACATACACACACGGCAGGAGGAAAAACACACCCACGAAAGGCAAACATACATACTCACACTGCAAAAAAAATTGAATATATACACGCATATACGCAGAACCACATACCCACCACAACAAATATACATCGATTGAATCGAAAGCAAAGAAACACACACACACACAGCCCCAACCCTTGGCCGCAACCAACCCGATCAACAGTAACCGAACCCTCATTCAAACGCACACGTTGAAACGAACACAAGTAATCTAGTGTGGATCATATCGGTCGATGC
This sequence comes from Flaveria sonorensis, assembly GCA_025506505.1. Classification (NCBI taxonomy): domain Eukaryota; kingdom Viridiplantae; phylum Streptophyta; class Magnoliopsida; order Asterales; family Asteraceae; genus Flaveria; species Flaveria sonorensis. The sequence goes on along the minus strand of CM046440.1, from coordinate 34,863,452 downwards.
AGACGCTTCGAATGATGACCGGAATTATCGAAAGCGATGACGGTTGCGGGCAGTGACCGGATCAACGGGATTGCCAAGCGGGGATGGTGATGCCTGTCAGTTGCCTCATGGTTGCGGGTGTTAAGAACTGCCGGAGGTGATTTCTTGGCTGACGGTAGTGGTGGTTTTGAATGGGGCGACAGCAAGGGTTCTCGGGTGGTATTAGGTTTACGAGAGTGGAGCGTGGGGGGGGGGGGGGGGTTATTTTAAGTTAGGTTAGAGAATTACACTTTGGCCGTTGAGTTATTTAAATTACATTGTATAATATTATTAATAATTCATTAATTAAATTAAATTAAGTTTAGTAATTATTAGTTTAATTAAACTAGGTCATATTTTAATTTGACTAAGTTAATAAGAAAAACGATGATGACGGGAAAAAATATCGAATAACGGAAGACTAAGTTACGGGAGTTAACCTGAATTACACGGGTTGTCACAATAAAGAGAAATTACTAGGGGTACTTTCATTATGCACCCATTATCTTATCGTTCAACTTTCACAACTTTTTTATTTGAGTCAGTTAATCAAACAAGAGTATTCTAGACCTTGATACATAATTACACATAGTTAATCTTCTTTATATACAAATCCTTCAAATTACTTTGTAATTGAAACAATTTAACCAAATTTGCATGTCGAACATTGCAGGATCGGTGTTTGTCTCACAACACAGGATGATCACACAAACTCACTTAATGTCACTCAGGTTGATGAAGTTGAATCTCAACTAAGTTCACAAATAATATAATTAGTTAATGAAAAAAACAAGAATACAATAATGGTTTTTCAAGATACTTGTATATATTACTTCTCAACTCAGTTTTACAAGGCTCTTACAAGCATGGTTACTAAGTTACATGGAGCAACTATATATACTACTATCTACAACCGGTTATACTTGGAAAACCAGTTGGAATTTACAACTAGACAAATACTACATTGCTAGAAGTAAAGTATCCAAGATAAAATAATATCCTAGATTAGGTAGACATGACATATCTATGACTTACCATTTGTCACCAACCAATAATGGCAGCTGTACTAAGTTGAGAATGGTTGAACAGTGGATTAAAGTATAGTCAACTAAATGAAAATGGGAAAACACCATGTAGTATATCAGAGTTGCAGCGGGCTATCAGTCAGACGATACTTATGTCCACTGGTTCATAGTTGGTTCTTCCGAAGCTAAATGACTTTGGAAGAATAAATTCTTCCGAGGTGACTTCGGAAGAAGAAATTCTTTTGAGGTCATTTTGGCTTCGGAAGAAACAACTCCTTCCGAAGTTCTACAAGTCTTCAGGACTTTATTCTTCTGAAGACTTTGCCTTTGATCTTCTAAGTTGTATACTTTGGAAGGAGAACAACTAAGTCTCAAAAGACTGAGCTCTTCCTTCAGAAGTTCTTCATTCTTTAATCTTTGGAAGATCTTTGACTTAGCTTCGGAAGAGCAGCTTTATCTTCGGAAGACTACTTCATTTAGCACATCACAATCTTTCTAAGTGTTGTTTTGGTTGCACCAGCCTCATATGATCAAATAGACATGTTTTTTTCCATTGGTTTTATGCATCCAAAACACCTCAAGTACCTTGCAAACCTTTTCAGTTCAAGCCGATCGTCGTCTGTGAGAAAACATTCAAAGTTAGAATCTCTCACGCGTAACCTTAAAAGACATGTTTGTAATAAATAGCTCATTCAAGCATACGATGTCTAGAATTCCATCTAGTTTATACATCGATGCATAAAGATCGACGGGTGTGGATACCAAGAGTGATTGTTGTTTCCCAAACTTCAAAGGACACCCGGAGACTTCCTCAAATACTTGACTCCTTCTGTAATTTTCACAAGACAACAATCAATTATTCCTAAACCATCCTATACAAAAAAATTTAATAAAGGAGCACAACACCTTACATGAAAAAAGCATCCCCTCAAAATGCAATTTACCTTTTCCTTGGAAAGTATTCGATCAACATTGAAGCTGCCCTATCAATATTAAACGCATTGTCTTGAGTAATGGTACCTATTTTGTCTTGAATACGCCATTTAATAAGACATTCCAAGATAGAATTAGAAATAACCTCACCACTATATGGTGGTGCAAGCTCATTAAAACTAGTTATGCACTTTTGCATTTTCCAACTAGAGTCAACAAAGTGAGCCGTTATACACATATACCCAAAGTTTGATTTGAAGTCCAACAATCACTAGTAAGAGAGATCATATCAACATTTTTTTAAAACTTTTTTTAACTTCCCTGTTTCTATGTCAACCACTTTTATGCGGTCTTTCCTATTTATCGGCCTACTTATTTATGATAATGAGGATTGTTGTACTTCATTAACTCGTTAGAGCAATAATACTCTATGATCGAGAAAGGTAGCACATGGGATATGATCATATTTGCAATAATCTTATATTTCTTATGATCATAAACCCCATTTAAATTAATTTAAGATGCATTATCACTATTAGATGGCTGAAAATTAATAAATCATTTTTCTACTTTTTTACTTTATCATGTACAGCTACGAAGTCAAGTATCGCAAGAGATGTGACATCGTCCCTGAAGATTGTGGTGTATAGTTTTTCATGCAGTGGATTCACTGATGTTTCTTGGTCATCTTCCCTTCTTTCTTCACTTCTATGTCTATAAAGTGAGCCCAAGCTTTCGACGTAGACTGTTATTTTAGACCATCTTCTTCAAAGTCTAGAACTCTTCAGCATTATCCTTAGTTGGCACTACACTTTCTTCGTCACATAACTCGACGGGATCATTACTTGGAGAATCAGCTCCACCAATTGATTCTTTGTTACAAGACGTATTAGATCATTCAAATGTAAAAAATTGAGATCTAAAATAAGTTAAAATACAAATTCACAACATCTAAATAATATCCGATGGTTTTTGCTCTTGGATTAGTTTGGATGATGACAATGGTGGGAAGAAGTATTGATTTACATTTCAAGGATAATATTTAATAGTATTATTTTAAAAAAATTCACCGTAACTGTAAATCCGTTGATTTTGTGATAATGACATAGTCTTTTCAGGCAAAAACTACGGTCCCTACTATCGATAGATAGAAGTGGGTCCTACCTATCGATTATTCTTATCTGCCAAATTACGATAATCGACAGATACGTAATTTTGTTATCAACAAAACAAATTCACAAATTTATTAGATTTCATTTGATAAATTATTAAATTATCCAAGTTTATCATCCCACTAACACATATAAGATATTTAAACCTTTTTTCATCAAATGTCTTTGTGAAAAGATCTACATATTATTTATTTGTATGAACTTTAATTAATTTAATAGTTTTCTTTTCTTTACAATCCCAAATAAAATGATACCTGATATCAATATGTTTTGTATTTGAATGCTAAACTGGATTGTTGGTGATTGAGATGGCACTGTTGTTGTCAATGTGAATTGCAGTATTCATGAAGGTCACTCCATAATCTAAGTTGAGTTTAAATTCGTAACACCTAAGCACAGCAACTAGATTCAGCAATGTATTCTAGTTTCAGCAGTTAATGTAGACACATAGGTTTGCTTCTTGCATTGCTATGAATCTTCTCCCTAGAAATTGACATCCTCTTGAGGTGGATTTCTTGTTGATGTTGTATCCTTCATAGTCACTATCTATATATCTATAAGGATTGAAGTCAGCACTTTTAGGGTACCATAATCCCAACTTAGGTTCCCCTTTACTTGAATCCCTCTTTAATTTTCATAGATTGTAAGGCCCCGTTCTAGGAATCCCACAGTTGGATTTGGACATCAGAAACAAAAGTTCTTGAACATCAAATTTCATTAATATACGCACCGAAATATACAAAATTTCTATCGTTAAGCAAATACATCAAAAGATCACTTTAGCTATCAACTAAAGCTCTTCGCCGGGATGCCAGCCTCAAACATGTGCCAGTAGCTCTCTCCCATCCATGCCAAGCTCATTCCCAAAAAATGTATAGCATACTTGTCAATCTAATATGCATACAAAAGTCAACGATGCTGAGTGAGCTCTAGGTTTACTTTAACAAAACTGTATCATGCATTAACATCATAAAAACTTTAACCTTGTTCATCATCAACATCGTTATCGAACTCGTTCGATAACCAAACCATAACTTTTACTTTACCATTCACTTTACCGTTACGTTACCCATACATTACTTTACCATTCACATTACTGTTGCGCTTACCCATACATTACTTTACCATTCACTTTACCTCATCATTTGAACTTAGAAAGAAGCTTAGTTCCTACCGGTGAGAATGCATGAAGCATATCTCCTATCAGATAAGCACACGGAAGTTAACCCCTATCGGGTGAGAATGCACGAAGCATATCTCATATAAAGTGAGCACACCAAGTGTTACTCCTATCGGGTGAGAATTCATGAAGCATATCTCCTATCAGGTGGCGCACCGAAGTGTAACTCCTATTGGGTGAGAACGCACTAAGCATATCTCCTATCAGGTGAGCACACCAAGTGTAACTCCTATCGGTGGGAATGCATGAAGCATATCTCCTATCAAGTGAGCACACCGATTTGTAACTCCTATCGGTGAGAATGCATGAAGCATATCTCCTATCAGGTGAGCACACCAAAGTGTAACTCCTATCGGGTGAGAATGCATAAGCATATCTCCTATCAGGGGAGCACACCGAAGTGTAACTCCTAGTGGTTGAGAATGCACGAAGCATATCTCCTATCAGTGAGCACACCGAAGTGTAACTCTATCAAGTGCTTGTAAGACTTCTTTAGGCTTTAATGTTTTCACAGCTGTGCTATACAAGATAACTATTCTTTCACATTTCATATGTAAATTAACATCGTTCTAGCCTTTAACTATCATGATATATACATATATATATATATATATATACATACATATATTATATATACCTATAATATATATATATACATATATATATATACAATATATATACTTATATATATATATATATATACATATATATACATATATAATTCTTTAGCATTAAGTTCATCATTAAGTCATTATTAATGCACGCGGACGGGTAACATCACACGTAACAATCCAAAGTTTTCGCACGAGAACCCACATTCACGCGAGAACTTCTCACCTCGAGCGACAACTCCTCCTTCGCGCGGAACATAATCATTCGCGTGAGAGCATCATCATTCGCGCGAGAACCTTCAAAAGTACCTTTAACCCACGAAAACTACTTTTCCCTCGAGACCTCGCTCTCTTGCGCGATAACTTTTCTGCTGTACACAACTTTATCCATAAGTTATCACTCCTTTAACCACTTTAACACCCAAAACATGCATAATGTTATAAACATCATTCTTTTACAAACATTTCTTTAGGTATGCATATTAGCCCCAAAACATGATAAAGCACGTAAAAGAGGGGACTAGAACTCACCTTACGATATCTTTGCACACGAACAACAAAACCGAGAGTGTTTCAAGCCAAAAGCTACATAATCATGTGTAATATCATACATACGGTTCATACATGCATAAATACATTGAATATCGATGAAATACATACCTAGACACCACCTAGCACCAACTCCTTTCTCACAAGCACAACAACAGTACATTTCGCATGAAGTAGAGTAGATTGGTTGCATTGGCCTATCTATAGTGTCTCTCTATCCTCGCAGTTGTTCTCGAGCGAGAACTTCTATTCGCG